>CM027118.1:987971-1572033 GCA_015476505.1 Urochloa ruziziensis
ACGGCAGCCATGGCCGGGCCGGTGACGGCAGCTCCGGAGGATGGCCGCTGGCCGCGTTGGGGCCGGGGGCGCCGGTCGGCGCCTCGGACGCGGTGGCCACGGCGACGAGCGACGACGCCACGGCTGCGGCGGCGGCCGCGGTGGCGAGGATCCTGAGCCTGAGGGTGGCCGCCATCTCGCTAGCTAGCTTCTCTTCTCGGTCGGTGCTCTGGGAAATGAGGTCGAGACGGGAGGGAGAGAAGAGCACGAAGCTAGCGAGCGCTGAGCGTGTTGGGATGGGACGGGAAGAGACGGAGAGGCACGAGCGTATATATAGCTCGCGCCCGGTGCCTTGTTTAGGCGGAGGGCTAGCCTTGGGAACGAGGATTCTTGGCTGGAGTTTTCCACAGCCTGGCTTAATTTTAGGCTTTGCTATGATTAGCTGGGCGATTGGGTGGTGTCTGGATGAGTGGTCAGTTTTTGGTCTCTTGTGCCAGGACGAACCCAAGTACATGTGCGCCCGCCAGCCGCCGGTCTGTTACTTACTCTGGTGGTTGTTGTTATCAGAATCATCGACGATTCGGTGCTGGCATTGCTGATTGCCGTTCAGCTGCCTTGTTGTTCGAGTTCCGCGAGAAATGGGTCGACGGGACGTTGGTTCTGGAGATAAGTTTGTTTGTAATGAGCTGCTACTTGGTAATTTCGCATTCGCAAAAGGCCCCCACCGAGTCGAAACCGCCGAGGGAGCTGAGGAGCGGTGCGCGCAAGTAGCAAGATTCTGATGCAGTTCGTCGCGCACGGCTCAATGCCTCTGCCTTCCTCGCGCGCGAAACGACGACACCGACAACCCGTGCTCTGGTTGCCGGCCGCCCTCTGGGTCGTGCGTGCTCCCGACGCCGATGCGCCACAGAGCCGCGCTCCGTCACCCGCCTGTGTGCGTGCGCACGTCGCCCCCGCGCGGTCGTCTTTCCGCCCGTGGCTAGAGCGCTCCCGGTCCGCCGGCAAATACGTGGCACCGGCATTAGCGCGTGCCTACGCCCTACGGTGCACCACGCCACGCGCGCCGTCGCACCGGATTCATGTGCACGGGCGCACGTAGCTGTTCCCGTGTTCCGCTGTTCGTTTGGGGAGAAGCGTTAACCCGTTAAGCTCAGGTTAGGCTTAGAGCATTAAGCACGCGTAACACGCAGATTGAGATGTAGTACTCCGTACTGAATCAAATGCACCGATTCTATTATTCACAGGCAAAATCCCCAGATCAACGAAAATGTCTATATTATATTGCACCGCCAGATCAACCATGCAAGAACAAACCCAACGCCGCTTTGATCCACACGCACGGCACGATGATGTACACCATCCCGTTCCACCGCAACATTACTATCTCCGTTTTTTTTTCAGATCAGCAACAATCGATCTGAGCTGCCAGTTGGACGTACGGCTCGTCAGCATTCCGTGAGCAGGAACACGGCGGAGGACGAGGACGGCCGCTCCGGGGAGCAGTGGCTGCCCCTGTGGCCGGCGGTGGAGTAGTTGCGCCTCCTGTCCACGCTGGGCCGGGCGCTGGTGCTGCTCCGCATCCGCTCCTTGAACCCCCTGCACGACTGCATGTGCGCGTGCAGCTCCTGCGGCTTGAACTCCTTCCCGCACTGCCTGCACGCACGGTCGCAAAAAAGGAAGAGAGATGCGTAAGGCGGCAAAATAATTTCTCCTCGACGTTTGCGACAATTCAGGCGCATACTCCGCAAAAAAAAAAAAGATTCTGGCCCATAACGATATATTTGCGTGCTTTTAAAGAAGACAGATCGACGACCCAGGTGGTGGCCGGCCAGGCCTTATCGAAAACCCCATGAAGACTGGTGCACAGTAACGGAATACTGTTTCATACGTCAATATCTCTCTATGCTCAAAATAAGACCTTAAGAAGAAGAATCCACAAATAAATTTCAATCAATCTATAAAAGTGCACCCTCTTTTTCGTCTCTACTTGCACGGATAACTTGACTTTACTTGGTGCAAGATCCACGCACGAACGAACCAGTACGACTTGGCAAGTTGCCATCCATCCAAAGAATCCCTTCCCATTTCCCCACGCGCAACCCGCGACCCAGCCTAGAAACCCTCGACAGCCAAGCCCAAACGCAACCGAGCACATGATAACGGTCGAAATCTAGAGCGAGACCGAGCAACCAGCACGCAACGGCCGCGTCAGAACCGATCAGGTCACAGGTCAGTAGTAACGAGAAACCGGCCCAGCCAGCAGTCGACAACAGAAAGCATCATATGGCAACGGCCAGCGGCACTTACGAGCAACGCGGCAGGGTTGCCGGCTTGTGCGCGTCGCGCTCCCGCTCCCCGCTCCCGCCCGTCGCGCTTGCCCCCCTGCTTCTCTTTCCCGCCCCGCCGCGACCTCGCCTTCCGGCTCACGCTGCCACGCACGCACAAAAAGGTTAACGAAATTAAGGAACCAAGCAAAAAGCGCCAGGTTTTTGATCGAATCTTGTGTGCTGTACGCGTGCGAACGCGTTTGAAACTCACCGGAGGCCGCAGCCGTCCATGCCGGGGCACGTCGGCGTGTGCGGCCAGTCGTCGTCGCCGGCGCCGGCGCTCTCGGCCGCGCTGCGCCTCTGCCGCCGCGCCAAGGGGCGGAGCGCGGCGTCGTCGGCGTCGGCCGTGCCGCACGTCAGCATGCTGTGGAGCGCCCGCGCCACGCGCATCCTCCTCAGCGCCGGCTGGTGCCCCAGCGCCGTGGTGGCTCCTCACGCCGCCCGCTCCCTTCGGCTGCTGCTGTTCCTCGCGCGGCGCCGCACGCGCCACCGCCTTATTCTCCGAGGATGTTGCTGAGGGCTTCTCGGCCGCCACCGCCGCCGCTTCAGCCTCCGGCTCCTGCTGCTGCTTCTGCTGCAACTTCTGCTGGCGGAGCTCCTCCTCTGACTGTGACACCTCGATCTTGATCACCACTTCCTGCTGCTGGTGCTGCGTTTGCTCGCGACGGCCCTGCGGCTCCTCGGCCTTGAACGGCAACGTGCAACGGCGCGCCGAGTCGCTGCCTCCCGGCGAGTCCTGGTCGGCCTCGGCCGGCGGCGGCGGAGACTTCGGGGAGCTCTCGTCGGAGTCTTGCGTCAGAACAACTTCCACCGGCCTGTCCTGATCGCGCGGCGTCTCCTCCTCCTCCTGTTTCTTCTCGGCTGATACAAATATCACGTCAAATCGTTAACCCTCAACGCCGGAAATGATAAGAAAACACGTTCAACAAGGAAGAAATGGTAAGAAAAAAAATAGGCCACAAAACAAATTAAATAAACAAGAGATTCAGGGTTGGGAACTGGATGGGTCACCATTGCGAAGGAGTCCTCCCTGACGCTTGGACGGAGGGAGGAGGTGTTCCGCGGACGTCGCAGCCCTTGAGCACGTACTCGTTGTCGGAGACGGGCGTGATGAGGTCGTCGTCCTTCAGGTCCTGCCACACGTACCCGGCCTTGTACTTCCTGACCATGTGTCAATTAACGCAGCGATCATGCATTAGGAAATTAATTAACGGAGCTATACAGCATCCATACGGATCAAGAAGTTATTTACAGGCAATGAATGCAAATCAAATCTGCCAGAAAAAAATGGAAATAAATTGCGAAGAGAAAAAAAATATCCACGGCCATGGATGGAAAGGCGAGAACTGGACTCCAATTCACCGGTCACCAACTCACGCCGTATACCTTTTGTAAGACCACGAGTAATTGTCCGGCAAGTCCTTGCCCCGCAGCTCCGAGAGCCACCTCTTGACATCTGAAAACGGATCGATACAAAGGAAACGGAACACGAACGGTGAGCCGCATTGATCGACCGATGATTGTGGATGCGAAAGAATTCGCCAGGCCGGAGGATCAAGAAGAAGAAGGCAGGCGGAGGGATTGCAAGAAGAAAGGCACGTTACCGCGGAGGCGGACGCCGGCGCGGCAGAGGTGGTTGACGCGGAAGAGGTGCGGGTGGTCCGTCCTGCCGCCGCGGCTGAGGAAGTAGACCACGTTGATCCGCCTCACCTCGCCGGCGGCTCCCCCCTTTTCTGCCCCCTTGTGCGCGTCCATGCTGGCCGCCCTCCTCCTCCCCTTCTTGTTGGTATCGCCGTCGACGGCGACGGCGACAACGAGAAGGACAATCCGAGGGAACAAGAAGATACCACCAAATTAAAAGCTGCACTGCGCCTGCGCCTGCGCCCGATCGATCTCCCCCTATTTAAATCGACCGATCGATCTCAGGAGAGACGCAAGCAAACAAACAAAGCCGCGGATTCTTATTGGCAAGAGGGGAGGCCGGCGCGCATGAGCAGACGAGACGCAAAGATTCACGGGCGGCGGATCGACAGAAGAACTAGGCAACGCCGCGCGTGGCTCAAAATGTTGGCGTGGGATTGGAGGATCGTCGGAGGAGAGGGTCCCCTGCAGGCCCCCCTCTCCCTGTGCGTAGGTTTTGGCCGTTTGGGAATCTACCGAGGAGTGGAATATAATACGACGCTGATGCTAGTGTTTATTTGCCTGTTTGGATATGGGGTTAATCGCTATTTATACGGCCACGGTTTGGTGATCGATGGCGATGGCCCACCTCGAACGGAATTAAAAGGGAGGAATAATCGCCCCGATCGAGATCGCGCTGCGGGCCCGATTAGCAATTTTTTTAATTTACGTTTGGCGTAATAATTTCTTCATTTCTCCCCTCTTTGATCATTATCTCAACCCCTCAATAATGCGTGTAGTAAATAAAATATACTCACCGTGTTTGACGATCCACGCTATTCTCATCTGTCTGGCGCCGTAAGATTTAGTATAGTGCTAGTGCGAGCGATTCTCCCGTATGTGTTCATCGCTGCAAACAAAAAGGCTTGGGGAGGCCGTTATCTGCGCCTGCCGTTCGCTGACTGAACCGGTCCATCCATCCAATCCAACCTCGAGAACTCCAGCAGCAACAGCAGTGCCCACTTAGGGCCCCTTTGGCGCAGCTTCTCTAGCAGCTTCAGCGCCGGCTCCGTGTATCAGGTTGCCAAAGGGACAAATCCAAAGTGCTCCACCAACAACTCCCCGTGAAACCAGCTCTCTGGAGCAATTCCCAGCAGACGGAGCGCAAAAAACGTAGCTTTTCGCGGCTCCTCCTGACACCCCCCAAACCCTGTTACTATATTGCCCCTGGTTTTCACCGTATTAACCACCAAAATGCCACTGGACCCAATCAACCGAGGCATCCCCGTTCCTCACCCGTTCGGCCTCATCCTCGGCCTCATCCCTTCGGTTCCCTCCCGCTCGTGAAGAACCAGGAGCGGCGGCGCATGGAGGATGGTCCAGGAGCGGCGGCGGCGGCCGGAAAAGGCAAGGAGGGGTCGCAAATCGGCGGATCCGCAAGTGGGCAAGGGGATCCAGGCGGAGGAGGAGGCTCTGGAGCTCCACCGGTCTTCTTGTGGCCTGGAGCGCCGGCGGCGGGATCCCTGGCCGCTTTCCTCGCCGCTGCAGGACCATGTCCTGGCGCGGCGGGAGGAGCTTGGCCGGGGCCCCTGGCGCTGCGCCTCCTGGCGGCGTGGTGGAGGGAGGCTCCCCTTTGGGCCTCGCCGCGGGGTCTTGGCCCGGCGTGCAGGCAGCGGCGGGCATGACCGCGCCCGGCTGGCCTGGCCCCATGATGCCTGGAGCCTCTTCCATGCCTGCTCAAGGAGGATGGCCGGATTGGTGGGCCGGAGCAGCCACCGCGGCTTTAGGGCCGGATTGGCTCCGCACCGATCCTGGCACTTCTGGAGCGTCCCTGCAATCACCTGCCGCGAATGAGACGGCTGCTCGAGGAGTTTCTGCTCCAGTTCGGGGCGCCTCTACTCGCCGGCGAGGTGGTCGTACACCTAGGCCACCTCGTCCTGCTGCTACTGCTACTCCGCCGCCTCCAGTGGACGTCGACCTCACTGATACAAGGTACAAATAGCAAACCTTTGACTACCATGACTGTAGAGGATTAATCGTTAGGTGAATCAAATTAGTAGTAGACAATTGGTGAATGAAATGTGCCGATGAACAACAATGCTTTGGTCAAGTCCATGTGGTCTGTGCATATATATTGCTTCTGTTTGTCCTCATCAATCAATTTTGTTGGCAACAGCGGTGCTGATTGGTGTGATGACAATACTAGAGTAGCTTGTGAGATAATGGCTGATGAAGTTATAAAAGGAAATCGAGCAAACACTCATTTGAGTAAGATGGGGTACAAGAATTTGATAGAAAGGTTTAAACAAAGGACAGGGCTTGAGTACACTAGATTACAATTCAAGAACAAATGGGATAAGTTAAAGTCAGATTATAGTATTTGGAATCAACTGAAAAATTGTGAGACTGGTATTGGATGGGATGAATCACACAAGAATATTGTCATGTCAGAGTCTTGGTGGAAGAAAACAGCCAAAGTAAGTGCAAGTTATGTCACATTTTTCATGTGCTGCATGACTGTTACATGATTAAAATTAATTAACCTTGTTGGTTGGTTGCATTTCAGGCTATAAAGGGATCTACCAGATTCAAGTTGAGAGGGTTGCAAAATGAAGATCAGTTGAGAACTATGTTTGAAGACCTTCGAAACACTGGTGATGAACATTGGTCCGCTTCTAGTGGTATAGCACCTTCTCCTATTCCTGTTGATGAAGATGATGAAGGGGCCAATGATGATGGTAGTGACCCAGAGGAGGTGACACCTACAACCGTGCCAGCTTCCAAGAGAAGTAGAGGGGCTAGCAACATTAAGGGAAAGAAATCTAAGACAGCTACTGGTCAGTGGTTTCAAGAACAGATGGGTAAGCTTGTAGAGATGAATGAGAGGACCACTGCATCTTGTGAGTCCATTGCAAACAGGGAGGATACATCCCGTTGTTCTATTGAGAATGTCATGTCTTTGGTCAGGGATTGTGGTGCTCTTCCATCCACAAATGAGTATTTTATTGCTACTATAGTTTTCACCCAAAGGTCTGAAAGACAGATGTTTATGACTATGCAGACCCATGAGGAGAGATTGGATTGGCTCAAGAGAAAGTATGAGTGGATGACTAGAAATGATGTGTCTAAGTAGTCTTTATATTCAAGTTGTGTTTCAACATGCTTCTAGCATGTACCCCTGTATCCTTTGTTGTCATGCATTTTTTTTGTGTGAGTTGAAATAATTCATGTATGGTACAATTTAATTAGTTTGTGCACTTGGTACAATTTTATCAACATGACTGTATGGCACAGTTTGTAATATTTGTGAGTTCCAATAATTCATGAATGTTATTTATTTCATTAACAGATCAGACTCTTCACAAGAAGTGACTGATGATGATGAGTGCACTAGTAAAAAAATGGCATTGGTGAGGTCTGCTCAGAATGATTTATTTCAAACTGCTCTTTTTGCCTGTAAGTACTTCATGACCTACTATGATAAGAATGAAGCTAGAAATCCAGCACAAAGTGGGTATGGTTGGACATTGGAAATACTGGACACTCCAGGTCAAAGCCATAAGATGTTTAGAATGAATGAGTCACTTTTCTACATGCTGCATGATTTGCTAGTGAGCAAATATGGCCTCCAATCATCTGTTAATATGCACTCTATTGAAGCATTGGCTATGTTCCTTCTAGTGTGTGGTCACAGTTTGTCCAACAGTGCTTTGGATGGATTTTTCAAGCATTCTTCAGAGACAATTAGCAGAAAATTTGAAGAGGTCTTGCTCTGTGTGGTGGCTATGAGTGCAGACTATATAAAGCCAATTGATCCTAACTTTTCTACTACGCATTGTAGGATTGCTAATGATAGTAGGATGATGCCATATTTTAAAGATTGTATTGGAGCATTAGATGGTACTCACATTTCAGCTACACCACGTCCAGAGGACTTTATTAGATTTATTGGTCGGAGTGGCAAACCAACACAGAATGTTCTTGCTGTCGTGGATTTTGATATGCGGTTCACTTATGCATCCATTGGGCAGCCTGGGTCTATGCATGACACTAACGTACTCTTTCATGCACTGAGACATGATCATGACACATTTCCACATCCCCCAGCAGGTATGTTCACATCACCTGTTATTTTGCACATGTTTGTACACAAATAAATTGTACATGTCGGTTAAAAAACCTTCATTTTTTACATCATTGTCTAGGAAAATATTACATGGTTGATGGCGGATATCCAAATAGACCCGGTTATTTGGCACCATACAAGGGTCAAAGGTACCATGTGCCAGAATGGAGAAAGGGTCCAGCTCCTAATGGTGAGCAAGAGCACTTTAACCACTTGCATTCCAGTATTCGCAATGTAGTAGAGCGCACTTTTGGTGTCTACAAAATGAAGTGGAGAGTCCTTCTCAAGATGCCAAGTTACCCACTGAACAAGCAAATGATGATCGTAGCTGCTACTATGTGCCTCCACAATTTCATTCGTGAGAACCATGCACTAGACAAGGACTTTCACAAATGCGATCGGAATCCTGATTATGTGCCCACTATACCTTCAAGATACAGAAAACATTTGGTTCCTCAAGATGCAGGAGACACCTCTCATTCAGAATGTGATGATCGGGCCATGGATAAATTTCGAGATGATCTTGCTAGGGCAATCTTTCTTTCTAGGCGCTGATCTTGTATGTTTAGAAGTGAGTTTGCTTATGTGATTGCACCCCATGTGAGGATGCTGCCTACTTTTGTACACGTTACTATAGCAAGGTGCACTTGCTTAAACATTAATCCTTTTATTTGTTAGTGCTAATTTAAATGAACTCAAATTAGAAACTCATATGAAAGCATCCGATTCATCTATTTATAAAAGCCACACATAGCCAAGGGCATATAGGTCATTTCATTTCCCCCATCCATTCCTTTAAATACAGGATAAGTCGTTTGGAGCTGTTTTGCCAAATGTTTTCCAAAACACTCTCAGCTTCACCAGAGAATCTGCTCTACCAGCGGAGCCACAGCTGGAGCTGTTTCAGCTGGAGTTAGAGCCCTGCCAAAGGGACCCTTAAATGGTACTCCCTCCGTCCCACAATATCTGCACGTTTAGGCCCCGGCACGAAAATCAAGGAAACGATAAAATGACGAAATTGCCCTCATGAAAAGTCATAGATTCAGACTCGTCCCTTCGAGACCGTTCTCCCCAACCACGGACGCACACCGCCGGTAGCCACGCGCGGACCCCGCTCCTCCCACGCCCTTTCGTGCGCGCCTGCCCGCGGGCAGTGTAGTCTCATCGGCATCGCGCTGTACCGCCACCGCCGCCGCCGAGAAGCCACCCGCGTTGTTGCCGGCATCCGGCAGTTCGCGGCCGCGGAGCTCACCGGAGATCTGCGGCGCCGGAGCAAGCAGGATGAGAGCGTCGTTGGCGTCAGGGACATCTTCTTCTCCCATCTCCGGTCACTCGACGTCAGGTCCCGCGTAGCATTGCAGCAGGGACACAAATCGAATGCACGCCCGCATAGCTAATCCAGCTCTGACGCCGGCGGCACCTACCGCCGCCAGCCATGGCAGCGAGATGGAGGCGCGTGGGATCGGGTAGCGGCACCGGGAAGGCATGCGGATGGAGGAAGCGCTGAGGGGTGAGGAGCTAGAACGCGCGCGCATTGGAGCTCGATGCGAGGCAGCAGATGCAGATGCGGAAGAAAAACAGCGGTCAGCGGTGGAGAAGGAACCAGAAGCGGCGGGGGAAAATAAAATATGGCAGGCGGAAGATACACATGGGCTACTCGGTGCTTCAGTTTTTTTTTTCAAATGGAGCCAACGTCGTAATAATGGTGGGCAGCGAACGATGACCCTACAGGCCTCTTAGTGTCCATTTAATTTGGGAAAATTTTTGAACTCTATACGAGCAAATAAAATGGGATGGAGGGAGTAAATTCGAGCAGAAATGCCAGCATCCCAGTTAACAATTCTCAAGCTCCAAGGGTCAGGAGCCATATAAAAACAACTAGTGATTTGCGCGCGCCCATGCGCGCGGCTGATTCAATACGTGAGTTAAGTGAATTGAGATTTAGTTGCTGAATAATGAAAACGACTAAATTTCATTACAACTACAAATGTGGCGGCATCAGAATTTCATGATAGAAAGCAAAGACGGCACTAAAATATAGTGCTGATATGCACATATAATTTACAATAGTAGTCAGTTTGAGTCAGGTGAATTGAGATTTAGTTGGTGCATAATGAAAATAATTAAATTTCATTACAATCACAAACGTGGCGGCATCATAATTTCATCACAGAAAGCAAAGACGGCAGTAAAATATAGTGCTGATATGCATACATAATTTACAATACATTGGGTTTGATGACGAACAAAGGTAAAAACTACTGAGTCTGTAACAGTAGTAGATAGGCAGCAACATAGCATGGTTCCATAGATATTACAGACACAATAGAAGCAGCAACATAATATTAATTAAGGAGTTTCTGACAACAACTGCTAAGTCTTTGGCAGGTGATAGCACACCAGAGCTGGAAATAGATGGTACTTGAGCGATGAAAGCTGCAATTTAAAGATAGATGGTGATATGGTAGTTGGCGTGGCTGGAACGACGGTTCACCGGAACCCATGAACTGCAGATGCAAAGGCAAGAGAAGAAATAGTGTATGAAAATACTGGTGTGCATAATGAGCTGTATGGATAACATAAGGATTATGGAATTGTGGTATTCGAAAATAAGGTGGTACCTTTATGCGTAGTTGATGAAGTATCAAAGCCCGTGTTTCCAGCATTGTGGTTCACGGTCTGAGTCTGTAACAGATGCATTTGATTTATGTAAGGAATATTATTCGTTGGAAATGGATGGTATACTTTTTTATAACATGATGGGAGGAGGCGAGCTTATTTTATTCGTGTATGTACCTGCGTTCTCGTAGTCATTAGGATCAAAGGAGCTGTCAGAGCTGTCGTCATAGAAAGTGGTGTTGTAGTTTGTGGGCATCCTCTTCATGTTCCACTTTTCTTCCATTTGCTTTTCTACTGTTGTATATTGTCATGAAGTAAAACGATATGGATATGTTTTTTTAAAGCAATCTATTTGAAGAGGGTGAAGGATTGGAGCTGTAAGTGTCTTACGTAGTACTTGCTCTTCAAAAGCCTGTCTCACCACATCTGGATCTTCATTCAGTTCTATCATATAAAATGTATGGTTAACAATGCAACAAAAATGTACAAACAAATTAGAGTAATATGATATTCTTCTTTGTACCTGGGTCAAAGTTGTTTGATGCATCAGTGGTTTCAGTTCCTGCAGATGTATCCTGGGCCCATTGCGTGCTAGCTTTCATCTTCGGCTGATCGTAAAGGCTTGTGTGAAGTTTGAGTGGAAAAGAATGCAGCGGTTTGCCATCGCTGTAAGAGAGGCCCAAAATATGGGTAGTAGGGATTGCAGCTGGGTTATGCACATAGCCGATAGCGGTACATATTCCAGTGTCTTCATGGAAGTTGAAGCCTTGCACGTTGCAATGAGGCAGCAAGAGAGTGTTCAGGGAATTTTTTACAGCTGCTTGTGGAGGGATACCTTCTATGTCAACTGTGACCAAGGTATTATGTGGAATTTTGTGGCATCTGTATTCATTTGTCCATGGAGACAATCGAAGAATGAAGTCTGGGCCTTCTATGATTCCATGGGATAAGACGGCTTGCTGAAGATGCGCTGTAGGGAAGTGTAGGATGTAATCTGGGGGAAAGCTTTCTATTTTAGTTGGCTGAGCTAAGCTGCCAAACGTTTTTTGGACAGCTAGATGGATGTCTTTGATTAGGGGCTTGGCTACTGATGAGTTTATCGGGGTGGCTACAACTGCAGTGGAAAGAGCTTGCTCTTTTTTCATCATATCTTCGGTGACTTCAACATAGCAGATTTGGTTGACTTGTTCAGTGTTCTGTTAGGGAAAAACAAAATGAGTGGGGATCGTAGACATGTTTATATTTTTTTATTTATGAAATGCGTAATGAAATTAGATATGTGAGGTTTCATGGAAATTAAATACGAGAGGCAGAAGTCAAAGATGTACCATGGTTAAGGACAGGAAGATCGGTGCTCCACTATTGGATAAGAAGCTTATTTTCTCCTCTTTTATATATATGTTTTGCCTTATACCTGGAAAGAGTAAGAGTATTGCATAGAACGAAATGAAAGTCGTTGAAATATGCTGTTTAAATTGTATAGTAGCTAGCTGCATTAAAAAAATAATGAAGAGGAACTGGGGGGAAAAAAAGGGAAAGGAGTAAGAAAGGAACGAATCAATATAGTAAAATGTCGCGAAAAATTGGTGAATAGGCGCAAAACTAAAATCCTGTAATATACGCATAGAAATATGATGCAATGTAAAGCAAATTGAGCTGTAGCAGTATCAGTGGGGGACATTATAGAAACGGTGGAGAAACGTGAAAGGGATGCATTGATTTTATTCAAACAATATAGATCGGTACATAAATTGGAGGAGTTGGCCAAAACAAAGCGTGAGATTGGAATGCAGGGTTGTAGATCGATTGATTTATTACTTGCACAGGAAGAGAAGATCTAGATCTAGCAGAAACATGTGAATAGCGCGGTGGTTGAATCTACTGCCTAGCATGCGGAAGAAATACAAAACGAACGGAAGCATACAAAAAATATTAGTAGCGAAAGCGATAGGTACAAAGATGTAAAGGTGAAGGAGAAGCTTACCAGAGGAAGAAGATGGCGCTGGTGAGAGCGACAGAAGCTGAATGAGGCGACTTGAGTTGAAGGAGCTCCTCTTTTAGTCGTTCTTATCCGAAGCTGGAGGTAGGTGGCTGGTTCTCGAGTCTTCGGTGGGGTCAAGCAATAATTGTATTGAGAAAAAGTGAAGTAGTCTGGTGGTGCGTGAATGGGCTTGTGTGTCAATAAATTGTGGGCTGAAAAGTACCGTGGGCATCAGTGAAAATTTTATTTGGGCCCTCCTAAACTGTGGACGTAGTTCGGCCCTATCCTGATTCGTGTTTATGTGGGCTGTGACAGTTTAATGGGCTAGCAAGGAATAAGTCCTTTTTTTTGTTTTTATTTTTTTATATGGATTGGATATTTTATAACCATGTTTTTACTCTACAATCGTGGATGGTTGACTGGATGGGCAGGCGCATTATTGATATACATTGCCGTTGAGCGTATATGTACAAAACCATGTAAGATATAACTAAATTGTTGTTTGAAATTATATATACATTAGCCATATATACACACATAACTACACATCACGTACACACACATAGTAGTTGGTGAAGTGCGTTAAAGTACAGGGCTGGTAGAAACAACCCATTACAAGCATACGCAAATAGTTTTTTTTTTTTTTATTTTACATAAACTTAAACACGGATCTAATAACCTTAGCTATAGTAATCTGTCCAAGCTGTTTTATTTCTGTACTCTCTGATGCTTTCACGGTTTCCTGCTCTTGGTTCGTATCCATGGAAGCTGATGACTTCGTCCATCTTGGCCAAGGAGCTTGCTATCTTGTGCAAAGGATCTGATGATGAAGGATTGCCAACGAATGTAATCTTAGTGCTTTCTTCAGCATCTAATGGCTCTTTGTACTGGCTTATTGATATGGGCAATGCATCAGCATTGGCGCTGCATGTGTCGATGAGGATGGAAGCAAGTTTTTTATAACCTTGTATTTTGAAATTTAATGCGCTTTCAAGGAATGTTTCGCTTTCTTCTGAAAACATCAAGTACGATTGAGACGTCAGGAAATTAGATTGCATCTTTCGAAAAGGTATATAGTTGAAATCATCAATAGCTATCATTTTTTTCTTGACGTAGTGGTCGATTGCTGCGTTGTATGCGCTTTGGACTGCTTCATGTTCAGTAGGTGCAAAGTCTCCACAGAATTCCAAGAGCTGGTTAGTCTGGGTACTAACAACTTCAATTTTGGCTATAAAATCATTTTCTTTAATTTGAAGTGGTATTTCTTGGTTCACATGCAATGCTAATTTATGGGCAACTTGATTGAATATTTGTTTTCGGTCGATGTGGATAACGATTGGCTCCTAAAGGAGAAAAAAAAGGAAAAAGAAAGTTTGTCAGTCCAGTAAAGTTTGGTTAGAGGTATACAAAGGGGGCAAAAAACCGATGTAAATTTCTGAAGAATATAACAAACAGAATTAAGAAAAGCACGTTATAAGGTAAAGAAAGGTAGCAGATGAATTGAAACTTGTGTAGAAGAAGAATGGAGCTTTAGATAGAAATATAATAGTAGCAGATGAATGGAAACGTGTTAAAAGAAGAATGCGGCTGCAGATGAAAATATACCCTTTTAGTCCATGTTCCAGTGGTGTCGTTATGCACGTAGATAGATGGCTCTGGGTTCATGCTGTGGCGTGCTCAAGTATGAGTGAGGCGGTGGTTTTTTATGCTTTGTAGGAAAGTTGGAGAGTAAAGAAGAGGCAAGTATTTATAGAGCGATCCAGAGCTGCAATGGTTCTAGCGGCTGGTAGAAGTGTCTAGATACCAATTTAATGTTGTGCCAGCACGGCTGTGCAGGACTTTCTAGAACGTTGATGAGGTAGCTATGTGACCATTTTTAATGAATTGAATATGTGATTTTAGTTTTCGTTGTATTTTATAAGAAAGGTCAAGTGAATATGAGTACTATTTAACAATAAATTCTGCAATTCATGTCAGTGGGGTGTTGCAGATAATATCTTTGAATGCATAGAAAAAATTATTCTTCGGAAGTATTACCAATGATGTATCTTATTGCGCTAATTGTATGAAGTAGCTATTAAAAAGGAAAGAATATCGCTGTAGATATTTACTATAATTTATGTAGGGTATTATACTAAATAGGTAGCAGTTTTCAGTTTCAAAAGAATTGTGTGTTATTTGCTTTATAAGTCGTATATAGATGCAGCGTAGGGAACACACAGCCGTAAACTATATATAGCACAACATCATTAGACTAAGTAGGTAGTTTCAATACTGCCAACACTTGTCCAGTGTACAGGCAACGGATTTACATCTACCACGTTTTTGGATCCAAGAGTTTGCTAGGGAAGCCACTGCATGTCGATTGCCCTAACTATTATACAAATGTCATAAGGCATGCAACATGCAGCTGCAAAATGCAAGCTTATAGTTGTCACTACACGTTGTTTGCCTTGACTATTATGTCACAACGTAGACAACATACAGCTGTAGGATGCAAGGTTATAGTCCGCGTGAATGCCTGTATTCGCTGGTGGGCCGAGATGTATGTACATAGCTAAAGAGTTGGCTTAGAGACACATCACCCAACTTGCAAGCAAAAGCATTTCCAAAAGATATAGGGCCTGCAACGAGCATGCAAAGGTGTATAAGAAGATCATGGGAGAAAGTGATATCCGGTCGTTGATGATGCAAAAGTAGGAAGTGGTGTTAACTAACCCTTCTTTTCACTTGTTTTTCTGGGAATGAGAGGTCTTCTGTTCCATAGCCTTGGTGCCGCTTCCTTTGCTGTGGTAGGAGAAGACCTGCACAGACGATTATAGCGTGGGAATAATAGAGTATTCAGTGCGAATTCATCACAAATGTTTGTTAGCTGTTTGAAAGAGTAGAAATTTAGAGGGGAACCTTTTCGCAGAAAAATCAGATGCTGATTGGTTTTCTATTGTTTCAGCAACGCCTTTCATTTTAGCAATTCTTGGTCTCTTGGGGTGATCATTATCAGATTCCTGGTAAAACCACAAAAGAGTGTGAGACATTTTTTTTTCCTGGGGGAAATATGCAAGATAAGTAAATGTGTGTATATATATACATTTTGCTTTTATTCAGTTTGTAAGTGAAAAGAAAAGGTGCTTACTTCGTCTTCAGAAGCTTCGTAAGTCAGTCTCTTTCTCGCTGAATGGGCCTCTGGTGTGTTTAGAACATCTCTGCAAAGTTTCAAATGGACTTATATGTGATAATAGTACTATTTTAAATGATCAGTTGAGAAAGAGATCTATTTGTGCTGTAACTCACGAATGGGGCACATCCTTTTGTAAAATTTGAGTAGTAGGTGCGTCCTGTGGAGGTGTCTGTAAAATTGGAAATGTTCACTTTATCAATCTGTGATGGATATAAGTAGCTAGAGTAAAAAATTATGTATTAAAATTGTGTGGTGTTAAAAAGCTATACATGGTCATTCATTGTTGCTGGCTGTGTACGCCTTGGGCCTGAGCTAGCAGCATTTTGACAGAAGGGGATGCTGTAGGATCTCTAGAACTACTGAGCCGACGACTAGATAAGGTAGCTACAGCTTGAGGAATAGCTCGCTGCCTTCCGTATGAAGCAACAATAGAGCTGACCATGAATGACCTATTTCTTGTGTAAAAGCTTTGATTTGCCACTGTCACCGTGAATGTATACTTCTGAGAAACAATTCCTGCTATATCTGGAGGGAACTCTTCATCGCGCCTCACAGTTCTCATCACCTGTTCAACAGGTTTTCCAACAATACGCTGACCGATCTGGCCAAAGCATATCATTTCTGCCTCTGCAGTGCCGTCGGAAGCAACAAACACTAGCTTGTATCTGAATAAACAAGGTAGCTACTATTGAAGTCGAAGGAATAATTTATGAAAAGGATTTGCTTGATATTGTATGTTAAATTAGACAATTTGAGGAGTTCAAGGCACCGTACTGTAGTGAAAAATTTAATTGCTACTATAAGAAAGAGCGGCTTACTTGTGTCTGTAAGTGCTGTTGTTGCATGCGTAACACATGTAGCCATTGGGATCTGGAGTGCATGTTTTTCCACACCTGACACAAGAAGGAAACCACCACGATACATCTGGAACTAAGCGAGCAATAGTGACTGTGCAGCGGCATCCACTTTGCTGTTTTAAGACATCGTAACAAATAGGTGTTATCAGATTTCTGCATATGGTATGAAATATATTTTTTTTTCCTGAATGATTAATAATATCTCACCGGAAACTCATATGGGTCTATGGCTATCAGGTCCTGTAAGTATCTTGTTTCCTGCTGGGGCGGAGGCTGTGGTTGCACTACCTGTGGAGGCGCAGGCGCAACTCGTCTGATCTGGACACGTTCATTTGCATATCTGTAAAAACAAAAAATGTTTTGATTATTGGTGAATTCTGTATACATTTCTTATGCTATATTTGGCTGAGGAAAAATAGACGTGAGGATCATCATTTTTTTTTATTGCTCTACCTGCTATAGAAGTCTTCAGCTTCAGGAATTTCAGGATTGAAGTACCATTTGCATGCACTGCTCCCACTGAGGTAGTCTTGACCTTATTGTCAAAAGACAGTAATGGTGGAAATATTAACAATAGGTAAATGTATAAGATAATTGAAGCCAAAGAAGACAAGGTGAAGATATCGCTGTTACAGAAGTACCTCGGTAACTTTTGACTAGGCAACCGACAAAAAGACCAACAACTGCTTTTGCTTCTTCGTTGTTGTAAACACCATCAACGTTGAACTGCGTTGCTCGCTGGCCCCATAAGGTCACTTGTGTTTGAAGACCGCTGCAAGAGGAAATAGAAGAATAAATAGGTAAAAAAAAGGCAAGTTCTTTACTTGAAGGTATGTAAATAGAAGCGGTAGCAGAATGAAAATTTTGAAGGTGTTCAGATGTATGTACCTAACATCTGTTAGCAGGAGCTTTCTAGTTGGAGCTGCCGGCTGGTTGTTAGATGGCTGGATCATCTCTACTTCACTGATTTCAATGATAACACCAAGTACATCTATGAATGGAAATGAGCCAATTGTTCAATAAAAAATTATTGTGATGTAAAATAATGACATCTTTTAGATAGTTGTCACAATAAATGGAAATTGACCTGAGCTTACCAATGAAATTTTGAACATTTCCAACAAGCATAGGAAGCTCTTCAAATGGAGTCAACTTGTATGTATAGCGTGGATATGTGGTAGGAGGCTTATTTGGTTCTGTAACCAGGGTGTGAACCGTGAATTTGATCATGTAGCGTCCATCAACAGGCTTGTACAAGCTTTTAGCATTTGTAATTCTGAAACGTCTGATCTCATAGATTTCACCTTCTTGTATTTGATTGTTGAATGCATGTACCATTTCTTGGGGGATTTCAGCGTACATAACATTTGCCTGTGACAGAAAGATCGCATTACAATTATTATAGTCAATGAAAAGAATAATGATTGCAAGGGGACCAAAATAGACATGCAAGTTATGAATATAGAGGGGAAAAAAACGATGATAGAAATGTGGGCAAATGTATATAAAGATACAGGGGTAGAGATACTGAACACATACTTCATGATCTGCTATTACAAGGTCAACATGTTGAGGTTCACCATCATCACTAAGACCTTTATACTCCCACTTTCTTGTTACACGGACACAGACTGTAGCATAATGATCATTTGGATGGAGATCAGGGAGGAGCGTGTACACCATGCTGCATCACTGCATCAGGTAAATAAAGTGTAAAAATCCAAAGACCAGAGTTGTGCCTAAGGAAGCAATAGATGCGAAATAGCAGGGATAGCATACCGAAATCAAGTAATGTCGGTTGCAGCGATAAAGAACAGTTAATGGTGGGAGCTGTGAAGATATTTTTTCTTTTTTTTTTTACCAATTTACTGGCATCAGTTCAAAAAGTGTGTGCATAAGTGGTCTCTTTTGTCTTTTTTTGCTGTAATCACATGGGGAATTTTTGCAATATAACTACAAAAGGCATAGATATATGTACACAATGACCTTAACTCGCAAAGCATTACAAAGCAGCACTATCGTGTGTGCATAAGTGGTCTCTTTTGTCTTTTTTTGCTGTAATCACATGGGGAATTTTTGCAATATAACTACAAAAGGCATAGATATATGTACACAATGACCTTAACTCGCAAAGCATTACAAAGCAGCACTATCGCTGATTGTAGAAAGAACTTCTCGATAGACAATGTTTCTGGTTGTATCAGTACATTTGCCTTGGTCATCTTCTATTAGAACTTTTAAACCATTCTTTGAAGTGACACGTGAGAAAGCTACATATAGTTGGCCGTGGCTGAAAACAGGGGTTTTTAGATATACACCAACAGAAGATAAAGTCTGCCCCTGACTTTTATTTATAGTCATGGCATAACAAACCTTTATAGGAAACTGCCGTCTTTCAAGAACAAAAGGCCATTTTGTATTTTTTAGTGTCAAGCAAATGCGGGGTATTATTACGGTGTTTCCAGCATGGCTTCCAGTCATTATCTGAGCCTTTATTATCATATCTCCTAAATCAGTCACTATGAGTCTGGTGCCATTACACAACCCATCGGATTGGTTTAAATTTCTAAGAAGCATAACTGGAACTCCCTTTTTCAGTGTTAACTTGTGCTGTGGAAAGTTGTTTCCGTTGAGGGAATTCAGGAATTCAATAGGATACAAAAGATCATATGAGTCGTGTGTACCAGGTGCCTTAGTCACTTTATCATAGCTTAGATAGTCTTTTTCGTCACCTGGAATTAATGAAACGATGTGACTGTTAATGGAGTCAGCTGTCTCATTAGTAGGTGTTAATATTGCTCGTGCTGCAAGGTACGAAACATCAGAATAGTTGACATTTAAATCTGGATATACAGCGTTAACTAAACAATCTATTTTGTTTTCGGCGGGCATAAGTAAGAGTTCTTGAGGGATTTTGATCCATGTTGCTTCTGTTTCACCTTGTGCAGCCGTAGCCTCAATCTTTCCTTCACCAATGTCTAAAATCCATCTGCTGAAGGCAGCAAGCTCTTGCTGACTCTGGGGATCTAAATCTGGTGATTGGAGCCTCATGTTTACAGTCAGATGTAGCACGGTGACATAGTCCCATAAATGCGAATTAACTATTGCAGCGTTTACTATTTGTGGTCTGGTGCCGCCTTCAATGACTGGTAATATTTGTCGAAGGTCACCTCCTAAGACAATGACTTTTCCACCAAATGGCAATGTAGAAGCTTTATCTGAATGTGTTGCCATGAGGTCACGAAAAGTTATATCTAGCGCTTCAAAAGCTCTTCTATGTGTCATGAGTGCCTCGTCCCAGATCACGAGAGCAGTAGATTTAATAAGATCAGCAAGCATGGAATTGCGCTTAATATCGCAAACAGCATTTTCATCTATATCACAAGGTATCTTAAAACGAGAGTGAGCAGTTCTTCCCCCAGGCAATAGTAAAGATGCAACTCCAGAGGAAGCAACTGTGAGGACAATTTTTTTCCTGGCGCGTACGAACGAAACAATAGCATTCCATAGATATGTTTTGCCAGTACCACCATAACCAGAAACAAAGAAAAAGCCAGACCGTCCATTTAAAACAGTATCCGTGATGCAATTAAAAGCGTAAAGTTGCTGGCTATTCAGACTTGACACGTATTCTTCAGATTCAGATAACAAATCTTCTAAAGAATAAGCTAGTTCTTCTTCTATTAAGCGATTACCTGATGATGGTTGATACGCATTCGATCTTTGCGGCAAATTGTGGTCTCTTATTCTAGCGCCATTTCTAGCAAATAAAGCTGCTAGATCGTCTAATAAATAGTCTCTAAGATCATTTTCTGGTACCTCATATCTTGGATTTCCTATGACGTCTCTAAACTGGTACTGAATATCATCAGTCAGTAGCTTCCAAACTTTTTCAAAGAAAGTGTATTCGTCGTTTACTTCACAGTAAAGAATCATAGTGACAAAGAGTTGTCTAAGCTGTGCTGAAGTTGCCCAAGCAGCAGCTTCATCGAAAGCATTATACCATTCTTTGTCATCGCCTAAGAGACCACGAGCATTGCAAGCAGCTTTAAACGTGTCATAAACGACACCATTATAAGTTCGCACATCTTCGTAACTTTGCGCACCTCTAACCACCATTAACAACATTCTAAGATAGTAACGTTCACCAACAGATGGGTGCACATAATATAATCGGCCAATTTTACCTCCAATTTGCCTATGGTCCCAAATACGTTTTGATTCAACCCAACGCCATTTAGATGGGAATTCACAATAGGTCAATGTCCTTGCATTGGGATATTTCTGGTTAGCGATAAACCACTGAGTCAATGTTGTTCTTCTTAAAAACTCTTGCGTGAGCACATCAACCATATTGGCATTCTCAGGATAAACTATGTTATTTTCATTAGGCAAATGGACAGTGAGTCTTTGGACGGCAGGGAAGTGCCTATGAATATCGAAACCAAAAATTCGCCAGCATGCATCTTGTTCACAGATATAACGGCAATCTAGATATTCTTTGACCTCATTTCTAGTCTGAGTTTGCTCATCTCGTGGAGCTTCTTCACCGCTTCTTACTCGTTCAATATAAATTTTGGCGCAATCAGGTCCTTTGGTGACGTACTTAAAGAGGTATTTTATGAATATGCCTTTGTTGCACCACTCAACATTGATGTGAGCTTGAAACTTTTTTAAAAGGTACATATTGTATGGGACAACCCATCGGTTGTCTAGTCTAACTCCACCCTTGTCAACGAATCTATTGTTTTCAGGTCTTTTGTATATAGCAAAGCCGTTTTCATTAATAATAGTTTCAGGCTGATAAGGCTTTGGAAAACCCTTTGAACATCTTCCATTTTTCATACACGGAGAATTGGGATTTGCTGCGCCACAAGGGCCATGCATCATGTGTTCTGCTACTAATGCATATCCTAGTGGATCAACCTCTGGATCCGGAATTTCAGCACTTATAAAAGAGTCGATCAAGCTGGGCGTTGGGTGTGTAGTGTCCAGTGAAAGCCAGAGTATGATGTGTGCGTGCGGAAGACCACGTTTTTGAAACTCGACGGTGTGCAAGACTTTTTTTTTGACCCAATCGATAGTGGGAGAGAAAGGAAAAAGAAAAGACAATAGGAAAAATTAGGCAGGGCGAAATAGAAAGGCAAAATCATACAAAATTTGTACACAACAGACAATCACAGGAACAAATGAGACGCAGTTATACCTGCGTCAACTGGCCCAAATGCTGTGCCATCTCTTATGTCCTGTAGCATTTCTTCAAGTTTCATATTGTATACTCTAACGACGATGTCAGCTCTATCAGTAGGTTTCTGACCAGGCTCAAGAATACCTTCCTCAATCTCACGCCATTTAGAATTGCAAGTAAAAGTGGTGAAGAAATCTGGAGGGCCATAGACTCGGCAAATTGCCATACCGTCATGATAATTTTGTATCATATAGCGCCTGCCACCAGTGTGTGACGCAGGCAAGACTGTCAATTTGCCCATCTCACTGCCGTCTATGCACCCTCGAGCAACGGCATCAGCTATACCTTGAATGTTTTCAACACGGAGTTTAGATTGATTTTTAAGAATGAACCAAAGTCTATTTTCATCTATACAAGCTCGAATATCAACTTTAGCCTGTGTTGACAGAGCTCCATAACACAGATATGGATTTGGTTGTCTCTTTCTGTAATGAAATTCATAACGAGCATAATCTTGCATTGTCATTTTTACCCTTGCATTCTTTTTTGTGACAGTAGCACCAGCATATAACACTCCAACCTGAAAGCCACGCTCTCCGAAGGGAAATAGCAATGGATATTGGAGTGCCATAAAAGCTGGGTGCAACGATGATATATGCTGAAGTCTTCCAGCTTTAGTTTCTATAATGATATCGCGTTGAAATGTGTCTAGCGAGAAGTCTCCAACAACGAGCATTGCAAGTTGTTCAGTAGTTGGCAAATTATATTGCACTGGATCACCTTCTCCCGCCCCAATAATTCTAATTGCGAAGTTTTGATCACCATGTTCAGCTAATCTATCTCTTGCAAGTCTGAGAGTTTTAGCAAATGGATTGTGTTCATCAAGCATTTTCATCAAACTTTCAACTATGTTTGGATCTAATGCATCGTTTGATCTTTCATCTGGATTTAGAGCTTGAATTATGTTTCTTACTTCATTTGCAGTATCATAGATATATAACTGTATAAACTTGGGTGGGCTACCATCAGCAGGAAGCAATGATCCAATTCTATGGTGCACCTGACCATTAATTTTGAAAACAGGCGGGCCTCGACCATCATTCATAGATCGATCTATATTCGCACCCATAGATGTAAAAGCAAACAAACAGTTGTATTGTCTAATGTTTCGCATGAATTTTTTTGATTGGGTATCGCCATCAAATCTTGCAAGAGAGGCCAAAGGCTCTGGACGTTGACGGAAGGGAGGGATTTGGACCCTGCCACCCTTGCAGCAATTATTATAAACAATCCGCCCATCACGTCGACAAGAATCAGATTTTATTCTTTCTTCGTACCAAAAAACAGCATGGCAGTACCGGCATTCATATTCAGGTGGACCATAGTATGATCGATGTGGATAGGAAGCTGTTTAACAACATGTTTTAATTACTCATAAGAAATCGCATGTAATACGATTGTAGACAGCAAGCAGGAAAAAGGCTTGACATCTTTTTATTTAGCTGTTCTATGTACCTTTTAGCGCGTTTATGTATTCTTCACTAAAACGGCCACACTCCAGAGATCGTGGGACAGAAAGCACAGCCCCTGGTAAAAAATAAAAAAAGTTGACGTAGAAAGGAAAAAACAAGGGAGTAAATGTGTGAGGGAAATAGCCTGCGCAAGAATGATAGAAGAGGAATAGTGGGGAAAAAACAAAGGGTGGAATAAGCATTAAACGTCGCTCATCACCTGTAGCAGCTAAACGTTTCTCAGCCAAACGCTTTCGACGCTTACGTCGACACTCAGTAGGATCGTCAACCATGGGGGTGTACTGCCCACTGGCGCCTACAGAACGTTAGCTAACGAATCTTAGAGCAAAGTATTACCTAGTTGTATAAAATGCAGCAAAAGGATCTTAGATGCAAAGAAAGTAACGTGTATTGAAAGCGCATACACTCTCTCCTGCGACGTGCAGATCGCCTACTCAATGCATCTGAAGTCGTTGATCGAAGTATAAATTTGGGGAAAGGAAAAGATAGATGAAGGGAAACAAAAGTTAGTGCATAAAATGGAAAAAGAAGTAGGCAACGCACAGGAGCTACGGATAACACATCTATCTCACCCGCTAGAGCCTGTGCACCGGTGTCTGCAGACGATGTCATATTTTTTTTTTTGTCCTTGTAAAAAATGGTCTGTTTAAAGGATTCAGGATGGCATAAGGTGATAGTAGAGAAATCAAACAAATATAAAGAAGGGAAAAAATAGGAGGGGAAAAAAAAGGCGAATAGCAAGTCTAACAGCAACATGCGTTAGGGGGAGGGAAAAATAGGAGGGAAAAAAGAAGAAAAAAAAAGGCGACCAGCAAGTCTAACAGCAACATACGTTAAGGGGGAAAAAAAAAGAGACAAGCAGAAAGGCAAAAAATAAAGATCATTGCAACAAAGAACATAAATAGAAACTTGTATCAGCCCCATTTTGTTTTATTACTACCATTGCCTCAACTGAAAAAGAGTACAAACTTAACCTTAAACTACAGGGAAAGAGAAGCCTACAGTGACATTGTTCAGAAACTACAGGCGATAAAAAGGGACTGCTGTTGCTGCTACAGAAAGAGCTGTCTGCACAATCTTTTGGTAAACAAGCAATCCCTGAAAGCTGTAATCCATAACCACAAACCCATACACAGATTGCAAATAGCAAACTGCCTGGAACGCAGCTTGTTCATAAGCTGTACTTGCAGTGGGCAATGCAGCTGACCAAAAGAAAACCCGCCGCAAGGCATAAGTAGGTGGAACAGGTGGCAATTCGAGCTCAATGCCATATAATTTGGTGCCATCAGCAGCGATTTCAGAGATAGTGGATGCATAAGGCAAGCAGCATCGAACAGCTACAGCGTGGAGAAGCGACATGAAGCTTGCACCAACGACAAACATAGTCTCCTTCAGGGCTCCCTTCTCCTCTCTCTGATGCAGCAGGTAACGCAAGGAATTTGAGAAAAAAAAAGGAACAATGAAAAAAAAGGGCACTAATGAGCCAAAGAGAAGTCAGATCATAAATAGAGCAAGGCCAAAAAAAAAAAAAAGAATTGTAACGCGAGCACTGAAACAAAGGAGCAGGGCAAGTAAAAGAAAAAGGGGGAGAAACCGTAAATTAGCATGTATGACGCAGAGCAAAAGCAAAAAGGAAAACGAAAGGGAAGCGGGAAAAAAAAAATAAAAGAGAATCAACAGAAACAATATGAAGAGCAGGGGAAAAAAAAAAGAGCAAACAAAGAAACAATGAGTTAGCCTTTCAGCCATCCTGGAATCCTATAAGCACAAACTGTAGTAGGCCTCAAAGACAAGCAGAAAGATTATATATATATATATATACACACACAATATGTATGTATGGCACCCATAGCACAGCGTACAAAAACACGGTAACCATAAACTGCAGTACATCATGTACCTTCTAAAAAAATTTGAAACTTTAACATCAATGGTGAGTGGTGTAATGAAGGCTAATATATAAGCTCATATTAATACGTCTATATTGGCACAATGTGTATGACCATGAATGATCCGCCTGAACCAGAGCGCAAGACGGAAAATAAGAGCATAACGCTAGCTCAAACAACCACATATCAATCGCGCCATAAGATGAAGCGAGCAACCAGACGTTGACATATATAAACGGCCGAAGAAAAATACCGCAACACTGAGATGGAACAAACATGCAACAGACGCAAGAACAAGCAGGAATGATCTCTACTTACCAAGCAGATGGAGCTATCCGGAAGGGTAGATTCAGAGGGGAAACGATCACAGCCACCAACCACGAACCGAACAGCAGCAATAATGCGTTGGTGGACAACAACGATGCTAGAACCCTGCCAAACATCGATCCAGGGTTACTGGCCGAAGAGGCACAGGGCGATCACTCAGGGGAAAGAGATCTAACAATGGCAGTGTAGGCTTACCAGAACGCGTAGTTCACAGGTGCGCAGCTGGAGGGCCGGTGCCGTGGGAACAATGAGAGATTCCCCGTCGCTCAGTGCCAAGACCTTGCAGAGGAGGATAATAGGGGAAAAAAAAAGGGGAAAAAAAAAAGCAAGAGTAAGCACCAGGTAGCGTTTTATCTTATATGGTGGGGAAAAAAAAGAGGCAACATCCAAATCCCTCCCGCAAGCAGTCGTTGTTGCAAAAAATAGAACTGGAAGCAAGAGGTACCTAGCGAAAAGGCACAGGATAGGCTTACCAAGATGCGAAGATCACGGGCGCGTAGCCGCAGTGCCAGCGCCGTAGCAAGAACGCACGAATCCCCGTTGCCTAGCGCCAAGACCTTGCAGGGGAGGGTGTAAGGAAAAGAAGAAAAAGAAGGGAAAAAAAAAGAGAGGGAAAGCATCTGTTAGCGTTTTATCCTTTATGGGGGAAAAAACAGCGGCATCCAAGTCTCCCCGCAAGCAGATGTTATCGGGGAAAAAAAAAAACGAATTGGAAGCAAGGCGAAGCAGAATATGTTAATCGCCAGGAGTAAAACAAAGAGGAATAATCGGATTGGGAGGAAAAAAAAAAGAGAGAAAAAATAATAATAGTAAAAAAGAAGATAGAAGACCTGCTCAACGAAAGTTTCTCTGGATCTCTCTGCAACTGAAAACACAGGAAATCAAAGCGTAGCGAACGGCGCCGGCACGAGCACACGCTGCAGCGGCAAGAGGAGCGGAAACCTGAGAAGGAAGCCGTCCACGGGGGCCGGCGCTTCAGCCGCAGAGGAGAAAGCAGCCCCATAGCAGGGCTTCAACGAGGCCACTAGAAACAGTTCCGGCAAGCGACAGATCAGGGAAAAAGCAACAGCGCGATGCGCAGGCCCGAGATCTAAACCAGACAACGCGGAAGACCACGAAAGCCATCAGCAAGACTGTAGGGAAAGGGTGGGAAAAAAACAGCTTCTCTCCTTAGATCTAAACCAGGCAACGCGAAAGACCACGAAGACCATCAGCAGGACTGTAGGAAAAGGGGAAAAAAAAAACGGCATCGATAGGAAAGTGGAAGGAGAAACAAATCTGAGAAGAGCAGGGAAAAAAAAAACGCGAGAGGCAAAGCGACGCGAGAGACACAGCGACCGGCAGAAGAGCACCGGCCAGCAAAAGGAAGCGTGGAGGACCACAGAAACGACGCGGCGGCGAAGCAAAAAAGCCGCACGACGATAGCGACGCAAACAAGAGGAGGAAGGCGGAGCTTACCAAGGAAGGCAACGCGGCCGAAAGGGAGGAACTGGAAAGTGGAAAGACCCGGACCTTTTTTACCCGCACCCGATCCAGGCAGGACGGACGAGGCGTTTCGAGAGCTTTCCAGCCAAACCGGGGGCGACACATCGCCAGGAGAAGACGAAAAGGCATCGCACTGAAACGAACCGACGGATGAAAATCCAACGCACGACAACATTTTCGCTGACGTGGCCACGCTGAGCGGCGGCCGCACCCGCCCCTTTTCATAAGGGTAGATGAGCCATGAAGGCCGCGAGCCCTACACAGGAAAATCCAAAGCCCATTCACTGCTCCTTTCTCCATTGAGTTCGCACCAAAATCAAAGCCCGTCGGCACCAAAATCTACGCTCAATTCCTATCAATACATCTCCGGATCTCCCTGCTCCTTCCATCATTAGCGATTAGCAAAGCAACTTCCTGCTCTTAGCTTGCTCTGCTTCTACGCCTGTACGAGCTGAAGCTTGCTCTGCTTGCCGCGTTTGTCATCGCCTCCTGCTCTTCCTGTCCAAGCCATGCACGCGTGAGTTACATGAGGCTGTTCCTCGCCTGTTCTTAGAGCGAGAGAGAAAGAGAGCCAAGCACGGGACGGGGGGTTCAATCTAAACAGATAAGACTAGGGGTAGAATTGTCTCTTCAGATGGCCCTGACAATGAAAAAGACGATGGAAATCGTGAAGTAGAGAAAAAGATCTGAAATCCCTCAGATTGAAACAATTCACGTGCAGAGGGTTAAATTTCGAAAGGCTTGCGAATTGGATGTCAAATCGTGTGAGGCTTGCAAACTTAGTGTCAAATATCGAAATTCCTCGTTCTAGTAGTGGTAGAGATATCGAATTTCTCTCGTTGAGCAGATGCGGAGGCGTTGAGGGAGAAGCCGAGAAGGGAGCGGCGGCGGCGATGCTTGCGTTCGAGGAGCAGGTGGTGGCGGACTTGGTGGAGGACCCCAACGGCGGGCTGGTGGTTCTCTCCTCGGGGTTCCCTCTCGCCTCCCTCGCCGCCGCCCTCCTCCTCGAGCTCCACCACGCCGGGGAAGGATGCCTCCTCGTCCTCTCTTCCCCGGACCCCCTCAAGGCCCGGATCCTCCGCCGCCTCCATGGCCGGCTGCAGGTCCACGACGTGCCCCCCGACCTCCCCGCCCAGCAGCGCGCCTCCCTCTACGCCTCCGGCGCCGCCCTCTTCCTCTCCCCCCGCTCTCTCGCCGCCGACCTCCTCACCTCCCGCCTCCACCCCTCCCACGTGCGGGCCCTCCTCCTCCTCTCCGCCCACCGCTCCTCCGACACCTCCTCCGACGCCTTCATCGCCCGCCTCCTCCGCCAGCGCCATCTTCTCCCCGTCTACGCCTTCTCTGACCGCCCCCACGCCATGGTCGCCGGCTTCTCCAAGGCCGAGCGGTCCATGAAGAGCCTCTACGTCCGCCGCCTCCACCTCTGGCCCCGCTTCCACGTCCTCGCCGCCGCGGACCTCGAGCGCGCCCCGCCCGACGTGGTTGACGTCCGCGTCCCCATGACGCCTGCCATGAGGGGCATCCAGGCCGCCGTCCTCGCCGCCATGGACGCCTGCCTGAAGGAGCTCAGGCGCACCAACAAGGTGGATGTCGAGGACCTCACCGTCGACAAGGGCCTTTTCAAGTCCTTCGACGAGATCGTCAGGAGGCAGCTCGACCCCATCTGGCACACTCTCGGCAAGAAGACAAAGCAGCTTGTGGCTGACCTCAGGACGCTACGCAAGCTGCTCGATTACCTCGTAAGGTACCTTATTTCTTCATGTCCATATATGCTTGCAATATTTATGCTAAGATTGGCTCCAGAGTCCCCTGTGACACACAAGTCCTAGCTCCAAAGGCTTTTAACCTTCTTTAGCCGGCATGTAATAGGTACGACGCGGTTACATACTTGAAGTACCTTGACACACTGAGAGTATCTGAAGGTGTTCGATCAGTTTGGATACTTGCTGACTCAAGCCACAAGATATTTGAGCTTGCAAAAAGGCGTGTTTACCAGGTTGTGAGGGCAGCAGATGGTGTAAAGGTTAGCACAGATAATAAGGACACACCAACAAAGAAGAGGAAAGTGGCACACAGTCGTGCTGACAAGGGAAAAGAAAATGGTAATGGCTCTTAGTCCCTCATATGCAAGATAAAGCTATGTTTTTTTCTTCTTTTTTTGGGAAGAATTTTAGTGTTTTTTTATACTGAAGAATTTTAGTGTTAACATATGACCTGTTTTACTGCAGAAAATGACGACTCCACTGCAGACAAGTACAATACTCAGAAGGTTAATGCTGATGCAGGCATTGTATTGGATGAGGTTTTGGAGGAGGCACCAAAATGGAAAGTGTTACGGGTCAGTGACTCAGTTCTTGTTTATCAGTTTTCTTTCAGGCAGCCTGCTGCACTAATTACTCGCTCATACATTACACAGAAACTATCTGTTCCAATCTATTTGGCAAGCGCCATTGCAATTTTTCCTAAACTTTGCACATTTACATTACACAATAATTGTTACTTACAAGCCTAGCTGATAATAACCTTGCATTTTTCTAAACTTGCTATGTGTAGCACGTATTGCTTCTATTTCCAGGTATTGCTTGTTGTGGCAAATGTAAATATTAACCATGCTCAACTTTACTTTGTAGCAGGCAGCTTCACCCCTAACTATCAGATAGCACAGCTAGTCATCAGCGAGATGTTTATTTTGGGTTCTGTTCGATTGATTTAGCTGATAGGTTTTTGCAGGAATTGCTGCAAGAAATAGCAGAAGAACAGATGAAGGGAGATGATGATAATGCTCAAGATGAGGACAAAAACAGTATAGTTTTAGTGACATGTAAAGATGAGCGCACATGCTTTCAGCTGCAAGAGTGCATATCAAAAGGCCCCCATAAGGTAGCAGTTCAGTCTTAAATGAAGCCAGCATCAGTCTATAAATCACTACTCTACTCCATTAACTTGCCATTTTAGATGTGCACACATGTCTTTCTTCCATCCTAAATGCAACTTTCTTTCTGAGTTTATGAAGAGCAATAACTTCTTTGTAATGTTAACTTGTTTTCATTAAGGTCATGCGAGAAGAGTGGGAGAAGTATTTGCTTGGGAAAGCTGAGCTGTATGGATTACAGAAAAAGAACAAGAAAAAATCTGAGCAACCAAAAGGGTTTGGTGTCTTGGATGGGGAAGTTCAAATGGGGCCTAATGAGAGTGCAGGTCCCGTTAGCATTAGCAAGCTTGAAACTAATGCCTTACTGGCAGCTGCGTCTGAATTAAGAAGTATAACTAAGGAAGCTGATGTCAAGGATGGTTCAAATGTCAGCTGCAGTAAAAGGGGTTTGGTGAAGGGAAAAGCGAAGGGAAAATCAAAGAAAACCACTGAAAAGAGACAAGCCAGCAATAGAAAAAATAAAAGTAGGGGGGGAAATGACAATGACCAAGTTACTGCTTTGGAGGTGGAAGGCCAATCAGGCAAAACCGATGAACATGCCGGTATCGATGCTTCTAAGGTGTCCACAGATGCTTCCGTGTCAGGCTCTATTGCTGGTGATGCTTGTAATTATTTGTCTGATATCAGAGGCTTGGCAAATGGCAAGCCACTACCTCCCGTGCAATTCCATGCCCTAGACAGTGACCAGCACATACTTGATGTATGGAAGCCATCTATTATCATTGTTTACCATCCAGATATAACCTTTGTTAGAGAAATTGAAGTGTACAAGGCAGAGAACCCATCGAGGAAGTTAAAAGTTTACTTTCTTTTTTATGAAGTTTCTACCGAGGTACAAAAATTTGAGTCTAGCATTCGCCGGGAAAATGAAGCATTTGAATCTTTGATAAGACAGAAGTCCCTAATGATGATACCTGTTGATCAGGTGGTGTTTCACTGTCACTAAACTTTTAATTTCAGTCTGACCTTAGCAAAGTGGTTACTTACTTACATATGCTCAGTCAGCTAGGCACGGGAAAAGTTGCTGTCTTAGCCTGAGGATGGTTCCATATTTTTCTGACATGAAAAATACATCTTCTTTTCAGGATGGCCGTTGCATTGGACCAACTCTTGCAAATGAACCAGAACCTCTTCCGTGTCAGAACTCAATTACAAGAAAGGCAGGTGGTAAAAAGGCACCAGAGAAGGAGATGCAGGTGATACTTATGATCACTTTGTGACGATATGATGTGTTTTTATTTGCTGATTGCTAATATTTTTATTGTTGCATTTTCAGGTTATTGTAGACATGAGAGAGTTCATGAGCAGCCTTCCAAATGTACTACACCAGAAAGGTATTCGTATAGTGCCAGTTACCCTTGAAGTTGGCGACTACATTCTTTCTCCTCTGATCTGTGTTGAACGAAAAAGTATCGCGGATTTGTTCCAAAGCTTTGCCTCTGGTCGTCTGTACAATCAGGTAGAGACCATGGCACGTTACTACAAGATCCCAGTTCTTCTCATCGAGTTCTCACAGGATAAGAGTTTTTCCTTTCAGGTATCCCCTTGTCTATTGGTGAAAAAAATGCGATAAGCTTCAGTGTGCTAACTGGCTTCTTGATTATGTTTACAGTCTGCAAGTGAGATTGGGGATGATGTCTCTCTGACAAACATAATCTCGAAGCTTTCATTGCTTGTGCTGCATTTTCCTCGGCTTCGCATGGTCTGGTCACGCAGCTTGCATGCTACCGCCGAAATATTTATATCACTTAAAACAAACCAGGATGAACCTGATGAGAAAAAGGCTATTAGAGTTGGCGTGCCATCTGAGGATGGGATTGTGGAGGATGATGTGAGGTAAGCTGCGTCCTGTATTCAATCAGAATGGGAGAGTAGTAGCCCAAATGTTGCTAAAGCACAGCCACAACAAAATATGGCTAAGCAAAGATATGCTTTTCTTTTCCTGGTCAACAGGGCTGAAAATTACAACACATCGGCCATCGAGTTCTTAAGAAGGCTTCCTGGGGTGACGGATTCGAACTATAGAGCAATCATGGATGGGTGCAATAGCTTGGCCGAGCTGGCCCTGCTTCCAATAGAAAAGCTGGCGGGGCTAATGGGCAGTCAGAAAGGAGCGCGGACGCTCAAGGAGTTCCTTGATGCCAAGTGCCCAACTATGCTGTAGCATGGCCTGTTAATTGCACGAGTGATGGCATGTGGCTGGCCAGAAAAAAGGATAAGAGGCTATGATCTGTTGTGATCTCTTGAGGGCCGCGATGGAAGTGGAAGCCGTTGGCAAATGAGTCGGTGGCCGGGAAGAGGAGGGGCAGCAATGAGAATATCAGATGCTGACGGATGCTGTGTGTTTTCCATGTATACAGTAATACGCCATCATCGCCATGTGATGTTGGACAATTCTTTGATGTTTGCCATCAACTGCCGATGCTGCGTGTTTTCTGATCGGCTATAAGCTGTATGTCTTTTCTTTGATTTTGGATGGAGAAAATCTGCATGGTAGTAATGCTGGGGCCTAATCTTTCAAAAAAAAAAGTAATGCTGCGGCCTATTGGGCTATGATTCGTGTAAGCTGGATCTCGTGGGCCAAAGCCCATGGAAAAAAGGCTGCATGTTACGGGCCCATATTTACAAAGAAAACTGGGAAAGTGTGAGGCCCAGAAATCCCAAAAACCACCTTTCCCTTGTATAGGAGGACTAGTAGGGTTTTGGTTGTCCCCTCCCCTTCTCCCCTGTCTCCGGGGCTCCCCGGGCACCCGCCTCCGCCTTTGTCTCCGCCATGGCGTCTCCTCCCGAGCGTGCGGTCGCCGCCCTCGAGAGCTGCTTCCGCGCCCTCCCGGTGGACGCCGTCCCCGCTGTAGTCGACTGCGTCCTCGCCTCCTCCGCCTCGACCTCCCCGGCCCAACTCTTCCACGCGCTCCTCCGTTCCCCGACTTCTTCCGAGGTTGGCTTTGCCCTCTTTTACTCCTACTACTACCTCAACCGAGATTCAAAAATCATTTGCTTCTTCTTTTCCTCTCCCAGCAGGGGCAGGGGCAGGGGCAGGAGCAGGAGCGTTGCCACCAAGCCCCGTCCGACCGTCATGCCTCCATCTCCCACGCCGCTGCGCTCCGCCATTTGCTCGCCCGATTCGGTAACCACCCCTCCCTTGCTTGCCTCCTCTTGAGCGAGCCATGACAGGAGTTTACTTTCTCGCTTCATTCTGGCTTTCAGACAACCCTCCTAAGGCTAAGGATGCTCTGCGCTTGCTGCTGCGGAGGGTCTTCCTGCCACTGCTCAGGGATACCACCGAACCCAACCTTCACCAGGCGCGTGCTTCTCATCTACTGTATTCCCCCACTTGAATAAATTTGTTATGTCTAGTCCCCAGTAGGCAGTAGCTTATATATGCTGTCTGTGGTGCCTCAGGTGACTGCGTTGATGTGCGATGCAATCTCCGACACTGGATCCTGGGACCTGCTAGGAGCTACCATAGTACCATTCTGCATACGGTCATCTGCTGTTGCCATGGGCATGTCCGCAGCTCATGACGCTATGCTTTACCACAGAGCAACGGAAGAGGATTTTGCTGGGGACAATCTGCCCCCAATGCTAACGCTCCCCAAGGCGAGCAGTGTGTTAGCATTGTTGCTGGTGGACATATTGGAGAGACGAAGGGCCCTTCTCAGCGTGGGCCCTCAGGGAGCTGCTGCTGATCTAGACGCATTGGTGCAGAATTTGACTTGGGATCTCTCCACGTTGGTGCTCAAGATGTTTGCACATGGTCAAGAGTATCCATCTTGTGCCACTCGGACCCTTCTGCAGCCTCTGCTCATCTCACTCGCTGATATTCCCTCTGTCACTGTAATGCTTGGTGCAGTCCAGCATAAGCTATCTAGGTTGCTAATTCTCCGTGTCAGGCAACTATATGCGACCATATGTTAATCTAAACTGTCCCTTCTCAATTTATCTCTGGCCTGCAGGTTTGGTTTCCTAGAATGTATATGGGATTCGTGCATTTCTCTATTTTCTTTGGGGCGTGGAGAGCGGCTGGATGCATACAACATACTATCTTTGTACTTCTCAACACTTAAATTGGGTCATCGAGTCGCCGTCTTGGGAGCTGACAAGCTGCAGAAATTCGACCTTAGGAATGTCAGTGAATTTTGGAACCAACTGCGCATGGGACTGGTGTGAGACTTTCTGTGGCGTGCCATTTTTTCTTAGTTACACAAACTAAAATTTGAATGCCTGCTAGAAAATTGCTGGTCAATTTCCTGTTGTAGTGACATCTCTACCTTCCTCACACCAGGTTGACAAGGATTCTTTGGTAAGGAAACAGGCCTTCTATGTCTTGACAATATCACTTAGCATCTTTACCTCTTCTTCTGGAAATGATGGAAGCCAGCATTGCTCCAGCAAGAGCTCAGCTGCTTTGCCTACTCAAACCAAACCAAATACTGTGACAACAAAAAGAGAAAGGTGGGCTAACAAAGAAGCTAAGTCCCTAGGTGTTAGAGAGATGGACCAATCAGATGAACACTGTTCAAATGGTCAAGATCGGTGGAAGGTCTTCTTGTTACTATATGAGATGCTCCAAGAGTATGGGACACATTTGGTTGAAGCAGCCTGGACACACCAGGTTAGTTGGTTTCCTTACATTTCTCTTGTCAAAAGCTCTCAACATTATGGTATGTTTGATAATATAGTACTCCTAAAGTTAGCACTTTGAGTGGTAGCTATATAGACAGGTGTTCTGAGATATATTAATTGTTGATAAATGTTATTTTGGCTTACTATTGGGTTAATATGTTAAAAAAACTATATTCAGGTCACGCTGCTGTTTGAGTCTACACCACAGGCTGACTATTTAAATCACACCTCCCATGGAGCCTTTCGCTCTCAGATGGAATCTTGGGAGGGAATTTTGCACTGGATGACAGTTTTGTGGGAGCGTGGGTTCACTCACGATAATCCTCAAGGTGAGTACTGATGTGTATTTATGTTTAAAGCACGTATATTTAGATTGCTATCCCATATCTGCCTGCATGTATGCCTTTTGCAGTGAGATGCTTAGTTATGCAATCCTTTTTGGATATTGCATGGGAACGCTACAAGGTTTGCGCTCAGATAATTCCAAGAGGTTTTGTGCTCGGTTCTCTGATACGTGGTTTGAACGATGTAGTTCACCACAAGGATTTCGGTTAGTGTTATTCATGTTTACACTACTTCAATGTAGCATGCTTGATTCTGCTTTGAAAGGAACAAAACTGTTTTATTTTGAAAAGCTGTTGTATGAACTTTTATTTTAGTGTCTTCTTTTGAAAGTTCTGTAGTTGCACAAAATATTCTCCAACTCTAAGAGCTTTCCAGGATCATTATAGATCATTATTGTTGGAAATAATCTTGTGTGTGTCCAAATTCACCTAGTGTCTAGGTTCTTTGCTATTAATGTAGCTAGATTTCAACTTCAAGTTAAAAGAGAATAATATGCAGATCATGTGGGCATTGACTGCATTAATTAGGAGGATATCATGGGCAGCCCTGTACCAGCTATATATATGTGAGAAAATGATGAGGGCTAGAGTAGCCACATCGACCAAGAACTACTAAAAAGAACTAGTGTTGTCTTGTGCTTGTGTGTGAGCCCACCAAAGAAGAAAACTAGTGTGTGTTTGTGATAAACACCTAGAAAGAGATGAAATGATTTCCAACAATTGTACACCCTTTGTAAACATAGAGATGGATGTAGCAAATTTCAAAAAATGTGCCAACTGCAAAACAAATAGATATTTTGCATTGCTTCATTGATGTTAAGTTGTTAACCCTTAGCAAATACTCCCTCCGTTCCAAAATGTAGGTCGTTTTGCTTTTCTAGGTAGATTTTGCTACCTAGCTTTTCTAGGTTCATAGATTTTGCCACGTACCTAGATATGTAGCAAAATCTACGAACCTAGAAAAGCCAAACCGACCTACATTTTGAAACGGAGGGAGTATGAATTTAAGTTGTGTCCAGATTTGAAACGTTGGACCTAGTGGAAGGCTTGTTAGTTAATTAAAATTTTCACCGTGGTTAATCAATGAGTAAACCTTCAATTCATATCTGGGGTTACTTTGTTTATGCATATGGTGTAGTACAAAATAAAATCAAACCGACGGACTTCTTTTTCATTTGTGTCTCAGTGAATATATCTTAGAAAAGTTGTGTAAGCCTATGCGATATGCTGGGGCTGAAAGGACTTTGTATTTGTGTGTCCAGGGACTATTTTTGTTGTTTGACCATGTACACGATACTCAGTCTTAGGACAAGATCGACCATGGTAGCACCGCGGAGCTCCACGTGCGCCGGTGGTGGTGGCGGCCGAAGCTGGCCGCTGGGGCCCTGCACGACGAGGGAGAATGGGTGTGCGAGGCGACGAGGAGGGCGTGGGTGCAACGAATCGGGCTAGGACTCACTGACGGCGGCAATAGTGGTCGGCCGCAAGATTTGGAATCCCCGGCGAGCCGCGGCCGGACTTAGAGCAAGGAGGTGCGGAATAGGTCGAGGGCATTGTGGAGAAGCTGTGCGGGGCTGTGATTTGAGCTTGACGGAGTATGGCCGGAGTATTTGGCCGGCGTTCCTGTCTGCTAGGTGGAGAGGAAATGGCGAGCGAGAAAGATGGAGACAGGAAGAAGCTGTGCACGGTTGCTTTTTTCTTTCTTTACTGCAGTTGTGGGACCCACCTTGGGGCCTTTTTAACCTTACGCATTGTTTGTGGCGGAGAAAATAACTAAAGCTTTTATCTACGCCCACTCCTAAGGTCGGGCCACATGCAGCTAAGCTATTAATTTTTTCCCCCAGTTTCACTTTATGCGTTTGTGGAAACATGAGAACTCGTCAAATGGCTCTGTTAAATTCACCACACATGCTCTTTAGTGAATCATGTTCTTCACATGATTGTTTATTCTTGTCTTTTAGCTTGCTTTCCTATTCGTCCAATTCTTTTATGCCGCACTATTCTTTCGTATTGTTTATAGCATACTGTCAATGGTACATTCTTTTTAATACTGATCTATCTTCCTAAAATACTTTTTAGGCATTGGTGGTGTCTATAATTCAAAAACCATAAAAGGCGCAGAGAGATTTTTCAGCACTTATGCCCAGAACATGTCAAGATGGTAACTAGTGCCTTTTTATCCTGTTCAGTATTTTGATCCTTTTGACTGTGGAATTGATTTTCTTTGTTCAAAAGATGAAAGCAATGCATTTTCTGTCATCCTTTAGTCTTCACATATGTTGGAAGGTGTTTATGCATATGTTACCCTCATAAAGAAATTTAAACTGATTCACCTGTTTACTTTTGCATCTTAATGAAGATGTTTTTGTCAGTGTACAAATGTACTGCCTTTTCATCACTATGGCAGTGGAGGATGTTGTGTATGCACTAAATGGTTTAACCTATTTGCACCGGGGCTGCAAGGACTATTTAAGTTATTTGACCACGTACACGTTAATCAGCCTTAGTCTAGTTTGTTTAAAATAGCTGAGTGTTTGTAGTTTTCTGCTGAACTAAGTTCTGTTGCATGCATGTATTCTTTACAGTGATCGTATACATCTCGTTTGGAGCCTGGCATCTGCTGCTAAGCATGATTCATTTGGACGAGCAGGGTTAATGGCTCTTGCGTCATGTGTTGCTTCATGCACATGTGAGTCAGATATAAATGATGTGCCATGTGCTACCCCTGGGAAAGAAGCATCAAAATGTGATGGAGATGTATCTACAGAAGTTAGGTCTGCAGATTTATTAGATGCCTTGTGGATTCTTAGTGAGAGAAGTAAACATCACTTTAATCCAAAGTATCGTCTGAAAGGTTCTACATCTCTTGTCTCATTGAGGAATTTTGATAAATGATGGCAGTAAATAGACATCTGGTTAACTTGAAGTCATGCAGTTTGTGAGCAGGTTATCAAAGTTGCAACATCACTGATAAATGCCACCGAAATTCCTCTTCACCAACTTCTGCATTTCATTTCTACAATACCTCGAGAGTTTACTGATTATTTTGGTATGTAAATGAGAAACATGGAGGATTTCTATACAATATCTTTTTTACATTACCATCACATTATAGTGCTGTGGAATCCTTAGCTCTTACTGCTGTTTTATATATCCTTGTAGGACTATTGAGAGTGATAGTTCAGGAATGGTTTGTCCAGAAGAAAGAATGTTCTCCTGGTAACACTTTGTTGAGTAAGCTTATTGATTTCCCTACCACATTCGTGAAGCACAACAAACAGGATCAAGGTTCAAATTTGTTTGATGATGAGGACGTGAATGCATGGGAAGCTGAAGCAAGGAGGTGGGCCAGAACTCTTCTTCTTGTAACCTCAGACGAGCAACATTTGAAGCGAATTCTTGGGGTTTGTTTTGCTTATCACTTGCTTCTAAAGTTGTAAAATTATAGGAGCTATCGTGCTCAAATCTGAAACTTCAAGTTATATGTAACATGTTATTCTGTTGCCTTCTTGTTTGTTTCAGTTTATTTTTGGTTCAAAAGGTAATTTTTGTTGCAGTTTATAGAGGCATATGGCTACAAGCTCTCAGAGCAATGCCCTGTTGGAGAATGCGTTCCTGTAAAGTTTTTTATCATTGTTTTAAGCTTCATCGAGGAACTTGAGGCAAGGCAGAAAAAACTTGTTTGCCAGAATAAAACCACCCTGAAAGATATTTCAGATAGAGCAAATGGATTAGAACTCTATGGTCTCAACGAAAAGCTTGCAGGATCATTGTCTCTAGTTTTGGTAATCCCCTTGTTCTTCAAATGGTCATTGATGGATCTTTTTGACAGCCTTTTAACAATTACCTTGCTTAGGAAACTATGGTGGTCTTCAGCAAGATATCTTGCTCAGTTTTCTGGCTGAGGAATATAGATAACATGGATTTGCCTTATTCTGTTAAAGGAAAGCTTGGAGGCCCAAGTCAGCGTCGTTTGGCTACCACTATAACATCTTCAGTATTGCAGGGTGTATGTTCCTTGATATTTGTGTTTCCTGTGTGTAAAAGGTCCCATTAGGCATATTTCATATTACCTTTGAGTTACACTTCATTACTGCTATCTTGATTAAGTGGCAATTAAAATAAGAAGGGAGTTCCCTACTTTTTACTTGTATGAAAGGCAACTTGTTCTTGTGCACCGTCCTTTCTTCAATTTTGGGCAGCCTAGTGTCGGTTAAAGTTAAAGCTAAAGCAGTAGAAATTGTGATGTATACTCAGCAATTTATCAGAATTTTTATTTATCAGTTGGTTTCCTCATTTTGGAGAAATATAATTTGGACTGCTGACTGTTAAAAGCTAGCTTAAGAAATAGGATATGTGGGTTGTTCTGGTAGATAGTGTTCAGGGATTCCTTCTAATGGGAACAGAAAATATAAGTATACTAAGAATGGAAACACTATATTTTCCTTTTCTCATAGTTTGTAATGATGCAACCAATTTCTGGTCTCCATAGTAACCACTGTTTCCTTTTCCCTACTTTATCGTCTTTCAGAATTTTCTCATTTTTTTAACTCTTGACATGTGATGAGTGCAAACATGAAACCTTGTACATTCACAACTATTCCAGACCTTTTCTTTTAGTAATTGCCTTGTCCAATTCTCCCCTGAGTGTTTACTTGGCTATCATATCCATCCTTGAGGTCCAACAGCTGAGAGATCACAGGATCAAATCCTGGGAAACCAGCAACAGATCTACTGGACATGTAGATAGTGAGGTTCCAACTATCGCTTTTAGACACAAAACTAGGGTACTAGGGTGACATTCTGTTTAACTAACCGCAAGTTGGCTTTGGCAATTCTTTCGTTTGTTAAGTGCACAAACTAGAATCAGTTGCAGTTGCACCCTGAATGGTGACTGCATTAAATATCTTGCATGTAATGGTGGCACTTGCATTTTTACCTGCTTTGATGGTTTTGTGCACAAACCAAAATAAGTTGTAGGTGAATGGTTATTGCATTTAATATCCCATTTGGTTGGCATACTTTACCTGTTTTGAAGTGCATCTCACCATTTAATTGCCTAGGTTTGATAAATCTCCATATCATATTCGCAGGTTTGGTCAATGAGGTGTATTAGTTCTGTTGCTTCATGGTGTAACCATTATAATTCTGGTGATTCTTTTTTCCCCACATTTTCCTTTCTCTGGGACTTCTATTGGAAAGTTATTGAACACTCGACTAATGCCACCGAGGTATGCTGCTAGTGTTAATACAATTTTTTACTTAATCATTCTTTTTAATGCTTCTATGTTAACTTTCTTCACGTAAGTTCTTATGCTAAAACTCTATTTTGGCTTTTCCTGTACAAGACTGGAGCTGAACTTCACTTGGCAGCTTATGAAGCTCTAGCATATGTTCTAGAAGCTCTATCTACTGCCCACAATTCTCAACATCTGAATTTGGTGGAAACAGAGCAAACAAATCAAGCCAGGAAATCTTCATTGGATATTTCTGTCACCACTTTTCTTAACAACATCAGCCATCTCCTTACGGATGGAATTCTGACACGTAGCAGACGAGCTGTTCTAATGACTTGGAAGGTTAGATTAGAGTAACCTTTTGTAGTGTAACCAGTGTGCATCACCAAACTTCTGTTATAAATAAGCCAACTTAGATGGCTCCTAATTGTTGATTTTCATTTAGTGGCTTTGTGTAGAGTCCCTGTTATCCATTTCGTGCTGCTTTAGTGACAATGAATCCAAGTTGAAGACAGTGGATCCTTTATTTTCAGATTCAACTCTCCGATGCATCTTTCTCGACGTTATTGAAAGGTGAGCAGAGCATGACTCTGTTAGAATTTTGCTCTGTAGTTTCAATATTTACATTAAAAAAGATAAGCAAGCTCATGGTACTGTTGCCTTATATGGCATTCAATTTCACTATGTCATTCCTGTTTATTTGGTTAAAATTGCCCCACTGAGGCAAAAGGTCTTGGGTTCGACGCGGCCTCTCTACATGCAGGGGAAAGGCTTTGCCTCGGTTATTCCTTCCGCAGACCCCACTCACGTGGGAGCTACCAGCACTGGGTCTGTCCTATTCCTGATTATTTGCGGGGACTTTTTAATCGGTTAAAGTTTTAACTTTTTACAAGTTGTTTTCGTAGCTTAATTAAAATTTTGCAGCTTCCCTATGTTGACTGGACACCATTTTGTTCATCCTAGAGCATATGAAGTCAACAACAGGTTATATAAAGGAGCTACTAAAATTACCAATGCAAATGGCTGAACTGAATTTTTCGAATACAAATCCGGCCTGTGCTTGAACATGATTATAATCTTATTATTCTTAGTTTTTCTATTCTAGCTTCAAATTTGACTCTATGCTATGACACATTCTCAACTTTGTTCTCTTGTCTTAATCTTTGCAGCCTTGAGAATGCTGGTGAAAATTCTGTCTTATCCATCCTGAGATGTCTGAGATCTGTTTTGGGACTGTTATACGCGAAGATGGGCAATGGGAATTTTACCTCTATAGGCATCAGTTATGAGGTACCCATCGGTAGCTTTTCTTTTCTGTGTTGTTTATTCCCCAAATATGGCTGCTCACAGCTTAATACTAGAGGCTAGCTTTAAAACTTTATGGTTGGTGTTAAATTTTTTTGCTTTAGAAATATTACCTTTAACTTATTTAATTGTAGTGGTTATGCAGTGGACATAATCTTTTTATCTTTGTTTACCCAGACAATGATGCAATTAGCAAAGTCCTCCTGGATCTTGCACCTTAGCTGCAACAAACGACGAGTGGCACCAATTGCTGCATTGTTATCTGCAATATTGCACCCAGCATTGTTTTGTAATTTGGAAATGCACCAGACAAATGAAAAAGGGCCAGGCCCTTTAAAATGGGTCAGTTGCCGCATATCTGTCTTTACCACCTTTTACTACTTTGGGTGCAAGTGCAACACACTATTCTTGTTCTTTAGCTGAGTAATTAGCATAAATGCCATCTGCTGGTACTGCTGCTTCGTGTGCTTTTATTTGCTAGTTCAGCTAAACTCTGCATTTTGGACTTTGCATGCATATACAGTGTTAATTTATCTAAATCAGATGACAAATATTCTCTTATGATTCTTACATTCTTAGATTTATGCATAAGTAGAGTGAACTAAGATCACTATTGTGGTGGTGAATAGCAATGAGAGAAATAGAAGTCATTCATACGAAATGGTAATAAATTCTTATAATATACTGAATATTGTTACTGCTACTTTATATCATGGAGTGTTGGACAGATGATGTGAAAATATGCCATAACAGTGCACTAAAGCATGTTATTTTGACAATTTGAATAAGGAAAATTCATTCTCTTTTTTTTTTCTTGATGTGTCGTTTCTAGATGTTCATTTTCTTACCTATCCAGATAAGTTAGAATTATTAAGACATTCTTCTTTAGCACCAAGCTTTCCTTGTGACACAAGTGATGCAATTAACTCATTTATTTATTTTCAGTTTATTGAAAATCTTCTTAATGAAGGTTCAAAAAGTCCTCGAACCATTCGCCTAGCAGCTTTGCATTTGAGTGGCCTTTGGTTGATGTACCCAAAAACTCTTAGATTTTATATGGAGGAACTGAAGCTACTTTCATTATATGGATCTGGTATACTGTTTCAATTCTTCCTTTATGAGTATTTTGCTCCTTTTCTTCTGTTAGAGACAGATTGAGAATCCCCTTTCCCTTTTTTTTTCTGGTTTAGGGGAATCTCCTTTCACAATTTGACGATACGGGGGAGAGTTGTTAGGAATTAATCTCGTTTAAGGCAAGTATTCCAGTTGATAGTAGTTCAAGTTTGGCTGTTGCGTGTGTACGTGTACTATACACGTGAGTTGCTAGCTTGTTTTGGTAGGATTAGTTTCACGTATATGTGTTAGACCAGACGTGCATGTCCTAGTTGAATTAGGAATTTGCAATATAGTTAGGAAGTTTTTGTTGGCCAGGTGCCATATACGAGCAAGTATAGGAGGTCTACATGCTTGCGGAAAGTTGCAGCCAATTATGTTTGAGTTAGGAGTCATGTACGCTTGTTTGGTATGTACAGGTGCAAGAGCATGGAGTCCAGTTACGAGTCGGTAGCTCGCGGGTCTGGCCAGTCATGTACTCAGAACTATATAAGGGGTATGTAATAGGATTTTGTAACGTGAGAAATAAAGGTGAAAAGAAAAGGCTAAGCAGTCACGGCCTCGGAGACTTTTGTGTTCTCGCGTTTCTCGTGTTCGTGTGTGTTAGATCCTGGTGAAAAGCTAACAAGAGTTGCTGCAGTATATCCCCTTTCCATCTCCCCAGCACGTGGGGCCCACTCATCAGACAGTCAATTGGTTTTTCTCCTTTAGCACCCCCCCCCCCCGCCCCCCCCGTTTCTTCTCGCACCTCTCTCTTTTTCCCGTGCAGCCAGAGCCAGCTGCTGAGGATCCCCGACGACGAGGGTTGGGCGGCAGCGTGATGCGGTGCCCCTTGGATCAGCAATAGCTGGCGTGTCCTCCGTCTGCTGCCCAGCGATTAAGGGAGGAGTTCAACGGGGCGGTGAGCCATGGTAGGGAGGGAGCGACCTACTCCAGAGTCCAGCCCGGAGGACGGTGGGAGCTGTAGGCCTTATGACTTGCAGGTCGGCCGCGAGGATGCTAAGGGAGAGGGCCCGTCCTCCATGGCCGTTGGGGGCATCCCGTGCATGGGTGGCAGCCCTGTGGGAGCCGATTCCCGCGGGCAGTGCATGATGGGGGCAACCAAAGGATCCAATTCCAGTGGGTGGCGGCCACAGCGCTCTGCCAAGCGGCGGTGGCGGATGCGGGAGAAGAACATGCAAGCAGAGGATCCAATTCCGGTGGGTGGCGGCCACAGCGCTCTGCCAAGCGGCGGTGGCGGATGCGGGAGAAGAACATGCAAGCAGAGAGAACCGGGGGAGGGGAAAGGGCCAAAGGGGATAGCTTTTCTCAATTGAGAAAAAAGATATAGAGAAAGGGGATTGCTTTTTTAATCTGTTAGAGCATGATTTTCTCCTCTCAATCCCCTTTATGACTATTTTATAGGGAAAGGGGGTCTCTTTTCTCAATCTCTTGGAGTTGCTCTTAGTAACTTCCTTCTAATAAAGCAAGTCAATATTCCTGTTATCTATTATAGTATTCATTCGAATCAGTAACTGGTGTACAGTGGCATTTGATGAAGATTTTGAAGCTGAACTCTCTGAAAACCATGAAGCAAGATTTGAGGTTTCCATGCTAGCACAAAGTCCTGATCGTGAATTCACAGAGGTAGGTTCATTTGGAATTACCATGATAGGTATTGGCATTCCTGATTTGGTTACCTTCACAATATAAACATTCCAATGTACTCGAGCGGTAGGCACAATGAAACGCGCTGAGCCTTCTTTTTTTCCCTTTTTCTTTTAAGCATCACCGTCACCGATGAATAATCTGGTTTATCATTTCTCATATAATATGATTGGCTATGTGCTATTGCAGGTGTTCATTAATACAGAATTATATGCTCGCGTTTCAGTTGCTGTTCTCTTTCATCAGCTTTGGAAACAAATCAAAGAAAAGAATACATCAGAAACTGAAGAAGCTCTTCAATCTGGCAAACTATTTCTTCTAAAACTTCTGGACTCAGCGGTACTGTTTGAGTGTTTTCATATCAATAAAGTTTTTATATATAACCATAGCTTTCTATCTTGGACAGTGCTGCCTGAGTATTCTCTGGCCGCCATATTGTATTTGATAGTTAATGTCGTATGATCTTGTTTGCTGCAAATTTTACCTGCCTTTTTTACTTCACTTCCAAAGCACTGCACAAATTAAGGGAGCTCTTACTTTTGCTGTTTGCACTTTTCTCCGACAGGTGAACGACAAGGATCTTTCAAAAGAACTCTACAAGAAATATAGCAGTGTGAGTCTTTAGTCTATGTGAAATTCAGGTGGTTTTACTGTTGAGATCTTTGAAATCTTGTATCATGTTTCTACAATCTTCACATTACCAGGTACATAGACGTAAAGTTCGTGTGTGGCAGATGATATGTGTTCTATCGCACTATGTTGAAGACGATATAGTTGGAGAAGTGATATCAAGCACTCACACCTGTCTTTATGTAAGATTTTTCTCGATGTTTATGCATGCGTGTATGTGGATTCTTAATTTACTTGTAATGCAATGTTATGTCTTGCATTACTTTTGCATTGGTGAAAGTTCAATTTGTATGCTTGTGCAGAGAAATAATCTGCCCGCTGTCCGCCAGTACTTGGAGACATTTGCTATACTCTTATACTTAAAGTTTCCAAAATTGGTGAGAGCCCCCTGAAAGCTATAGTTGTAGAAATTAATGCACATTTTTAATAATGGTTGTACAATCTTATGTACATAACTCTGACGCTTCTGATGAACCATCATTTTGCAGGCAGAGGAACAACTTGTTCCTATTTTTCATGACAAAGGGATGCGACAACAGGTGAACATTTTAGCCTGATCTTCATGTATCTTTCTACTTTGATTCGTTTATTTATCTATGTCCTTCTCTGCAGGCACTGTCGTCTTATGTTTTTATAGCAGCAAATGTGATTCTTCATTCAAGACAGATGTCTGTCCAGATAAACCACCTAAATCAACTGCTTCCTCCGATACTGCCATTTCTAACATCCCACCACCACAGTTTACGTGGCTTTACTCAGGTGGAAATTCATTGAAATAAGTTTTTCTGGAGTGTTGCGTTGCTTTAATCACCTGAAGATCTGCCAACACTCTTCTAGTGTTGCAGTGGTCACGAACCCAGTGGGTCGTGGTCGGAGTAGGCTATAGTGCGGTGCTATAGGGTGAAGCGGGGGTTCAGGGGGACGGTCTTTTCCCCGTTTGTCGAGGGTTTTTTTTTTAATCACCTGAAGATCCATTCTGTTTGCAGCTACTTGTTCATTCAGTGCTATCAAGGTTGTGGCCTACTCTGCATCTCGAAACTTCAGAAGATGTAATCTTTGAGAGGAGGTGCTTTCAAGAATTGAAAGACTATCTGGCAGAAAATTCTGACTGCGTGAGGTACATCTTTTTTCTTGTCTAATTGTGTACTTAGCTACGCTGTCCTGAATTACCAGCTTATGTAAGTTAGTTTGGGTTCTGAACCTAGGTCTTGTTTCTTACAAGTAATTATCTCAATTTACCTCAATGTCTATAACTCCTTTCTCATGATTTCAGGCTCAGAGTTTCAATTGAAGGTTTTCTTGATGTTTTTGATCCCGATGCATCCGGGACTCCTTCAGGAATATTTAGCGCTCGAACTGAGGTTCATGATATTCTCTTCTCATTATTAGCCGCATGTTAGGAGTACAATTTTAAGATAAATTTCAGGACCGTCATGGTTTTGTGAGGGCACCGAATGATGAGTCTTATGAAACTTGAGTGTCCTGTTGCTTGTGTAGGTGTCTGAATTTGAATGTGTTCCTGTGTCGGTGATGGAGCGCGTGATTGAATTCCTGAACGTAAGCACTTGAACCTGGCCTATCGTTGCTACCATGGCAGAAGCTAAAATGTTGCTATTTCAGGATGTGAGAGAGGACCTGAGACATGCTATAGCAAAAGATACAGTAACAATCAAGAATGAGGGTCTCGCGGTGGAAGAGCACGGCAATGGGGACAAGAGTGGTGAGAGCGCGTCTGAGTTGTTACAACCTGGCTGTCAAGATGTGGACTTCCAGAAGAAAATAACGCCACACAGGGACTCTGAGCAAGCATTGAACTTGAACGCTAGTGGTCACTCAAGATTAATTTCCGGTACGAAAATTGTGCTGTGTTGCTTTATTCCTTCCCGTGACATACATACTGACATGTCTATGGCTTGGCGCTGTGTCATGATTGCAGAGATGGAGGAAGATGACCAGCTTTTCAACCTAGCACTAGAAGCAAGATTGCATGCCGTGGAAACGATCAAGCAAAGCCAGCAAGAACTGATTGTAGTGGCATCACTGGTAGACCGCATACCAAATCTTGCGGGTCTGACAAGAACGTGCGAGGTATTGCCTTGCCAATTGGCGCCTTCCTTGGCGCCGGCGCATTCTGTGGCTGGTTGGTTGGCTGATTCCGTTATGCTTGCTTGGCAGGTCTTCAGAGCAGCCGGCTTGGTTGTTGCCGACAAGAGCATTCTTCAGGACAAGCAGTTCCAACTGATCAGGTTCGTTGATTTGATTGTTTGTTGCCCTGATAAGCAATCCCCATCAGCCTCCTTTCCTTACTACTGTGCTTGCTTGATTGCATGCAGTGTGACTGCTGAGAAATGGCTGCCGATCACGGAGGTCCCGGTGGAGAGCGTGAAGGCGTACCTGGAGAGGAAGCGGGCCCAGGGCTACTCGGTGATCGGGCTGGAGCAGACGGCCCACAGCAGGCCCCTGGACCAGTTCGAGTTCCCGAGGCGGACGGTGCTGGTGCTGGGCCGGGAGAAGGAAGGCATCCCAGTCGACATCATCCACGTGCTGGACGCGTGCGTGGAGATACCTCAGCTGGGCGTGGTGAGGTCGCTCAACGTCCACGTCAGCGGCGCCATCGCTGTGTGGGAGTACACGCGCCAACGCAACAAGCTTTGCACCCTGGCCTGACCGACGCTTTCTCTGTAATGTGCCTCTATATGATATGACCACCAAGCTCAACGACATACACGTGCAGGAATTGAAGTTGCAAACACTCTTGTTACTAACCATTCCTGGGAAGATTACATTAGTACCTAGCAAAATCACTATGCCGCATGTATTGTATTGTATCCAAGTCGAGCTGGAGTATTATTATCATTATTATTGCATGCAACTACTACATATTATTTTTATTGTATCATCCGATCCGACCCATCAGTGCGCGCGTGCCTGCTCGAGGCGGTGCTGCGCCCAGTCCTTGGTGTCGTGCGCCTTGCCGGATGGCTGCTGCTGATCCGGCGTCTGCAGGTAGCGGCGGTAAATCCACGCCAGCACGCCCGCCGCCGCCGCGCCAAACCCTCCCGATGACACGAAGCCCGCCGTGAGCAGCGCCACCGTGATGGCCGCCGGCAGCAGCACCGGGCTGAAGATCACAAGCAGCGGCGTCGCCACGATCAGCGCCAGCACCGTGCCTGTCAGCGCCAACGCCGACAGCAGCAGCATGGAGAAGGCCGCTGTGCCGGCCACCAGCGCCTTGGCCACCGCCGCGGCTGCCGACTGCTGCGGCTGGCCGCGGCCGCCGTAGTCGTCGTCGCCGTAAAGGCCCCTCATGTAGTGTTCCCCGACGGCGGCCATACTAGTTGCTGTATTGTCGAGCTAGCGGGGCTGCTGGCCGGATCGATCCAACTGCTGGCTGGCTGCAACTTAATTTGGATTTTGTACATATCTATATAGCCAACCATGCATGTCGATTAGCCTACGTGGAGATACGCTAGGAGGCCGCGCCGACAAGTGGAGGTGTACGTGGCGAAGGCTGCGCTCCGCGTGGAAGCCGCGATGCCTCAACTCCGGCCACGTGTCTCTCTCTCTCTCCTTCGCTGTCTTTCCCTCTTTTTGTTTTTCTGGAAGTAAATGTCTTTCCTCTTTTTTTTTTTTTTTTTTTTTTGGAGTCAAAATGTCATCCTCTTTCAGAAGACAGACAGAAGAAGGAAGGTGTCAGCAGCGGAATTCCCATGCCCCACGAGGAGTTGGATGGGCTTGCTTGGTGAGCGCAAATGGCCCACGCGCGCTCGAGCGGCCCATTAATGCAGGTACTAGTAGAATTTTATTTGTGCGTTTTTTTAGTGTTGATTGATTGACGGAGATCTCTGTAGGTACTCAAATCAGCAGTCAGCAAAAGTGTGGTTTGATAGCTGACACTCTACTTAATAGCAGCCATCAGTAGATTACGACGATGGATTGTTGACCCGACCGCCCGTCGTCGTCTTGTCTTGTGGTGGCGAGTTGGCGACTGATACGGTCTGCTCCTGATCTCCACTCCCCACTCCACTCCATTCCATTCCGTCCGTACCTCCTTCCCAAGTCCAATCCATCGCTCTTAATTAATCTGTCCAAGGCAAGGCAGGGCGGCGGCGGCGGCGGCGAGACCAAGAAAGAATTAAGGCAAGGAAGGAAGAACGGCGAGGCGAGAGACGGCGGGACCTAGACGGAGCAAAGCCAAATCCACCCACCTCGATGGAGCGGAGCCAAGCCCGATGGCCAATGGCGGAGCTGCGCACGCCCCACTCCTCTCGATCGTCGCCATCCACCTCCCGCCCCCCTTATATTCCGCTCCGCCTACCTCCATTCCATCGAAATCCATCTCCATGGAGCCCAGCAACATGGACGCCATCAGCAACGAAACCGTGGACCTGGTGCGTTTCGCACGCCACTCCATTGCAGATTGGTTGCTATGAACGCTAGCCGCTGATGCATTTGTTTGATCAATTGCAGGAGCACATCCCCGTGGAGGAGGTCTTGGAGCACCTCAAATGCACTCGCCAAGGCCTCACCGCCGACGCCGCCCAGCAGAGGGTCAACGTCTTTGGCTACAACAAGCTGGAAGAGAAGCAGGTAATGTATTCCTTTACTTCTCCACCCCTTTACCCGTGGATGGATTAGCTTTTAATAACTTTGCAGCGTCTGCCTTGCGATAATGTGTGACAAACAAAACAACTAGCTTACTAGCTGATAACAACTTGGTGTCGCAGGAAAGCAAAGTGCTCAAGTTCCTGGGCTTCATGTGGAACCCCCTTTCCTGGGTCATGGAGGCCGCAGCTATAATGGCTATCGCCCTTGCTCATGGAGGAAAAACTCTTAGGGGAAAGGTAAATCATCCCATACATTCGCCGCCACACAATTCACTCTTTCCCCACTCTACATCCTAATCTATCTTCACGCAGAGAATGAGCATAGACTACCATGACTTTGTTGGAATTGTGCTACTGCTCATTATCAATTCTACCATTAGCTTCATTGAGGAAAACAACGCTGGCAATGCTGCTGCTGCCCTTATGGCCCGCCTAGCCCCAAAAGCTAAGGTACATACCTACTGCTCTTTTCTTTCTTCTCGCCCCCCTTCTAAGTACCGCCTTTTCATCCTTTCTAGGTTCTACGCGATGGAACCTGGAGTGAACTGGACGCTTCTTTGCTGGTTCCCGGTGACATAATCAGCATTAAACTTGGAGACATCATTCCAGCAGATGCGCGTCTTCTCGAGGGAGATCCGCTAAAAATTGATCAGGTCTTTCTTGTGCTCAGTCTCTTCCTCTGCATGCTGCATTGCCCTGCAGCTTTTCTGCTAAAAATGAATTATTCTCATATAGTGAGCATCATTCTGGTATAATATGAAAACGTGAATCAATTAAACCATTATTTTGCAGTCTGCACTTACGGGGGAGTCGCTACCCGTAACCAAGCACCCTGGTGATGGAATCTACTCTGGTTCAACCTGTAAGCAAGGTGAAATAGAAGCAGTTGTTATTGCCACTGGAATTCATACTTTCTTTGGAAAAGCAGCCCATTTAGTTGAGTCAACTGTTCATGTTGGCCACTTTCAGAAGGTCAGTTTCAGCAGCCAATGTATCTATGCTTAGTCTACCTTATTTATCGACCATGGTGAAAACTTATACTTCACCTAATCTATCTAGTTTCAGTTCTATTTTGTTAATTTTTCCTTGTACCAGTGTTACTTCACTACAGCCGATTGTTTAATTTATTTTGGTTGTCAAATATATGATCTTGACTACATTTCATGGATGCCTTTTAGGTTCTGACATCAATAGGAAACTTCTGTATTTGCTCAATTGCTGCTGGAATGGCTATCGAGTTGATCGTGATGTATGCTATTCATGCAAGAGAGTACCGTCAGATCGTTGATAACCTTCTTGTACTTCTTATTGGAGGAATTCCCATTGCCATGCCTACGGTTCTGTCTGTCACCATGGCCATTGGCTCACACAAACTAGCACAGCAGGTTTGATCAGAGATCTCTGGTGGAAAATTAGCTGGGCAAATGAGTTCTTTAAAGTGACCTTTCCTCCCCTTTGGTTGTTTGCAGGGTGCTATTACCAAGAGGATGACTGCTATAGAAGAAATGGCTGGAATGGATGTCCTTTGTAGTGACAAAACAGGAACACTGACACTCAACAAACTAAGTGTTGACAAGAATTTAATTGAGGTTATATCATCTGAATCTTGTACTTCTTAAAATAGCTCTAGCTATCCTCTTAATTTAGTGGTGGCATGCCAAGGAGAAAAAAGCAAGGATTTGCATCTAGCCAACTTCGCTAATGATTCTTTCTGTTCTTTGCCATATGTATTCAAGCAGAAGCAGATTCAAGCTCTTTATGACTTGTTTATGCATTGGCCACCTGCAAAGCTCTCATTTTCAAACATTTCCCTCTTTTGTTTACCTCCCATTTGCAAAGAACATTAAAGAAATGAAACATCTTCACACAGTTTCAACTAAAAACAGTCGCCAACCTAGGACAAAGTAGGAGTCATTTTAAATATGAAGAAATAAACTCCGGAATTCGAGTCAGAGAGTAATCAAACCTGGGATAGTGGGATGTGTACATTCACACCTGCCACGAACTGAAACTTTTCCTCTTAAGCTGTGTGGGAAAATCAACCCAGTCTTATACTCTTATTTGATGTTGTACCTTGACTATAGCATATTGGTAGTTCTTCACTTTGTTCCATGCTAATATTATTATATTAACTCATTGCTAAAAATGGAGCATTTCTGTAGGTTTTTGCTAGAGGCATGGAAAAGGATGATATTGTCTTAATGGCTGCAAGGGCTTCTAGACTAGAGAATCAAGATGCTATTGATTTTGCTATTGTTTCGATGTTGCCAGATTCAAAAGAGGTAGAAAACTCACCTCTCTTATATGTTTTTACAATTTATGCCTGTTCATATAAAAGTTGTCTGTTTTCATCACTCAAGTGTTTGGCATATATATGATTCACAAAATGGTTGCATATCATTTCAAGTGTGTAGTCTACCTCTGGTCTGATTTGCTTGTTGTTTAGGACATCACATTTGTACAATTAAGTTATAGAAATTTGGCTGCAAACATTCTGGACTAATTTGGAGAAGCGGTATCTGCTCATCATGTTAGCTGTACGTTCAATTTCTTGCCTTGGTATTAGGATCCAGCAGTTTCTGGTACCGTATGATTTCATAGCTGGAGTTGGCATCAATTATGAACAAGCATTTCTTAGTTTTACAGCTCACAACACTTGCATTCATAAGTTTCCATGTGTAACAAGTCAATAAAAATGCCATCTAATGATCAATGTTGTTGGCATGATGGCATCTCTTTTACACCCCCTTAATTTTGTTTACCTATTTTATTCTCTTCTGCCTACTTCTAGGCACGTGCTGGCATCCAAGAAGTTCATTTCCTCCCATTCAATCCAACTGACAAGAGGACAGCACTCACATACTTAGACGCTGGGGGTAAAATGCACAGGGTTAGCAAAGGTGCTCCTGAGCAGGTATATATATTACATAATTTTATTATTTTAATAACAAAATAATACCTGAAAAAAAGTGTAGAAATCATAGACAGTTTGAAGTGCATGGTAGCCAAATATGGTAATCTGTACTTTGCAACTTAAATTTATGGTTAGATGACTTGTGCATGAAACTTAAACCTGCTACAGAAAAAAGAAAATGGAGGAACGTGTAAAATCCATCGTCATATTTTGCTTGCTTAGATATATGTGGATATCTTTGGTATTAAATGAATAAATGAATTTGTAGTCCTAGTCTGTCTGTATCTAATTGCCCCCTACCAATCTAGTTTTCTGCATGTTTTCAATTTTCATATAGGGCCAAACGTAATCTTTTTCCTTTTGGTTATCGCATCAAATGGTCCTGCAGATTCTGAATCTAGCATCAAACAAGTCTGAGATTGAAAGGAAGGTGCATCATGCTATTGGCAATTACGCTGAGAGAGGGCTACGATCGCTTGCTGTTGCCTATCAGGTGGTAAACTGCTAGTTTGCTACAGCATGCTTATCCAGATACAGAACAAAACCTAACCAAATTCCTTTGTCGTACAGGAAGTACCTGAAGGGACCAAGGAAAGCCCTGGTGGACCCTGGCAATTTGTTGGTCTTCTCCCGCTCTTTGATCCTCCCCGTCATGATAGTGCTGAAACCATACGCAGAGCTCTGGACCTTGGAGTCAGTGTGAAAATGATTACAGGTGCCTCTTTTTATGCACCATTTAGTATATGCTAAACAGCAAATTATGGAGTTAGAAGAGGTGTGTTGATGTAGTAGATAATGGCACTGTAAATTTTTCACTTATTGGACTCACTGTCCTCGGTAGCTGGGAGCAGTCAATTAGAATGCTTTACTGAGTCTAGAGTCTAGACGTTCCACAAATTTGCCTTTGGTCTAAAAAAACATATATATTAGGCTATCGTCTATAGATTGTGATGTTTTTCCCTGCATTTCTACCTAAACATTTTCAGGTGATCAGTTGGCTATAGCTAAGGAGACTGGCCGGAGGCTAGGAATGGGCACAAACATGTATCCTTCTTCGTCATTGCTGGGTGACAAAAAAGAAGGTGACATAGCAGTCCTACCAGTGGACGAGTTGATTGAGCAAGCAGATGGGTTTGCTGGAGTTTTTCCAGGTGAGCATTAGACTATCTATCTATTGCACCATGGTGTTCCTTCATCTAATTAGTTTCCTTTCACAGAGCACAAATACGAGATTGTGCAGAGGCTGCAAGCCAGAAAGCACATATGTGGGATGACTGGGGATGGAGTCAATGACGCACCTGCTCTGAAGATAGCAGATATTGGAATTGCTGTGGCTGATGCTACTGATGCTGCTCGAGGTGCCTCTGACATAGTTCTGACAGAACCTGGATTGAGTGTGATCATCAGTGCAGTACTAACTAGTCGGGCAATTTTTCAAAGAATGAAGAACTATACTGTAAGTTATTTTCCCCTATTCATGTTGTACAGAGGGAGATTTCGTTCTGAGAAGGGGTGCTGAGCGACATGTCTTGTTTCTATTTGCAGATATATGCTGTGTCTATAACCATACGTATTGTGGTAAGTTGCTTCTTTCGCCTACCATCCTTTATTTTGGCAAAATAGATGTGGGCGAAGTATAATAATGCTGTTGCCCGTGTGCAGCTTGGGTTTTTGCTCTTGGCATGCTTTTGGAAGTTTGACTTCCCGCCGATGCTGGTTCTTGTGATAGCTATTCTTAATGACGGTAATAAAACAATACTGATCTGGCTGGTTCTTGATTCATCATACATGTACGTATATTGCTGAGCCTCTTGTTTATATGGCTGGCTGGGTGCCTGGGTCATCGATCAGGAACCATTATGACCATATCGAAAGACAAGGTGAAGCCATCTCCCCACCCAGACAGCTGGAAGCTGGCGGAGATATTTGCAACGGGAGTGATCATTGGGGCTTACCTGGCTGTGACGACGGTGCTCTTCTTCTGGGCGGTTCACAAGACGGAGTTCTTTGTGGTAGGTGCTGCTAGCTTTTGTTCAGGAACTGATTGATTGATTGATTGATTGATTGGTAAAGAGAGAGCGGGAGTGATTGAATTCATGTTTTGCAGAGGGTATTCCATGTTAGAAGCCTGAACATCAACAAGGTGGATAGTAACGATATTGATGCAGTGGCGGACATCATGGCGATGATGGCCTCTGCCGTGTACCTTCAAGTGAGCACCATCAGCCAGGCCCTGATATTCGTGACGCGGTCGAGGGGGTGGTCTTTCCTGGAGAGGCCGGGGCTGCTGCTGGTGGCCGCCTTCGTCGTAGCGCAGCTGGTGAGTCGTTTCTTGCATTTGCATTGCTTTTTTTTTTCTCTCTCTCTCTCTATCTTATCTATCTCTGGTGTACTCCTCCGGTTTGGTAGAGGAAGTCGTTTAGGACAGCGACACGGTCTCCAAAGTACAACTTTGACTTCTTATTTTTATAAAAATATTTATTAAAAACTAACATATATATACTTTTATGAAAGTATTTGCAAGACAAATCTATTCATGTAGTTTTCACATTTCCAAACTCAATGGCTTAAAAGTTATTCACGATTTATATTCCCAATGTTTGACTCAAATCTTGTCCAAAACGACTTCTTTTGCCAAACCGGAGGGAGTATGTACTATGTATTATGGCCGTTTTGATTTTTTTGTTACTTTTGCTACGTATTTTTTAGACATGATATATCTAGATGAATATCAGAATCTATGAATCCAAAAAAATTGACTACTATAGTAAACATGAGCAGCTGATGAATTGTAAAATCTATGAACCTAGAAAGAACAGATAAAACGACTTACACATTTTGAAATGGCTGGAGTATACCTGAACATAACCTGACGCAAAACTGCAGATCGCTTCTCTTCTGGCCGCCAGGGTTACCTGGGATATGGCCGGCATCAAGGGCATCGGGTTGCGTTGGACGATCGCCATATGGGTGTACAACATCGCCGTGTACCTGCTGCTGGACCCGATCAAGTTCGCTGTGCGCTATGGGCTGAGCGGCAAGGCCTGGAGCCTCGTGATCGACAGGAAGGTGGCCTTCACGGCCCGCAAGGACTTCGGGAAGGAGGCCCGCGAGGCGGCCTGGGCCCACCAGCAGCGCACCCTGCACGGGCTGGAGGCGGGCCCCCCTGTATCTTCTTCGGCGGCGGCGGTGGAGCAGCTGGGCCAGATGGCGGAGGAGGCCCGCCGGCGAGCCGAGATTGCCAGGCTGCGGGAGCTGCACACCCTCAAGGGCAAGGTGGAGTCGGTGGCGAAGCTCAAAGGACTCGACCTCGACGACATCAACAACCACCACTACACCGTCTAGACTTATGCCCTCCTTCGTGTCGTGGGTACATTTTCTTTTTTCCTCATGCAAGCATGGGTCCGGTCCTTTCCTGCCTGGTCAGCCCAAAAACAAAACGAGAGAGACCATTGATGATTTGTCCTCTTCTAAATTGATAAAGTTTGTAGAAAAAAACTGTTTGAGACGAAGAAAAAGGACAATTTGAAATATTAAAAATTTTATTTGTTACAAACATGATTGTCCTTGTTTATCATTAACATTTGTAAAAAAATTATATGCGTAATTAACAACAATAACATCTGGTCTTCTTTTCTTTCCCGTCAAAAAAGCATCTGCTCTTCTTAGGCTCTCTTGTAAAAAAGGTAAAAAAAACTTTTGTCTGGAGAACCGTGACTTTTCATTTCTTCTCTTTGCGCATGCGACCCAATGCAAAGTTTTTTTTTACCTCTTTTACTCCATTTAAACATGCCCTTAATTGAAATTTCTTACACAAACTGCTAATACATGTACGAATCATCATAACACCCAAACTGGAGTGCATGAATACCCAATGATCATAAGTGGCATACAGCTTCTCTGGAGAAATAAAAATGTGCTATTCAAAGCTAATGCTTACACAACCATGAAGCTTTTAAACTTGTCCTTGGAGGCCATGTCCCAGCTTTTAGTTACCACGAAATCAGTAAACTACTGGAAGGAGTTGCTGATCATATCGTTAAAATTTTAGTGCATAAGATCTTCTGATGTTTTTGCTACAGTTTCATTTGGAAAATGTGCTTCTCATTGTACTATCTAAAAAAGTTTCAATTCAGCTTATGATAAGCCACTCACAAGATGGGTGCGGGCATGCTGCTGCGTTGGGTCATGACAATGACAGAGTGGATAGTATCGTAGTGCTACCGTTCGCGCAAGTCGTTTTTCTCTGCTCTACTTCCCCTCACAGAACCACAAGAAGGCAAAATTGTGGCTTCACCGGCTCCAATTCCTGGGTCTACACTACTGGAGCCGGAGCATCCCAGAGCCTAGCCAAAGAGGGCACAAGAAGATTTTTTATAAAAACTTGCATATATACTCGATTATATTAGAGCAGCCAAGTTACAGATAAGTCCTAGAAAGATGACCAAATTACTGTAAGCTGATAACAACGGGTGCGCGTGTACGACGGGCTTAGGCTCATTGATTGTGCACATACTGGTGTTAACATTGCTAAACGTGTTGAAGCTGTTGTTCATCAGTTTGGTTTGACCGATAAGATTTTTGCTGTGACCCTTGATAATGCTGCTTCTAATTCCAGAGCCATGTCACTGCTTATTCCTAAGTTTGTTGGTTATCTTGGTCCTGATCCTGAACCCCTTGACAATGTAAACAGAGACAATGAAAATGCATTATGTGGTCTCTTGCACCAACGATGTGCATGTCACATTATAAATCTCATTGTCAAGTCTGGTTTGAAGAGGATCAAGTCTTATCTTGAGGCTTTTAGAAGTGCAATTTCTTATTTGAACTCTTCTAACCAGCGCATTGGTGAATTTCATAACTTCTGCATTGTTAAAGGGGTTAATCCTCATAAGTTTTGTTTGGATATGGATGTGAGATGGAACTCTACTTATCTCATCCTCAAGCATCTATTACCACATAAGAGCATTTTCTCAACCTTTATTGCTGCTAATTATGGTTTGGTTAATGGTGAGCCACTACTCAGTGAAGGTCCTTGGACTGTTGCTCAGAAGATTATGGAGTTTCTTGAAACTTTTTATGAGTCTACTGTTGCTTTATCTGGTGTTTACTATTCAACAAGTCCTTTGATGCTGCATCATATCATTGACATTGCTGGTCATTTGCATACTAGAGAAATTGATCCTTTGCTCCTGAGCATTGTGACTCATATGAAACTGGAGTTTCTCAAGTATTGGCAGAACATTCCTCTTTTATATTCCTTTGCATTTGTTTTGGATCCTAGAGCCAAGATGAGAGGTTTTCATAAAGCTCTTCAGATTCTTTCTCAGATTGTTGGTGTTGATTATTCCAGTTATTACAATGAGATAAGAGTTGAACTATATAAACTGCATAACAAGTATGGAAACAAGTTTGGTGCAGTTAGGATGGTGAGGCCCAACAACAACATATCAGGAGGTATTGGTAAGAAAAAAACAGCATGGGGTAAGATATTTGGAGCTCCTGGTACTAGTGCAACGGTTCATCACCTACTGTCGCATCTACATCTTCTCCTGTTGTTTATGAGTTGGCTTCATACTTGGACATCAACACTATCACCTGTTTTGATGATGATTTTGACATATTAACTTGCTGGCATGAGCAAAAACTATCATATCACATTCTGTCCATACTAGCTAAAGATATTATGTCTATTCAAGTTCCTACTGTCTCTTCGGAGTCTTGCTTTAGTCTCACTGGCAAGGTGATCGAGGAGCGGTGACGACGGTTGGCGCCTCATAATGTAGAGTATTTGACCTGCATCAAGGACTGGGAGGCTGCGGATGCAAGGGCACAACATGATGTCAACAAGGACATGCGAGAGCTAACCCTGGGCACAATTTCCTGAACCCGAAGCCCGATCCCGGATTACCCGGACCCGTTCCCGAATTACCCGATCTCATATTACCCGAACAACATCTCGGGTTAGCAACCAGGAAACACGAAATTAGTTCAGGAAATTCGGGTTCATACCCACGGTACCCGAACTCCCGAAATACCCGAAAATTCATAGGAAGGCCCAGTAGAATGGCCCAACTTGTAACCCTAAAACAAAAATTGTCGATTGCTATCATCCTCTCTCAGTCTCTCTCCTGCGTCGATTCCTTCCGCACACGCAAGTCTCCTGTCTCCAGGCAAAGGCAGCGCCACCGCCTAGTGCCCCGTCCGGTACTGCCGCTCGGTGCCCCGTGCCCCCATCCGCCGCGGCCCCGTGTCCCCTTCCGTCGCCGCTGCCCGGTGCTGAAAGGACCAACACTAGGCCTAGAGGGGGGGTGAATAGGCCGACCTAAAATTTTCCTGAAAAATCTCACGAAGTCTGTCAGGACCGGATGATCCGGTTTGGATAAGAAACTAGTGCGTGATTCAAACTTTACTTATCTTTTGATGATTTCCTTTGAATATAAAGATGACAATAGATGTATAGAACCCTACAAATATGATCTACACAAGCACAACACTACTAACAAGTAGATCGGGTCAAATCAAGCTTAAGAGCAATAAAAGCAGCAATAGCAAGAGGAGACAGAAGATTTGTTCCCGAAGTTCACTCCACTAAGGAGCTACGTCTTCGTTGAGAAGCTCACAAAGAGCCGGGCTGTCACTAGCCCTTTTCTCCCTCAATGGCAGGGTGATCGAGGAGCGGCGACGACGGTTGGTGCCTCATAATGTAGAGTATTTTACCTGCATCAAGGATTGGGAGGCTGCAGATGCAAGGGCACAGCATGACGTCAACAAGGACATGCGAGAGCTAACCTTGGGCACAATTTTCCGAACCCGAAGCCCGATCCCGGATTACCCGGACCCGTTCCCGAATTACTCGATCCCATATTACCCGAACAACATCTCGGGTTAGCAACCAGGAAACCCAAAATTAGTTCGGCAAATTCGGGTTCATACCCACGGTACCCGAGTTCCCAAAATACCCGAAAATTCATAGGAAGGCCCAGTAGAATGGCCCAACTTGTAACCCTAAAACAAAAATTGTCAATTGCTATCATCCTCTCTTAGTCTCTCTCCTGCGTCGATTCCTTCCACACCCGCAAGTCTCCTGTCTCCAGGCGAAGGCAGCGCCGCCGCCTAGTGCCCCGTCCAGCACTGCCACTCGGTGCCCCGTGCCCCCATCCGCCGCGGCCCCGTGTCCCCTTCTGTCGCTGCTGCCCGGTGCTGAAAGGACCAACACTATGCCTAGAGAGGAGGGGGGGGGGGGTGAATAGGCCGACCTAAAATTTTTCTGAAAAATCTCACGAAGTCTGTCAGGACCGGATGATCCGGTATTGGAGCGGATCTTCCGGTGTCCGAAAGATCCGGTGCAATACCGGATGATCCGGTTTGGATAAGAAACTAGTGCGTGATTCAAACTTTACTTATCTTTTGATGATTTCCTTTGAATACAAAGATGACAATAGATGTATAGAACCCTGCAAATATGATCTACACAAGCACAACACTACTAACAAGTAGATCGGGTCAAATCAAGCTTAAGAACAATAAATGCAACAATAGCAAGAGGAGACACAAGATTTGTTCCCGAAGTTCACTCCACTAAGGAGCTACGTCTCCGTTGAGAAGCTCACAAAGAGCCGGGCTGTCACTAGCCCTTTTCTCTCTCAATCAACCACAAAAGAAGATTGAGTCACTTACTATTTCTCTCACAAAGAGAGGGGGAAATACAAACTTCCGGAGGCTCAACCACAAAGGATGGAAGCTCACCGGCACCTCTAACCGTCTAGGAGCAAAGCTCCAAGAGTAACAAAAGTGAATCGACGAATCAAAGGATGCTTCAAGTCTTCTTGAGATGAACAAGTGCAAGCTCACAAATGTGCTCAAGAAACCAACCCAAATCTCACCCACACCCCAAACCCTAGATGAAACTTGGCTAGAATCAAGGCTTAGAGGCAAGGGAGGGAGTGTATTGAATGCTTTTGGAGGCTGGTTGGTCGGGGAGAGAAGAGAAATGAATGAAGAGGGTGAGGGGGTGTGACAATCTAGGTGTTTAATTAACCTAATCACCTACTAAATCTTGTGTCTTAGCCTAATTGGGTGTAATTAAGCCCCACCTAGATTTTCACTTAAGAAAAATCCACCCAAAACCGTTTGCACCTCGGTGAACTTTTGACCTTTCTCAGTTGGCATGGCTCGAATTCGAAATTTCGCTTAAAAACTTGAAAAACGGCCTATACAAAAGTTGTTCAGTTGAAAACGGGACACATTTTTGACAATAGGCACGTTTTGAGATTTTGAGTGTAACATGCCCAAAAATTCAGTCAAAGCCAGTCAAACTCCAGAAGTTCACCCTGGCCGGCACCTGAGTTCATGCTGATTTCTCCTCAAATTTTCTGTTGATCTGTAGACTTTTTCTATGGTCAACCTTTACAAAAGTTGTAGAGGGTACTGAAGGACAGAACTTTCATATTTTGAGATTTTCAAGTTCAGTTCAATCTTTTGGAGAACAAGCTGTTTAAAGTGACGCTCGGCAAGTGCTCCATGAAATGACGAGCGCGCGCCGGCGCTCGCCTTCACCGCGCGTTCGCGCCGACCGCGCCCACCACCACGTGGTGCCGCTCACCTGACCCGGACGTCGATGTCCACAGACTGTCCCGACCGGCCGCCCCTAGTTTCCTCCCTATTCCCCGCCCTAACTCCCGACCGCACGCAACGCCACGGCCCCTGCTCGCCACGCGGCGCACGGCCACCGCTGCCGCTACGACCGGCCGCACTGTCGCCCCCGACCATGACGTGACGACCGCCTGCCGTCCCGACCGCACGGCGCCCCTGTCTCCCTACCGCCGTGGCCAAGCCACGTGCTTGCCGGCCAACGGCCGTGTTCCCCGACGCCCCGGCCGCCACCTTGGCTACCAAGGGAAGGAGCCTTGCTCTCTACGCCTCACCCTTCCCCGGCCGCCTATAAAAGCTCCCGAGCCGAGCTCATCGTTTGCCCCTCTCCGCTCCCCCTGCCCACCACCAGGCCGCCGGAATGCCGCGTCGTCCGCTCGCCCTAGTTGATGCTTGAAGTCGGCAACGTCTCCTCGTGGCCGTGCTCCACCTCCTCCCGCCCTAGACCGAGTTCCACCGCCGCCAACCACGCCAGAGCAAGAGCAGAGCCGCCCGGAGATCCGCTCTTCCACAGCAACCCCACCTCCGACCATCTCGAGCCCCAAGTTCCGCATCAAATCGGTCGTAGGTGAGCCTCTAAGCCTCCCCGTGCCCTTCCCCGACCAAGTCCGGCCCTCACCTCGCCGAAATTTCGGCCGGAGCACCGCCGGTCCGCCCAGGGGCTACATTGCAAAGCTCGAGTTCTTTTCAGGGTGGTTTCAGCAAGAATCCAGGGATCTATCCGTAATAGGCGAGTTTAAGTTTTTAGATCCAATCTGAAAACTTCAAAAATCGATTACAAACCGCAGCTAAATCGTAAAAACTCAAATCCAATTTTGTTGAACTCCTGGTGATGTGTTCTACCTTTTATAGAAAGCATATATAGGTGTTTTCTGCTTAGATTTCAAACTAGGTTCAAATCTGTTCAAACATAAATTTGTGCATAGTTTGAGATCTACTGCTTTGTTTGTGCTAATTTTTGGCTATGTTGTAGTTGATGAAATGTTTACGCTCCTGTAAAAAGATGGCACAAAAGTTGCACACTAGATTTGAGTTATGATGTATTTAAGCTGTCAGCACACATCTAGATCTAGGAATTTTATTAATTAATCTGTGCAGTAATTGAATCTGAACTTTCTGCAGTGGCTTGTGCATATCATGTTATATCTGTGATAAATGTTAGTTTAACCTGGCTAGTTTACTCTTCTAAATCATAACAGTTTAAACCTAGTAAATTCAAACAGCAAGATCTTTTGATCTTTTGAAGCTACCCTTTGACATGTAATCTTGTTTAGGCTAGTGTAAGCTCTGGTAAATTTCTAAGGATCAATTGATGATAGTGTGATTTACTAGGATTTATTCTTGATGTTAGTGTGCTGTTCTTATTTGATTTATCATAGTAGTTGTATACATGTTCTTGACTTGGTTTTTGTCAGTAAATCAAGTAAACCACCAAGAGCATACTGTAATTTTCTCACGTTAAAACCATGAACCAAACTGCCAGAATAAATTGTTAAAGTTTCATTGCTTAAAAGGCTAAATAAAATTGAATCACCTATTTAAGTTATTTAAATAAATTAAACAAGTCACCTCACACACCCATGATGTTTTGTGATGAAGTCAATCTAAATAATCATAGATGTGTACACAATCACCCTCAACACACCCCCAAGTACTTTAGTGAGTAAATACAAACTTAATTAAAGAAAGAGAAGGTTAGACAAAACATGTCTAGGGGAATGTGATCACTAACACATCCCGGGCTTGTCGTGTTTAACACAATGCTCGATACAATATCATCTCTTATGCATGTGCATTCGTGTAGATCAAGTTCTCACCGACGGAGACTACGAGCTCGTGCCAACTCAAGGAGATGGACCGTCCGAGGGACAGCTGAACGTCGTTGAAGCAAATCAAGGCCCAAACCAAGTTTTGGAAGATCAGCCTACTAACTCTAAGTTTGAAGGCAAACCCCGGAGCATGTCCTATGTTTCAAAATCTTGCAACTATGTTGGTTAAGTTTTTCTTGTGCATTTAGATTCAGGAGTTGAATTGAAACCTTAGTTGCATGATCCTAGGTACCTATGCTTTGCAATACTAGTATGATAGGTCAATAGCTGCCATGCTATAAGGACCCGGTAAAAGTCGAGTGATTTCCTGTCACTCGCGAGATATAGGAATCACATGCTTTACTTATGTTGGAATCATAAGGACGACGGACGGGGATTTTTGTCATGTAGATGCCCCGTCCATGTATGCTAAAATTTGTTAAGGTCGAATGGTGACGGTACCGATGGTTAAGTGTTTTGAAAGCACTAAGCACTTGTTTGGGACATGGGACCGGTAAGTTTAGTACCTACGTGAAGTGGTGCGTGGACTTTTTCCTGCTTCTTCTGGGACTTATCCCCATGCTTGCAACATGTGGTGCAAGACCGAGTCCGGCCGGCGCTGCCGTGATTTCCGGATAGGCTTGTATCCGAGGGAAGTTTGGCTCCGGACACAATCCGACGGATCGATGGGAACGACCTGGTTAGCGTCGACCTTTGTGGTTGGTGCTTTTCCGTGTGTTTAGTATCCACTTTGCAAGGTTATAAAATCGGTTCGAACTGTCTGTTTCTCGCAGCGAATGGGACTACTTAACCCCGCTGCCGCATTGAGTAAGAAAGTGGAACATGACGATGATAAAGTTGATGTGTAACACCCTCCAAATTAAGTAAGGATTTACTTAAGATCTATTAAGTTAATTGTTAAATTTATTAGGATAATTATAGACTTAAAAGAAATAAATTTGGACAATAAACTAAAAATGGCCAAAGGGAAATAAAGGGATGCTCTATAACTTGAGTGCTCGACTAGAACCCAAAACGAGTCTCTAAACCCTAGAAATAATTAGAAAACATTTAGTTTGAAATTGAATTCAAACTCCCTTTAAAATCCCACTAGAATGAATGGAAAATCATTTAAACATGAAACGTGTCGAAATCTTACGTCCAGCCCAATTTCCAAAGTCCACTTGGCCCCCTTCAATTCTTCCCGCTCGCGTCTCCCCCTCCTTTTCCCTTTCCCCCGCGCACAGCCCACTACCGGCCACGGCCCAGGCCGCCTTCCGCCCGCACGGCCCGCACGCACCACGCACCGCGCGGCCCACGCGCCGACACGGCCTGCGGGCCCACCTATGCACGCCCCTGCTTCCTTCCTGCCCTAGCCGCCGCCGCCGCCACCGCCAGCCGCTAGCACCGCCGCCGCTGTTGCTCGCCACCAGTGAACTCTACCGCCGCCGGCCGCACGCGTCGATGCCCACGTACCCTGCTCCACACCGCGCCCCTCCACTCCTACCGCGTGCCCTCCTTTTCCCCCGCTGGTACATCCCCCTGCTTTCCCTTTCTTCCCTGCCGCCGGCGCCATTAATGGCGCCGGAGCATTCGCACCAACGCCCATACCCCCTCCCTCCGCAGCGCCCCCTACGACGCTGTAGGTTTTTCCACCCTACGAACTCACCACAGCCACCCGATGACCATCAGCCGATCGAGATCGAACCCCAGGTCACCAGGGTGCCGCGTGTCACCACCGCCGGTCGCCGCGGCAAGCCGGGTGCGGCGCCGCCGCCCCGAGCGAGCAACCTCGCCGGCTTTCCCTGTAGCGCAACGTGGCGAGCGCGGACCCTCCCTGCAGCGTGACGTGGCGTGCTCCGCTGCCCCTCCCGCGCCTATAAAAGGGGGAGCACACCCCTCCCCTGCCCGGTACCGAGCAAGGCCGAGCCAAGCTCCCTCCCTCCCATGGTCGCCCCTCCCTTGACCTCCTTCCCCACAAGCTGGCACCCAGAATGGGTTCCCCTCACGCTTCTCTCCATGCTCGTGGCCTCCATTCGGTTCGTGGTGGCCGGAGTGCGGAGATCGGGGCGAGCTCCGAGCTCCCCCGCTCCTTCCCATGGCGCCCAGGCCGGAGGAAGAAGACGACCCCTCTGGGTCTGTCGTCTTGCCTCCGCCTGCTGGCTGACGGGTGGGGCCGGGTGCCGTCCCGCCCGAATGGGCTCGGTCCACATGGACCACAGGCGCGCGGAGCCCCGGTCCACGGGCCGGCTCACGGTCCGGGAGCGGCCCCGACCGTCCGTGCACCAGGCGGACATGGTCCAGTGAACCATAGACCGAGCGCCCGCGGTCCACCGCGTCCACGCCCCCGGTCCACCAAACAGTACCCGGTCGGACCCCACTCCCTGCGTCAGCGCCCAGAAAAATGCTACGCGCACCCGGGTAAGTGCACACGCAAGTTTATTTAGAGCCCTTCTTCACTTCCGAAAATTCCCCAAAAATACCCAAAAATCCTAGGAATATTTCTAAGACTATTAGTGCCATCTAATCCTTTTTAGCACATCATTAGAGCCTAAATCCAATTAGGCTAAGTTCTAGCCAATAAGAGGTCGTCCCCGGTGTACCCAGAAAATTCCCCTTTCTGTATCTTAGCCCGTTAAATCCTTAGAAAATTCCCATAAATACTAGGGATTATTCTAAGCATTTCCATATGCTTATTTCCCTAATATTTATATCTTAAGTCTAGCCTAGCCATTAAACCACCCGAAACCCCGCCGTTACGCCATCCGTGTCAATCCTAGCCCCGTCAAAACCCCCGTCGTTGTACCAACCGTCCGTAAACCGCTAGGTATCAATGAAATCCCAGCCGTCATGCTGCCCAAAGTCAAATAAGGATTCTGTAGAAATCCATATCGGTTATTTGGGATTTATTCCTTAGAAATCCATATAATTCCTGAAGTACCGATAATCTTTCCCAACCAATCCCAAAGAAGTTATTCGATAATTTCCTAGGGATTCCCTCCAGAACCTCCATCCTTTAATCCATTAGATATCGTATAATTAATGGATTATCAACTCCCCCTTCAGCTGTATCTCCTTAACCCGAAAGCCCCTTAAATCCCCGCCTTCTATCCATTCCTTTTCCTTTTACGATTTGATTGGTGTACTGTTATACTGATTGTTATTTTATGTGTTTTATCGATAGCATGACCGGGGCCGATGAGACGCCGAAGCTCCAGAAGGCCTGAAGCCCGGCCCGGTCAACCTACGGAATACGCCCGCATAAGGAACGTCTAAGGACCGACAATGAAGGCAAGTCCTGCCAATAATATCACCTCTCCACTAAACTTTACAGTATTTACAACATTAAGCTACATGAGGCATAGCTGGGGTGTATGCCCAGCATCGCTGTAGCTATAGGGTGCTTTAAGATTGGGAGTGGAAGGATGGCCTCGCTAGGAGGGTCCTAAGAGCCACTCTGATCCCAGCTAAGGACCGGTTCACGGGAGAGTCTTTCTAGTGCCCAGTACAATCTTTCATGCCAAAAAGGCATAGCCTACAGGAATGCCTATTTATGTGAGGACTTGATTCACACCCCACCAGCTGAACCTAGTAATCCATCCCAAGGAGCCGTATGATTGGCGCAGAGTGCTGACCGGCGAACTGGGTAGCGCCTGGTGCCTAGTCGAGCACACGCCAAGTCGGGAAACGGGTATACTGGAGACAGCCCCAGACAGAGGGCTGGGACTGGGCGGCACGGGTTGACTAGGATACAAGGTCAGAGACCCTGAGGGCCAGAGGCCCGATGATCTCATCAAAAAACACGGGTTGATATCCGCGAGGCGGATGATTAGTAGCCCCTGCTTAGCCCCCAGTATGCACGTGGCTGGACCTAGGGAATGCTGACCAGCGATAGTCACCGGTGGGTACGAATCTCGTAGGTCGGTGTCGCCTAAGTACACGGTACGGGCCGACCGAATGCGGGGTATATAAGTATGACCTCTGCAGAGTGTAGAATCTATCTGGATAGCCGCGACTCCAGCAAGAGTCCACTTAGTCAAAGCCCCCGATGATTAGTCTTTACTGTTTCTATACGGGGAACCTGAGACGGCGAAGGTACCGTTGGTCAGGTTCAGGATAACATATCGGGACTGGCAGGGAGGAAGTGCCCCTCTAGGACCGACCTTTACATTAATTTAATTAATATATCTATATTATTGAATTTGTGGGATTTGCTGGGTATTCTCTTCGGAATACTCACCCTTGCTTTCATTGTCATACATGTTTAGATTTCAGGGCGAGAAGGTGCTACAGCTCATTCCGGTGGAGGAATGAAGTGCCTACCCGCTCTCCGCTAGCTTAAACGGTGAATAATCTTTTTAGTTATCCGTTTTTTTTTTGCGACCGTGCCTTGGCACGTTTTTCATTAAGAGGAAGAAGAAAGTTTGATTACACACCCTGCGTAGTCATTCAGGATGATGACACGCAACTGCGGGCTACACAACGGCCTGTGGCCAAAAGAAATGGTTGTCAATTACACGGCACTTATTGTGCGACCTGCAATAAACGGGACAAGAGAGGTGTAGCGCGCATTGGTCCAAGTTGCAATTTCCTCTGAGATATGTTGTACCAGCTGTGTCACTGTTTTGCTTCGGCGATCAAATGTTCTGGCATTCCGTTCCAACCACAAGCACCATGCTATTAGGATTACTACCGTGTCCAAAGACTTCTTGTCTTCCTTTGATAGGCATGTGCGTGAATGTGCCCACCAATCTGCGAAAGAGAAAGCAGCCTGTGTAGGAACCAAAGCTTCCCAGTTGCATCGGTGAAGTATGTGATACCAGACCTCACGGCTGAAAGGGCAGCCCAGCAGCAAGTGTGTGATCGTCTCCGGTTCTTGAGCACAGAAGGTACAGCTGTCGTCGTCCTGCAAATTATGGCGTTTCCTCCTTGCGGCAGTCCAACAACGCTCGTGCAAGACGGTCCAGATGAAGAATTTGCATTTGTTAGGCGCTCTAGCCTTGCGCAGGATCTTGGCTCCCTGAATGGCGTACTGACCCACAAAGAACACACGATAAGCTGAGGCTGTTGAGAAGCTGCCGTCATTTGTCCATCTCCATTTAACCACATCCTGCACATTGTCTTGCAACTGGACCTCTCTGATTAACTCCCACATGTCAAGGTAATCCAGCAGCACCTGTACAGTTAGTGCTCCTGTTATATCGTTGACCCATTTGCGGTTTTGCAATGCCTCTGCCACGGTGCGTTGTTTCTGAACTCTTGGACGGACGGCCTGCAATAGGCAGGGTGCCAAATCTCCAATGGACTGTCCATTTAGCCAGCGATCAAACCAGAACAAGGCATGCCGACCATCACCCACCTCCACAGTTATGGAATGCTCAAACATTGCTGTAACCATTCTTTCCTCCTTAACCGGTAATTGCGACCAGGGCTTTGAAGGATCAGTACGCTTTAGCCAAAGCCATCGCATACGAAGGGCATAGCCCATTAATTGGAGGTCAGGAATTCCAAGCCCTCCAAGTTCTGTTGGCCGACAGACCCCAGGCCACGCAAGTAGGCAGTGTCCACCAGATACTGTTTCCTCCCCCCTCCATAGGAAAGCACGTCGACGCTTGTCAATACAGTCAATGACCCATGGTGAGAGAGATATCGCAATCGCCGTGTGAATGGGTATCGCCGACAATTTCACCTTAACCATGACGAGCCTGCCTGCTTTATTCATTAATTTTGCCTTCCAGCTAGGGAGTCCAGTGATCACCTTGTCCACCAAAGGCTGCAGGTCGGCTTTCTTGAGCTTCCTCACTGATAGGGGAATTCCTAGGTAGTTGCATGGAAAGGCTTGTGAGCGTCCCGGGAAGAACCTCATCAATGTCGCCGTCTGATCCAGCCCGCAACGAATCGGGGATATGAGGCATTTCTCAGGGTTGATGGACAGTCCTGATGCTCCTCCAAACAGGTTTAGGATGTTAGTCATCGCCACAAGATCTTGCTGCACTGGTGAAAGAAATAGAACAACGTCATCCGCATACAGATACGCCCTTTCCTTGATGATACCCGATCCGAGCCCTTGTAGCAGTCCCTCCCTGTCTGACAACCTGATCAGTGAGTTGAGGGCCTCCATAGCAAGCACGAACAACATCGGAGATAGCGGATCGCCCTGACGCAGTCCCCTAGCATGACAGATACGTTTACCCGGTGCTCCGTTGACAATGATCTTTGTACTTGCCGTTGATAACAACATGCTTATCCAGTTTAGCCATCGCCTGGTAAACCCCATGTGCTTGAGGATCTCCAGCAGAAATGTCCAATTTACCGAATCGAAAGCTTTTGCAATATCCAACTTAATCAGAGCACTTGACAGTTTTTTACGGTGTAGCAACATGGCCGTGAGCTGAACAGCTTTAAAATTATCATGTATTATCCGACCTCTTATGAAAGCACTTTGGTTGACGCTGACCAAAGTCTGTAGGGATGGCGCAAGTCTGTTGGCAAGTACCTTTGCAAATAGCTTGGAGAAGCTATGAATGAGACTAATAGGTCGGTAGTCGCCAATGTGAGCTGCATCCCTCTTCTTTTTGAGAAGAATCATATACGCCTGGTTCACTAGATGTAGGCTTCGGCCATCCAAGGACCACAAGGCATGAAAGGCTCTCATCATGTCATCTTTAATTATTGGCCATGCAATCTGATAGAAAAGGCCTGTAAAGCCATCGGGACCGGGCGCCTTATCTGACGGCAATTCTCGAATAGTTTTCCATACTTCGTCTTCCGAGAAGCAGAAGTCTGTGTGGGATAAGTCTACCGTCGGAATGCCAAGTTTCTGAAAATCGAATGCCACCGTACGTTGGGAGTTCGTCCCCAGTACCTCGTCGAAGTGTTGATAGATTGCCTCAGCTTTGGCTTCGTCGTGGACGACCTCCATTCCATCCACGATCAGGGAGTCAATGTGATTTCTCTTGTTGCGGTGGCAGGCTTGAAGGTGAAAAAACTTTGTGTTGGCATCGCCTTCTGCCAAGTAAGTGATACGCGATCGCTGCCGCATAATTGTCCGTAACAGAGATGCAAGCCCCAGACATTTAAGCTTCATTTTGTTGCGTAGGTTTCGTTCATGCTGCGCGAGGATTCTGGACTCCTGGGCCACATCAAACCTGTAGACCAGCTCCTTGGCTATGGCCAGCTGTAACCGAACAGAGCCAACATGTTTGGCACTCCACCTTTTCAGTGCAATCGCTGTGTTACGCAGCTTGTAGTCGAGGACTCGAAAGGCATCAGCTTGTGGGTATGGGCAGTACCACGCCTGCTGCACGGTCTCCAGGAAACCCTCATATTTGGTCCAAATGTTCTCAAACCGAAAACGTCTAAACGTCTTGAGAACACAGCTAGTTTGCAGGAGCAACGGTGCATGGTCAGAGAATTCTGAAGAGAGAGCTCGCAGGCTGTAATCTGGGAAGGATTGTACCCACTCATCTGTCGCGAACGCCCGGTCGATGCGCTCCAAGGTTGGATCAGCTCGCTCATTGCTCCATGTGTATAGACGTCCCTGCAGGTGGAGCTCGAGAAGTTCCAGATCATCCAGCAACTGTCGAAAGTTGCCCATCCGTCGTCTGTTCAAGCGGCCGTTGCTTTTATCAGCGGCTTGGTATATCATGTTGAAATCTCCACATATCAGCCACTCATCTGATCGCCCTGACTTTAGTTGGCGGAGCTCCTCTAGGAAACGGATCTTGTCCTCATCTAGGTGTGGGCCATAGACGCATGTAATCCACCATGTGTTATCACTCTCTACCAGTGAAACTTTGGCTGTTAAGGTGTACTCACGATATACTGGATTAGATACCTCCCAGATGTCACGCCGCCAAGCGAGGATGATCCCTCCACAAGTGTTTGTTGCTGGTAGTGCAAAGTGATCAAAAGCAGGCCCAAGCAGTTCCATAATGATGGAGTTATTACACACATCAAGTTTTGTTTCTTGCAGAGTTAAGATTGAAATACGCTCCTGTTCGACCAAAGTACGTACCATAGTACGTTTAGCTCTAGCATTAAGCCCCCTTACATTCCATACCAACATATTTTCAGCATTCATGATGGAGACGATTTTGCGACCAAAAGGAGGGAGTGTAGGCCTAGGGCTCCACCTCTTCTACCACGGCCTTGAAGGACGACCCGCCTTCCGGCAACAGTTCATCAAGCGCTTCACACTGCGATGGGGATAGTGTGGCGGAGAAGACCTGCAGGAACCTTTGGAAAGCAGCAGCGTCGAGGGGACCGGTCGCCGAGGAGATGCCCAACCGCTTCATCAGCACGTTTTGTGCCTGGAGCGCCGGCTTGGAGCTTCTGTGTCTTGATTTCTTGGCGAGTCTCTCGCTCCGACGTATAGCTGGTGTGGTTGCCGGTTGTTCGCGCGGCCGTCGTCTTGGCGGCGGTGTCTGCAGCGCGGTCGGCGACAGCGGCCTATAGACAGAGCTTGCGAAGTGAGCGACCACATTTTTAACCGGTGTGCCAACGTCCGGCGTAAAGTGCAAGGGCAAGCCCTCAAGCGTTCCTCTAGTAGTTGTAACGAAACTACATAGAGGCGAGGTGGGTGCTAGTTCAGGAACTGGAGCATCATCAAAGCGGACTACCTCCATTTGTGCCGCTACCTGATCGACTGTAGAGTTCCCGGCTGGCCCATTGTCAAGCAGCTGGTGTGGCGAGCCCATACGTAGCGGTACTTCGAATGGGCCATCCGCTTGTTGGGCTACGTTCCCCAGTGACGACCCAGCAGCGGTCGGGCCCCCATCTTCGCGACCTGGGCGAGCCGTTACGACCGCTTCCCACAGCATGGGGTCCACGGTCCTGGCGAAACACCCCTGCGCCGCCCGGGGAAGGATCATGTCTCCCAACTCGCAACCTTGGGCCTTGTCTTTTTCTTGTTGTCGCAACTCTGTTGGCTGGAGCGGCTTCCTTGAATTTCGGCAGGCTTCAATCACCATCGGGTCGTCACGCGCGCGGTGCTCGAGCCCCGCGTCGCCCGTTCTGGCACACGCCACCGCCAGTATGGCCTCGTCAACCATGTTCGTGGGGCCAGTCTCCACAGTCAATCCTTGATCGACAGCATCCTCCGGGGTGGGACCCGGCTTCTCCATCAGCGCACGTCTCCCAAAGCGCAGGGGCCTGGAGAGCGACCACGCCATGACTGTCGACGCCAAGCCCGCCGTCGTCTTCACGGACGCCGGCGCCATGGCCGCCGTCGAGAATGGTGGCCCCCAGCCGGGACCAAGCGACGGCGCGCCACCAGAGCCAGACCCGCCGGCATCATCATCAAATCTTGCTTTCTTCGTCCATGGACCTTTGCGGCATCGCTGGTGAAATCCTGGGTAGTCCTCATCGTCGGAACTGTCATGACGGTCCGGCTCGTCGCCAGATGAGTCGCTTGAATCATGCCAGTCTTGGTACTCGACCAGCCTGCATGTTACTCTGTACCAGAGCCCGTCATGCCTAGAGTGGATTATCTCGTGGGGACGAAGGAACAGATTGCCTGGCTCGAAGGGCACCGTCGGCTCCGGGACGAACAACAGCTTCTGGGTGGGTATCAGATCAGGATGAACGCACCATGCGGCCACATAAAGGAGACGCCGGTCATTGCCGACAAGGGATACAGGTGCCTCCACCAAGCCTGAGCATGCCGGACCCAGGATCAACTGCGCTGTGCTGACATTCCGGGCGTGTGCCGGGATACCCTTGATCTCGATTAGCACCCTGTATCGCAGCGGAGCAAAGCTAGCCATGGATTGGCGTCTCCAGCGCTTCCAGACTAGCTGAAGAGGTGCCTCGGCTGGGAGGTGAGAGTGTAGCACACGCTGGGCCACTTCAGCAGAATCAAACTCGACCATGAAATCTTCTGGCTCGTAACGGTAGATGGAGTAGTCATCCGGCACCAGGGTGTAGTATTCCTCAATCACACGACCGACCTGAGCAGCGGTGACGGAAGGTCTAGCGCCACCGATCATGAGGACGAGCGCCCTGGAGGAGAGTCGCGCCTCCGCCTCTTCGATCTCCTGCGATCTTGGCACCACCACAATCTCATTAGAAGGCCGGCGTGAGGGGTGGCCCATTGGCTTGGGAGACGGTGGTGGAGAGGGCATCGACGCGTCTGGCGACGGCGGGGCGCAGACCGCAGGCGGAGTGCCCGTGCGACCGGTGGATTGGGATCCAGCAGACATCGTCGCATCCGAGGCGATGGACCTTGCGCGCGGAGGAGGCTGAGCGCGAGGAGGAGGCTGAACGCGGGGGGGGAGCCTGAGCGCGGGGCGGGGGACGCCACGACCGCTCCCGAGGCTGCCGACCATTGGAAGGGCGGCTGCGTCTACAGAGGCGCGAACGGTGGCCCTCGCCCCGGCACCGGAAGCAGCGTGGCTTGTTCTTGCAGGCCGCCGCGACGTGGCCCGATTCCAGGCAGTTGAAGCACCGTCCGACCAAATCTGCTGGGACCGGCCGCGCGGCAGGGCGTGCCGGGCGGTCCTCCCGGCGTCGTCGACGTCGAACCTCCTCCCAGCCATCGCCAAGAGCCTCGCTGTGACCACCATCTGGAATGGCCACCACCATAGATGCGACAGGTCGGTGAGCCGGCATCAGCGGCTGGTCGTTGCGGCGTGAAGGTGCCGCAAATGCCCTTCGGGCATCCGCCATGAAGCCGGTGGAGTTGCCCAGAGGTGGACCCTCCCGCCGCCGCACAGGCGAGGTGTGGACCACCGGCTCCTTCCCCTTACGGCGAGTGAAGCCCACCGGCGACCAGGGTGAGGTGCCCAAACCATCGGACGAAGAGGAAGCTGGGGATGCGCTGTACCTCAACCAGTCGGGAGTACCCGCAGATGGCCCGTCATAGGGGGCGGCCCTCGGGTTCAGGGGTGTCGAGGCAGACAGAGGTGGCGACCTGGGCGGCGAGGACGCATTGGCCGCTGCTGAGAGCGTCCCGACCGCCGCAGCAGCAAGTGGTGGGAGGCGCCGGGGACCTTCTTCATTGTCCTCCCTTTCTCCTGTAGATCCGGCCATGAGTCGGCGAGTGGTGTGCCGGGGCCGCGACGGCCACCGGCTAGGCTTGTGTGAGTGAGTGGGAGCCGGGGCCGGGACGGCCGCCGGCGGGTTGGAGCGGTGGACGCCGGGGCCGGAGTGGCCACCGGCGGGTTGGGAGGGCTAGAGAGAATCAGATCTCAAAAGAATGCCGCACGCCGTTACGAGAGAGCTCAACAACCCATCCAACTCTACAGTTTCGGCATGCAACCAAGCAAATCAAGCTAAATTCCAAGACAATCCTAATCTAGCCCCACGAGAGTGAAAACTAAATACTTAGTTATCCGTTATTTACTGCTTCTGATACTAATCTGTGATGAGATCTGTATCAGCGACCGATCCAGGACCTGGTACAGGTAATCAAGGGGCCTCTTAATAAGGGGTCCCCACATGATGCTTGCTTAATTGCTTGCTCAACTTGCTTGATTAGTATAGGTTGCTTACCTAGAATGGTTAATTCACTAGAACTCGATGCTAAAATGATTGAAAGTAATGACCCACTCTTAGTCGCACTTTGGCAAAACAAACCCACCAGCTAAAAGCCTTGCATGTCTAGGAGTTGGTGATGTAGTTCTCACCCGACGGGTAAGTCTTGTTGAGTATTAGTATACTCAGCCTTACTTGCTGAATTGTTTTCAGGTAGCACTCTTGAGGAGATGGTTGCCAGTCTGACTTGGTGAAAGGCCCTTGTTTGGTTTTGGTAATTGAGTGACAACCTAGGTGGACTAATATGTGTTTATGTTGAGATACACAGGTGATTAGTCCATAGAGATGCACTAGTGTGAGCAACTTGAGTCATGTTGGTGAAGTGACTTGAATTCGTTGTAAAGCTCAACTAGTTGTTATAAAGATGTGAATAAATATGAACATCATAAATTGATAAAGATCAAAAGGATGAGCATGATAAGTTAGTGATCACCAAGGAAATGTTGTTGGATTGAAATGTCATATGGTGATCATAATAAGGAAGTGAATACATTGAAGATGTGGTATACAAAGTGTTTTTTTATGACAAGATGGTGAAGGACAAGCAAGACTTTGCTGCGATGGACCATGCAAGGGTGAAGGGCAAGCAAGAGGCTTGGCGCCGAGGGACCAAGGCAATGGTGAAGGGCGAGTAAAGGCTTGTGGCCGATGGACCATGAGATGTCATGTGAAGCTATGAGTAATCTGCATCAATCACATGAAGAAGCAAGAAGATGAAATTCATATGTTGATTGACATTATGTGTATTGATGAGATAAAGTGGACTATATATGTTGATGAACATCAAGTGACTTGAAGCCATGAAAGTGATGTACAACATATGCATACATATGGGCATCAAGCTAGACCCAAAGTGGATTTACACAAGGCAAAGGTATGAAATGTAGGGCATTTCATTTTGCCGGTCTCGGTGATTAGTGGAGAAAAGACCGGATTGATAAGATAGTACGTCGTACTATTAAGAGGGGTCTTGATGATGCTTTGAGTCTTTACTAGGTGTTGAAAAGCTCAATCTTGCATATGCATACTAACTTGAGTTGGCAAGGAACCGGTAGTTTGCAAAGACGCTTAGCAAATGGTTGATGATGAAAGTTTGACGTGGATCTTGGATTGCTTTTCTGGTTTGATCCAAATTGTTTTGGATCAGGCATTCAGGTGGGATGTGTAGTCCTCTGAACAAGCTTTCCATAGAGTCCAAGATCACCTAATTTGGACATCGGAGCTAAGAGTTATGGTCTTTTTACTGAGCCTCAGTTGTGCTGAAAAAGTGACCTGCGAACGGTCCGCCACTTGTGAGGCAGACAGTCCGCGAAAGACAGACGGTCCGCCCATGTGATGGCGGACGGTCCGCCGCTGTCTTTATCGTCGAAAAATTGGCTAAGTGTTTCTTAGGCAGACGGTCCGCCAGTTTTGGCGGACGGTCCGCAGGTGTTTTGTTGAGCAGCGGACCTAACGGCGGACGATTTACACAGAAACGTGTTCTGGGGGTTCCAGGGCACTTTTATAAAGCGGACGGTCCGCCTTTGATAAAAGTGATCCTTAGCCAACACTGTAACGGTCATATCTGACATGTTTGACTTAGAATATAGCCGTTGGGGTTTGAATGGCGGACCGTCCGGCCTTATAGGGCGGACAGTCCGCGAAAACAGAGCGCTTTCGGGCTGATTGAATGTAACGGCTAGTTTGGATGGGTTGGCCTATATATACCTGGTCTCCTGCGCCTTAGAAGGTTGCTGAGCATTCCATTAAGCATCCTTGAGCTTGTGCAAGTCCTCCCCATGAGTTTGTGCATGTGTTGCACATAAGAGAGGGTAAGAGGCAAGATTTGGGTGCATTTGCATAAGAGATTGAGCTTTAGGCACTTGGTGAAGGGTCAAGTGAGTCTTGGCTTGTTACTCTTGGTGTTTGCCGACACCTAGACGGCGTGGTGGTGCTGTGATCCGGTGATCTTCTCAAGAGAAGCTTGTGAGAAGGCCCGGTGTGCTTGTGAAAGGCTTTGTGCTCGCCTCACCGGAGTGGTGAAGAGCAACTCTAGTGGAATCGAGGTGTGGAGCGGTTCTTTGGTTCAAGCCGGCTCAAGATCAAGCGGTGCCTTGATAGAGGAGCGGTTGGAACATTGAATCCATCTCAACGTGGATTAAGGGTGACCGGCAAGTCACCGAGACCACGAGAAAAATTCGGTGTCTCTCCTTTGTGGTTTGTTCACTTGAGTTCATTTAATTTGTGCAACTTACATTTAAGCAATTTATATTCTTAGAAACATTCTTGCTTGATTGTCACCCTAGGATTGCAAACCTTGATCTAGACATAGGGTGTTGGTGCACATAGTTGAGAGACATATTTTTGGGGTGTAGTCGAGTTTTGACCGATCGTTTTAATTCCACATTTTTATCGGTTAAGTCTTGTTAGAATTTTTAGAACCGACTATTCACCCCCTCTAGTCGGCCTCCTCGATCCTACACTTGGCCAACCACTCTGCCTCCCGGTTGGACTGTGGTTTGGGACGACGCCCCAGCTGAGTGATGTCACGACGACTTCACGTGATGTCACCTTCGTCTAGAATAATCGTTTATTTCCGCTTCTTTTGAACTCTGAATTATCTTTACTTTATGCATGAACTGAATTTGTAATAAGTACCTGAAATGAGACCTCTAATTATTTGTGGATTGTTGTAATCTCTGGTACTCTCCTTCGCGTGAGTAAATGCATGACTCGTTTCGATCGAGGTAACTGTTCGTGGTTGCATCGGGCTCAACCCGACAGACTGCCATCTTAATTTGGTTTAAGTGTCTGATCACGTTTAATGCGATGTTTAGCACACTTAAGCCGGATTAATTTGAGCGGTTCTGCCACAGGGGGTATTTATACCTAACCCCCAAAATATGACCGTTATGTACAACTCGACAGGGTACCGGATCATCCGGTGTAGGACCGGATCATCCGGTTTGGTCAGACTTAGTGCAAAAACAGCCTCAAACTTCCCAGGTCCGGATCATCCGGTGGTAGGACCGGATGACCTGGTTTCACTCAGTGACTTTTGGCCATCTGGACCGGATCATCCGGTTCTAGAACCGGATCATCCGGATCCACTCAGTGACAAAAGGAAAGGGTGTTTGTGATGTGTGTCTCTCATATGTGTTCATCATCTCAAGAGAAAACTTTTGGCACCTTTAATCAATCAAATGCGTCCCCTTGATATTACGGTGGACCTAAACTCAAATTCAAACCAAAATAAAATTTAAGTCCTTTTTACATAAGCTCTTCCACCGCTCAATTTGAATTGGGGACCTTCTTTTCCTTTTCATTTCATTTCTTTCATTTTATTCCTGCACACATTCTTAAACAAGTGCATCATATCCCAAATTATGATTGTCAAGAATCACCAAAATCAAATTAGGGCCTAGATGCACTTTTAGATGCCCCATGCCCCCATCCGTCGCCGTAGCCCGGTGCCTCGTGCCCCCGTCGGCCGCCGTCGCCCCGTGCCCTGTCCGCCTCCGCCTCTCTGTTCCCCTATCCACCGCCGCTCGTCCCTCGTCTGCACGCGAGCTCGCATCGCCGGTGCCCCGTCTGCCCTACTCGCGCAGTCGCGCTCGCACCGCCGCCGGCTGGCGCTGAGGGCCGATGCCCCGACCCACGCCTGCACCTTGCGTCCTGCAGATCCAGGCGGTCCCGGTCCCGGCCATCGCATCACCGACACCTCACCCTCGCAAAGCCGCAGAGCTAGCAGTGGAGCACGCACCCGCCCTCCACGCCTCTAGACAGCACTGCAACAAGCCAACAACCATCAGTGGAGGGACGAGGGGGCCAAGGAGGATGCCGACAATTGAATGGCCAAATCTGAGAAGCTCAACAAAGTTCGGGTGTTTGGGATTACCCGAACCCGAACCCGAATTTTCGAATACCCGAAAGTTTGGGTTTTTTTGTTGTTCAGGAGGTGTCCGGGTGTTAGTTTCCATTACACGAATTTCTCAAAACCCGAATTACCCGACCTGGATATCCTAAATTACCCGAATGCCCAAGGCGAGCGAGAGCTGCAAGCAGAGTTGGGCATCAACGAAAATGAGGATGGAGAAGAAACTACCGCAGCTGAGTAAGTTTATGTGCATCAATTTCATGATCATGTTTTGAATTGTCACTTGTCAGCTATTTGTTCAATTTCATGATCATCAGGGCATTGATTTTTTGCATTTGTTTGCTAGGCCTGCCCCTGCCACCAATGGAAGGTGAAGGCAGGACCAGCAAGGCAACAAGGTTGGAGTAGAGGATGCAAAGACTTATCTTTACACTTTTGCATTTTTGTTTCTGATCATGTGTAGTGTTAAAGTCTGCACAACTTGATGTAATGTTGAACAATTAGACTAAATTATAGAGTTGGGCTGTACTCTTTTCCCCTTTCAGGGTTTCTCACGAGGTGAGTTTTACGTGAAAGGTTTTTAATGAGGCAGCCAACACTTGATCACATAGTTCAAGTGTTAAAGCGACTCTATAATTCTTGTATCACAACAATTATGTGATTTTTTTCTTATCTCTGTATCTCCGCCTGTGATGTGATTCTGTGAAGTGTGAAATGTGAATGTCATACTCTGGTACTCATGTACTAGTCATTTTGATTTATCCTAATGATTATTATTTGAAAAAAAATTAATTTGGATGAGGTGTTTTCCTGGTTGTGGGCTTCGGATGGCCCGGCCATGCCGGGCTGGCCCAGCCCGAAATAGCATGATAGGTCCATGTTTGGGCCGTCATCCCAGCCCGTGGGCTAGCACGACACGACCCGCTGAGTCATAGGGTCGGGCCAGGCACGGCCTAACAAGTTGCGGGCGGCCGAGGCGGGCGGCCCGAATGACCATCTATACAGTCGACTCATCTGGATGAACCAATGAACGATGGCAACGGCATGGCCGCGACGGGACGGCAAGGAAGGAGTGGTGGGTCCCCCTGTAACGACGCCGTAACGTCGCCGTCCCGTTCCGTCGTGTGCTGTGTGCTGTGGCTTCTCTACCTCTCCCGGTCTTCCTTTCTTCCCCTGCTGCTGGTGGTGGTGTGCTGGTGGTAGGAGGTGGATGCTGCTCTTGGGCTTGGGCTGCCTGCCTCGAGAGCTCCAGGCGGCGGCTGATTTTGCTCGAGATTGAGCAGCAAGGAAGGGAAGCTGCTCCTGCTCCTGAATTTGCTCCTCTATTCCCTGCCGAGGCCACGCCAGATCTGCCTTCAATCTTCTACTGGCGGGGAGGGAGCCATGCGGGTGCTGCCAGCGTCCTGGTCCTCCTTCGCCAAGCCCACCACCACGGAGGAGCCCGAGCCTCCTCCTCCTCCTTGTGCGGCGGCGGCGGCGGCGCCGGCCGCCCCGGTGTACCTCAACATCTACGACATCTCGCCTCTCAACCACTACCTCTACTGGTTCGGACTCGGCATCTTCCACTCGGGGATCGAAGGTAGGTGGAAAAACTTTCGACTCCCTCCCTGCTTCACCTTAACTTGTCATACCTGTACTGTACTGTAGCTGTAGGGGGGAAAATAGCACTAGGAAGGAAAAAGAACCTTATTGCACGAATTACATACAACTCCTACCTAGTACAGTAATTGAGTCAACGGTACTCACCCAAGCTCATCCTGCCTGCCGTTCTGGATGGAGTACATAGCATGCTAACATGGATGGAGGAGGACAGTTTTTTTAGATAATGGATGGAGGAGGACAATTAAACATATGTTTTCCATTGTACTTATCTACCACTCACTTCTGGCACCCTTCTTTTATTGTCCCCCTCCCCCCCCCCCCCCCCCCCCCCCCCCCCCCTCCTGCAGTTGTTACATAGATCATCAGATCCCCCACCAACTGAAATTCACATAATTTAACTCACCACCGGCTGGCTTTGGCTATACTTGGCAGTGCATGAAATTCACATAATCCAACTCACCATCGGCTGGCTGTGCTTGGCAGTGCATGGCATGGAGTATGGCTTTGGAGCCCACGAATACCCAACCAGCGGCGTCTTCCAAGTAGAACCCAAAAGCTGTCCTGGCTTTATCTTCAGACGCTCAGTGTGCGTTGGTACAACTGATCTGTCCCGTTCCCAAGTCCGCACCTGCATAGAGGATCTCGCAGAGGATTATCATGGGGACGCTTATCATTTGATTGTCAAGAATTGCAATCATTTTACGGCTGATGTCTGCCACCGTTTGACCGGGAAGCCAGTACCTGGATGGGTCAATCGACTCGCCAGATTAGGTTACATTTTTTCCACAATAAACAGTTGCTCCTTCATCACGCTGATTCATTCTTAACTGCTTCTGCTGCCTTACCTGCCTTACCCGCAGGTTCCTTCTTCAACTGCGTATTGCCCGAGGGCATCAAGGTTTCAGCAGTCAGAGATGTAAACTCGCATCCTGATTTCTCTGGTACGCTCCGATGTTCCGCTTTAACTGGTTGTACATTCGCATGGTTGGAATTTGACCTTAAAAAACTGATGCCAATTTGGTGTTCCTGTGACAATAACATGCATTATTACTATCTCTAATTTGCCCGGTCTTTTCTACTTGCTATTCATTGCTGCAGATGATGGCTTGGGGTCCAACACGTCGATTGTCGAGGCAAGTGATGAGGATGACTTAGACCAACTTCTAAGAACGCCAAACAGCGATGTTGTATCTTCAAGAGACAAGGCACTAACTCCTGGCAGCGATAGCTTCTAGTTGACTCCGCTGAATAGCAAGCATTGCCTTTTGGGTTGTCTGCTGAGGATCAGAGGCAGGTGCATTGGTAGTGCTGAATTGCTGATGATCTGCTGTCAAAACATCGGACGTCGAAGGTGGCTCGCTAGTCGGGGTCGATGATTGATTGATTGGTGTTGCTGTTATCAATTCATGTAGTAGAGATAGTAGGGTATATTGTGCTGATATATTGTGTTTGTGATACCATGTGGCAAAGGCCAAGTTAACCAGCATATCATGCTTGTGTGGGGAATATGCTGTGGTAACTTAGTGAGAGTGGTTTGGTGTGAAATACTGTCTGAGTAGTGAGGTCATCTCGTCTGACCTGTTTTTTCTTTTTTTTCCCCTTTGACTTTGTACGGTGATGGCAAGTGTGAGTGATTTCTTCTGTACAAAAATTAATTGATGGAGATTGAATGATTTTCCTTTTCAAGATGTGTTGCTTATATATAAATTCTATATGTCTTTAGGGTTTTATAAATACTACATCCGGTTGTAAATATATGATGTTTTTTTAACCGAAGTCAATAGGGAAACTCCAACATATTTTTTACATATTTTTTTTAATTTCAGACCGAGTTAATTCGTTCTCACAAGGAATCGAACCTCGGTGCGTTGGATGCTACTTGGGTGGTTGCAAATATATAATCTGAGAGGAGAAACTTAGGTGGTTGCAAATATATAATCTGAGACGAGAGAGGAGAGACTTAGGTGGTTGCAAATATATAATCTGAGAGGAGAAACTTAGGTGGCTGCCAATATATAATCTGAGAGGAGAATATATTAAAGGATAATCGAGGTTAGCTCATTTTTTAGCTATCTAACGTCCTGTATTAAAGGATAATCGAGCGAGAATATGTCACGCTACCTTGTCTCGTCGGGTCACTGCTTGTGTGGACCCACCGACCTTGCAGTCGTCTTCCCCCTCCTTGTCAAGGGGGTGTTTTGCTTTGCCGGAGTCGCCCTCGCCCTTCCCTTCATCGTCTCTCCTGTGTCTTGAGGTGGAGTGGGAGGGAAGAATCGCGATGCAGAGAGCCGCCGCGGCCCTCGTCCTCCTTCCCCTCCTCGCGGCGGCGGCGGCGGCGGCGGCGGGGGCATCCGCCCTGCCCTTCATCGTCCTGCACGGTAGGGAGCTCCCCTCTCCTCTGCAACAACTAGGATATGATTGATTCTGTTCCATTCTATGCACATATCTATCCGTCCATGCTTCTGACGGATTGCCACTGGAATCGCAGGGATTGGGGACCAGTGCGCCAACCATGGCGTCGCCCACTTCACTGAACTTCTCGCCGAATGGTCCGGCTCCGACGGCCACTGCCTGTACTCTACTGTTTGCTCGTTAACTCTTTCGCCGAACCCATAGGTCTATACTGCATACGACTGACTGCCATCCCCTTTTTTTCCAGAGAAATTGGGAGCGGAACGTGGGACTCTTGGGTCATGCCTCTTCAACAACAGGTTCTCTTCCTCTTTCTGTTCACTTTCTCCGTTTTCTTCTTGCTGTTAGAAATTAAATGTTTCTAGGTCCACTAACAGATTCTTCTGTTTCCTGTCCACAGGCTGATATCATCTGCAAGAAGGTGTCTTATCACTCTCCAGAATGCCATCTTGCGCTGTTTCATGAGTTGTTCAAAACTATTAATCATCACTGCCACTTTGATTTCTCCAGGTCATGGAAATGGAACAGCTGAGAAATGGCTATAACATAGTTGGTCTATCTCAGGTATGCATGTTCATGTGCTGCTGTCTCGTTTGATCAGTCTTGGCCATTCCTTCCCTTTAAGTACCCAACCCATCTCATCTTTTCTCTACCGTTACATGGTGCCGCTGTCCCATTACTGCATCATTTTACAAATTCACAGCACATTACTGGCTACATTCACATGCTACACTTATAAACATTTTAGTTTTAGTTTTCACCGACAAATACTTTTATTGTGCTATAGTTCATTTTGTTTTACATAGTAGTATTAAAGGGACATAAACCGGTTTGTTTCTGCCTCACCGGTGAGGAATGAGGGACTAATTTATTATCTAGTTTTCATTACTTTTTTCTTTAAATCTTGTTCTGGTTGGTCTAGCAAATATACTTGAACCCTGCTTCTCTTTGTGTCCATGCAGGGGAACTTGATTGGTCGAGCAGTAGTTGAGTATTGTGATGATGGACCACCGGTGAGTTTTCCAAAAATAGGAATATAAAAGTAGAAATAAAATTAACGCAGTTCAAACTCAATTTTATGTAGCCTCCGTCAACCTAATATAGGTAGTTTGGTAGGCTGGGATGGCTTAGATTGTGTTGTATACACTCTAGTTGCACCAATTTCCTACGCAATATGTTATGATTCCTGATCCTACTCCCAACAGGTCAAGAATTTCATCTCTCTTGGAGGTCCTCATGCTGGCACCGCTTCGGTGCCACTTTGTGGTGTAAGTTAATCTCATTATCTCAAAACTTAATACGCAGTTTGTTATGTCAAGTTTTGATTATTAACTCGATGATATAGTGAAAAATTCGTGCAATGATAGATGTTTGAATACTCTCTGTTATGATGATGAATACAGTTTGTAAAAATTAAAGAAAATATACTGGCTGAGATTGATGCCATTAATATTTAGGTGTATGTATGTTTTTAAAAAATTTAAATATTATGTGGCAACATGTATGATTCAGTGACATCTGTATATTTGTAGTCTGGAATTTTATGCATTCTTGTCGATGCTCTGATTAAATTGGAGATCTACTCAGACTATGTTCAGGTTCGTATATCTTGGCCTTAATAAAACTGGACTTTGGTCATGGTGACCACTTTTAAATATTTATAGTTTTTTTCCTGTGATAACTTGATATGTGATGAACTACAGGCACATCTTGCACCTAGTGGTTACCTCAAAATCCCAACTGTGAGTATTTTGCGCCTTTTGGGCATATCTCTGATAATGAGAAACACTCTTTTTATGTTGGTTGGTTGACAACTTGACATGTTACTCTACTGTTGGACTTAAGGATGCTTTTTTTTAAAACTTTCTTATTGTACTAGTCAGTCTACCGGTACTGGCACTGTACAGTATACGGGGAGTAAGAACATTTATGGGCCACTCACTATATATGTTGTTCTTAGTGGTAGAGGTGACTTAAGCGCTACAGAATAGCTAGCTATGTAATGCTGAATAACTAATTCGAGCATTTTCTTTTATAATTGATTAACTTGAGATTTTATAACCATGTGGTGAGTCTGTTAAGTTCATGTTCTATTTGTCCCGCACTGGTAATTTTTTTGTGTGTGATTATATTGCTTTTAGGGGTAATTGTTTTTAAGATAAACAAATATAAATAGACATTGACAGTTTGCTAATCAGATTACTGGAATTAAAGTTGGGGCTGTTGGAGTATAAGTGAATTTCCCACCTTTCCCCATCAGCTTAAGCTTTTGGTTTGGTTGGCGCATGCAACTCAGTAGGGTCTGCATTTGATGGGAATATTTCGGGTGAACTACATATTTTTCAGGACATGGGAGATTATTTGAAGAGTTGCAGGTTTCTTCCAAAACTGAACAACGAAATTCCAGATGAAAGAAATGCTACCTACAAGGAAAGGTTCAGCAGCCTAGAGAATTTGGTATTGATCATGGTAAGCTTGGCATCGTCCAAAATTTATTCTGATGGAGTTCCAGAATAGTAGCAGCTTTATGTGCTTATGGTGGCAGGAAGTAGGTAGGAAACCATAGTTCAAAGTAGCCTTGATCTATCTTTGAGTGTTACTGATGTATTTTTCTTTTGCAGTTTGAGAATGATGCAGTCTTGATACCACGAGAAACCGCATGGTTTGGTTACTACCCTGATGGAGCCTTTGATCCGGTTTTACCACCTCAGAAGGTAGAATTTGATGCATGTGATTTGGTGTGTTTTTGATAAAACTACAGAACCACTAGGAGTAGAAACGAGCGGGTGAATTCTTTGACCGACATACCTTTGTCATTCCTGTGGGGTTGCCGTCGATGGTGGGCGACGGGATGGCGATGCAGGTGTCGGAGTAGAGGCACAGAGGAGCGGCTTGGTGGCGCATCCCGTCGCTTCAGCACCTCCCTCTAGATCGGGTTAGGGTTAGAGGACGGTGGGGAGTGGCGGCAGCAGTGAACCTCGTGTCTAGAGCCGTTGTCCCCACCTCCTCTTATAGTGCTGCGCGATGGGGGCCCACCAGCCTCTTATTGGGCTAGGCGTCCCCGATCAGGACGTGGTCAAGGGCCCAGTTGGGCCAACTGGTGGAGATCAACTTAAGAGTTTTGAGTCGTCCATGTGTGCTTTGCTTACGGCGGGCTCGTTGTTTGTGCAGACAAAGCTGTATGAGGAGGACTGGATTGGTCTGAAGACACTGGATGAAGCAGGGCGAGTAAAATTTGTCTCTGTTGCGGGGGGTCACCTGGGCATCTCCAAAAGTGACATGAAGAAGCACATTGTGCCTTACCTGGTGGACAAGTCATCGGAGAAGACCCTTCGGTGGAGCATTTCTGATTTGCTAGGTGTGACTTGGCACAGCGCCAGGGAAGCGCTAGGGCTGACGGAGGGCGACGATGCCGTGCTTTACTCTCCGGCGCCGGCGTTCTGATGGATCATAGTCATACTTAAGGGCCCTTGCTCTCTTATAGCTATTATAAGTGTATAGGTGGACTTGCAGCCTTGCACTCGGGGGGCCTTGTTTTAGTGAAACAAACGAGTGTTTGATGATGCAGAACTGCAAGAGACCTTGTCATGCATCTCATCCTGAGCTCTTGATTTGAGATACCACCTTCAAATCCCTGCTTGCTTCGATCACTAGGAATAAAATTGAATTGGCCAGCCTAGATAAGGAACCTCTCCGACGACCTGCTACTTAGCATTCAACTAGAAGCATCACAAGAAAACTTTCCAAAGAAAAGGCGTTAAGTAATCCTATATTTTTGTATTTCTTTTCCATTCCTCAGCTCTTGCTACTTTGCAATACTATGTGTCAAGTGTGCGACAAGTCTCTTCCGAATTTCATTAACTTAGCATGATATCTTTCGGACATCAAAGCGGCATGAGATTACAAGCATCTCTGTCCATATAAGTTACAGAAAGAGGCATGCTAAATCGCTAAACAAGCTCTCCTGCGCTATTAGATATGTATAGGTGTATAGTCTTGTATTTTGTATCTTACTTGTACTCCAAGCCTATTCGGCCTATATAACGAAGGTCACCCCCTTCCTAGGGTGTGTGCTGTTTTGTCTCTCTCTACATGGTACAGAGCCTAACCCTAGGCCTGTTTTTCCCTCCCCCCGTCCCTAGCGCGCCGCCCTCCCTGGGCGTGCCCCACCCCCCCGGCCCCACGCCTCTCTCCTCTCCTTCCGCTGCCTGATCGCCCCGCCTCCCTGGCCTCGCGATCTCACCACACCCCCGGCGCCCAAGCTTCCCTTCCGGCGCCGATTTCCCATCTACAGAATTCATCTGTTGATGTCCACTGTCACCAACGTTGATTCCTCCTCCGCCGGTGACAGCGACTCCGATTCTTCCATCGGATTCTCCTTCCTCTTTGGTGACGCCCCTCCTGCTCAGGCTACTGCTCCTATGGCGCTCCCCTACGCCGCAGTATCCGTGCACGCCTACGTCCCCATGAAGCTCGACTTCCGTGCCAACAACTTCGCCAAGTGGAAGACCTGCTTCGAGGCCCTCTGCGGCACCTTCGGTCTCACGTCCCACATCGATGGGACGGCGCCGCCCAATCCCCTCACCCCCTGTGGAATCAGGAGGACTGCTGCGTCCGCTCATGGATTTACGGCACCGTCTCCAACGGCGTCCACGACTTCATCATGACGGACAGCCCTACGGCACGCAAGCATTGGTCCACCATCCTTGCTCGCTTCGAGGCGAACAAGGCACCCCGCGCCATCTTCCTCAGTCAGGCCTTCATGACTCTGACTCAGGGAGACTTGTCCGTCGAAGACTACGGCCAGGAGATGAAGAAAGCTGCTGATCGTCTTCGTGATGTTGGCAAGCCTGTCGATGATCCCACCATGGTGCTCAATCTTCTGAAGGGCGCCAATCCTCGCTTCAGCACCACCTGTGACATCATCGCCGGGGATGCAAACATCGACTTCGCCGGTGCTCTTGACATGCTGTCCCTCAAGGAGTTGCGCCTAGCTGAGGAAGCCAAGGCGATCCACTCCCCGCCCTCAACGCCTCTTCGGCCTCCTCCTCAACTTCATCCTGCTGCGGCTCATCCTGCCGCTCCTCCACGCAGCCCCCCAGCAGCTCCTGGCGCAGCTGGGTGGCGGCAACAGTGGTGGTGGTGGTGGCGGTGGCGGTGGCCAGCAGAAGCGCAAGAAGGCGTACTACCGCAAGAACGGAGGCAGCAGCAATCAAGGCGGTGGTGGCAATCACCAACAGCACCCCCCTCGCGCTCCCAACCCCTCTGGTCCATGGATCTGCATCAACCTGTGGGGCCAGTAGGGGGGCGGTTCTGGGGGTCCTGGTGGCAACTCTCAGCCATGGCGCAGAGGACAGCAACGCAGCGGCGCCCCGAGACTTCTTCCTCTTCCCCAGGCCCACACCGCCATCGGTTCTGGCTCCAGCAACCAGCCGCACTTCGACACGGCTGGTTTGGTGGCAGCCTTGCAGCAGATGGCACTCCAGGGAGATGCCTGGGTGATGGACACCGGCGCCTCAACGCACATGCACTCGTCTGAAGGTATACTCCTCTCTCAATCCGCTGCTGCTCCTTCTTCGATCATGGTAGGCAATGGTGCACGTATCCATGTCACGGCCTCCGGTTCCTCCGTTCTTGACACCAATTCCGCTCAATTTATCTTAAATAGCATCCTTGTCGCCCCTTCCATCGTTCGGAATTTACTTTCTATTCGACAATTTACCCGCGATAATGGTGGCTCTATAGAATTTGACGCTTTTGGTTTCTCTGTCAAGGAACCCAGGACGGGACGCGTGATTCTTCGCTGCAATAGCTCCGGGGATCTCTACACCATCTCCCCAGCTGCTCAGTCCACCACCAGCGCCCTCCTTGCAGCCTCCTCTTCTGTGTGGCATCGCCGTCTTGGTCATCCCGGTTCAGCCAGTCTAGCTAGTCTCAGGAAAAATAATCTTATTTCATGTAATAAAGCAGCTCGCACTCTCTGTCATGCCTGTTAGCTTGGCAAACATGCTCGTCTGCCCTTTAGCCCGTCCACCTCCCATACTGTTTCCCCTTTTGAGATAGTGCATTGTGATGTTTGGACGTCTCCTGTTACTAGTATTTCTGGTTGTTCTTATTACTTAGGTTCTTCTCGATGACTTCACTCATTATTCCTGGACGTTTCCTCTTAAGCAAAAGTCCGAGGCGACACCACCTTGCTGATTTTATTTCATATGTGCGCACTCAATTTGGTTTTACCATCAAGTGTCTTCAGGCTGACAACGGAACGGAATTTGTTAACCATGCCATGCGTGATCTACTTACCACACACGGCATTGTCTTTCACCTTTCGTGCCCTTACACGTCTGCACAAAATGGTAAAGCCGAGCGTGTTCTTCGCACTCTCAACAATTCCGTGCGTACCTTGCTTATCCATGCGTCCGTGCCAGCCAAGTTTTGAGCCGAGGCTCTTGCAGCCGCCACCTATCTGCTCAACCGGCGTCCATCCTCCTCCATCCGCAACGAAATTCCTTACACACTCCTATATAATGCATCTCCTTCCTATGATCATTTACGTGTTTTTGGATGTCTTTGTTACCCTAACCTGCAGGCAACATCACCACATAAGTTTGCGCCTCGTTCTGCTGCCTATGTCTTTTTGGGTTACCCATCCGAACATAAGGGGTATCGTTGCATGGATCTTTCTACACGCCGGATTATCATCTCTCGACACGTTGTCTTTGATGAGCTTAGCTTTCCTTTTGCTCATGGTCCCAGCACACCTTCCAGCTCCTTTGATTTCTTGCTTGGTCGCGACATGGATATTGCACCTTGTTTTACTGATCATGCAGCTGTTGGTGGCTCCTCCGCGGACGCTCTTCGTGAGCAACCGCGACCTGATTCTGGTGGGAGTGGTCTTGTACCCCTACCAGCATCCGTCGCCTCCTCTTCGGATGGGCGTGGCTTCGTGCCTCCATCCACTGCTTCGGACGCCTCGACTCCGGGCGGGTGTGGTCTCGTGCCCCCATCAGTACCTCTCGACGACTCATGCAGTTGTGCTGCCGCTGCTGCCCCGTCCTCCTCTGCTGCGGCCGGGGTTCTTCCAGCTCCACGGGTCCCTCCTGGGTTCCCTGATTTGCGACTTGCTGCTGCTCCAGGCCCACATGTGCCTCCACCGGCCTCCGGAGCTCCATCGCCAAATCCTGTGGCTGCTGCACCTGCCACACCGCCGCATGTGGCTAATCCGCCCCCTGATCGCTACAAGGGGTGGGTTTATGGTCATCGTCTGCATGCCCCTTCGCCTGTGCGGACTTACGGGGCTACGACCAGTGCTCTGCAGCCGCCACCGTCTCCAGTCCGGCCTATGCGTGGTGCTTCTCCACCGCCGACTCTTCGCCGGCTCACACGACTCCAGTCTGGTACTATTCCACCTGTCAGTTACCGAATCTTTCAGCTGATCATATGGTTGCTTCTCCCATTCCGGCAAACTATCGCAGTGCTCTGGCTGATCCTAGTTGGCGTGCAGCGATGGCTGATGAATTTCAGGCGCTCATTGATAATAGTACATGGCAGCTAGTTCCTCGTCCACCAGGCGCCAATGTTGTCTCTGGGAAGTGGATTTTCAAACACAAGTTTCATGCTGATGGTTCTCTTGCTCATCACAAGGCTCGTTGGGTTGTTCGTGGATTTTCCCAGCAGCATGGTGTTGATTACGATGAAACCTTCAGTCCAGTGGTGAAACCTACTACCATCCGAACTGTGTTGAGTATTGCTTCCTCCCGACATTGGCCCATTCATCAACTGGATGTCAAGAACGCCTTTCTTCATGGCCATCTCGATGAGACTTATTGTCAGCAACCTCCTGGGTTTGTCGATCCGTCCCAGCCTGATCATGTCTGTCTCTTGCAGAAGTCCCTCTACGGTCTTAAACAGGCTCCTCGTGCTTGGTACCAGTGATTTGCCACGTATATTCAGCAGCTTGGCTTTGCTTCCTCAGTGACTGACACATCTCTGTTCATCTACAAAGATGGTCTTCATGTTGCTTACATGTTGCTCTATGTCGATGATATTGTCCTCATTGCCTCGTCTACCGCTTTGCTACAAAGGATTATTCAGCAGCTTCACTCCGAGTTTGCTATGACTGATCTGGGTGCTCTTCACCACTTCCTGGGGATTTGAGTTACTCGCACTTCGGATGGCTTATTTTTGTCCCAGCGACAGAAAGCATTGTAAATTCTCCAGCACGCTGGTATGACCGAGCGTCATCCCACAGCCACGCCGGTGGACAGCAAGTCCAAACTCTCCGCGGGAGAGGGTTCTCCTGTTGCTGATCCATCCGAGTATAGGCGCATTGCTGGTGCCCTCCAATAGCTCACCCTAACTCGGCCAGATCTTGCTTATGCGGTCCAGCAAGTCTGTTTGTTTATGCATGATCCGAGGGAGCCTCATCTTGCATTCCTTAAATGCATTCTTCGCTATCTCAAAGGCACTTTGGACGATGGCTTACACATTGGTGGAGGTTCTGTTGATACCCTTACAGCATACTCGGATGCTGATTGGGCAGGCTGTCCCGACTCCAGGCGTTCTACTTCTGGTTATTGTGTCTACCTTGGTGACAGCTTGGTCTCTTGGTCCTCCAAGCGCCAGACTACTGTCTCGCGCTCCAGTGTTGAAGCTGAGTATCGTGCCGTGGCACATGTTGTGGCTGAGTGCTGCTGGCTGCGACAACTCCTTCAGGAGTTGCATCTTCCTCTTGACAAGGCGACTGTTGTCTACTGCGACAATGTTAGTGTTGTATATATATGACTGCTAACCCCGTTCAGCATCGACGCACTAAGCACATCGAGATTGACATTCACTTTGTCCGGGAAAAGGTTGCTCTGGGTGAGGTTTGTGTGCTGCACGTTCCTTCGTCTCACCAGTATGCTGACATCATGACTAAGGGTCTTCCTGTACAGTTATTTACTGATTTTAAGTCCAGTCTTGGTGTTTGTTCACCTCCCCCTGCGACTGCGGGTGGGTATTAGATATGTATAGGTGCATAGTCTTGTATTTGTATCTTACTTGTACTCCAAGCCTATTCGGCCTATATAATGAAGGTCACCCCCCCCCCTTCCTAGGGTGTGTGGTGTTTTGCCTATCTCTCTACATGCGCGCATTCGAGAGGGAAAAAAAAATGCTAAACAAGCAAAGAAAAGACATGGAACTTTGTAGGAACCACCAGTATTGCTTCATGACAGGTCTGCAGGTCCATCAGATGTTTATAATTTTGTTCTTGTACCTACAGTAACATATTATTCCGAATACAAATATATTGCTTTACATTTCAGAAAAATAACCATACGATCGTCCAAAAAAACACAAGCATGATTTGATGGTGCCACTCTCAACCAGCTTCTTGTGAAGCACTGAAGTTATTATTACTTTGCTATAATTCTGGAAGCCCCTTATAGATTACATAATGCCAGAAGCATCGAATTAGGAGACTGATGCAGTTGCTAGTCAGGATACAGTTTGTGCAGCTATACTATATACCTTGATCGAATGATCGTGCATGGATATTTACTAATCAAATTGGTGTACCATTTCAGCAGGTTTCACCAAATGGTCCTGACCCAAAAAGAAAGTCACTATGTGGTGGACAAAGCTATGCTTCCTGCCTCTCTCTCTTCTTCTTCCTTCCCTACAATCCTTTTCCAAAACCAGTGCCTCCTCCAGACCTGCTCCATTTGCTCCATTGGCAGTTGCTTCGTCTCTGGCAGGAAGAAGTATACAAAGAATGTCATCACACACACCCACCCGCCAAAGAGGAAGAATGTTCCAAACTTGAGATGGCATAACATTGCGAGGAAGGTCTGGCCAATCACAAATGTCACCAAGAAGATCACGGCAATGACAATACTCTGCCCAGCTGACCTGATCTCCAGTGGGCAAATCTCGGTCGGGACCAAGTAGGTCAGAGGTCCCCATGACCATGCAAAGCCTGCAACGAAGACACACATGATGATCAAGACTAGGTATGCATACTCCTTTTCCATTCCTCCATGGTCCTTGAACTTTGCAGCTAGGACTGCTCCTACCATGATCTGTGACAAGATCATCTGAACGCCACCTACTAGGAAGAGCTTCCTACGCCCAAACCTGTCAACGACAACCATTGCTACAATGTTAGCAACCGTTGCACAGATGCGTGTGACGACCGCTGACATGAGGGATGCGCTCTCCTTGAGCCCGATGGTTCGGAACATGACTGGCGCATAGAAGTTGATTACGTTGATTCCAGTGACCTGGTTGAAGAATGGAATCAAAAGTGCTATGACAAGCTGCGGCCTGTACTTCCTCTTGAGTATGTTCCGGAATGGATGTTGTATTGTTCTCGAAGTATTGCTAGCAGAGACCAAATCATCAAGCTCTTTCTGAATCCTAGTTGTGCCACGTAGCCTCTGGAGCAGGATCTTTGCCTCATCAATGTTTCCGTCCCGTTGGATTATGAAGCTGGGAGTCTCTGGCAGAAATATTGCGCCAATGGTTAGGAATGCCGCTGGCACAGCTGCCAGGGAGAGGGAGATTCTCCAACCCCATCCATCAACAATTTTCTCCACTCCAAAGTTGATGAGGTTTGCGATGAGGATGCCAATGCTTATGCAGAGCTCAAATCCATTGTTGATGGCCCCACGGTACTGCGGTGGCGCCATTTCTGATAGGTACAGTGGAATTGACTGCAAAAGGATATTGCTGTGTCAAGTTATTGTGTAGTGAAGAAATATCCTTTGAGGGGGCATGAATATCCCTTTGTTGATTACGAATCTGAAAAAGTTTGATGGTATCAAGGGTCTGTGGAATCTGCATGTTTTGTTTCTTTGAGGGGGCATGAACAATCTATTTTGGTGAACCCCTTATTCTTCCTCCCTTTTTTCTGCTAGGGATACTCTCCAGTTTTTCTGTGGGCATATAGCTGTAGTGGGTTGGGAGGGATCCTGGTCTAATTTCCTGTCCAGTGTATCTGATCTTTGCTATATTGGATTGGATTTTTTTTCCACTTCATTTTTTCTCTTTTAAGATAAGTACTTATTCATCTGTACGAAATAATTAACTCACTCAGGCCACATGAAGAGTGGACTGTATTTTCAATGCTAGTGAGTAGTGATAGGTGCCCATGAAAAAGACTGCTCACTTGACTTTGGCTAGAGATTTTGAAGCCTTTTCTTTTATTTGTTTCTCTTTTTTGAGGTAATAAATTGAAGGAACCGCATGAACATGGGCACGTTTGTGCCACTTGCCGGACTTGACAAGGACAGAAGAGAATATATAGGAGATATTTGCACTGGTTGTGTTGTGGCTGGCTGGCGTCGTGAGGTAGTGAACACGCACTAGTTGGGTAATGAAGGGGATGAGATGAATTCCACCCATCTAATTTCGGCTGTCGGAAAGAGAGTTGTGGTACAGGAATTGTGTATATGTGCAAAACCCGAACATCATTATTTACTTATGTGCATAGTATATGGCTGCCTTTCCTTATATTATATATATATCAGTATAAAAAGGAATACGTAATTAAAATGAGTGGACCAACCTGGTTGGTGAAGCCGAGTCCTATGCCGAGGAGGATCCTGTTGAGGAGGAGCATGTAGACGTTGACGGCTGCCCCGCCGAAGACGGAGCCGGCGATGAAAACGGTGCCGCCGATGAGTATGGAGGCACGGCGGCCGAACCTGCTGGTGACGGAGGAGGCGAAGAGCGTGGCGACGAGGCCGGCGACGTAGAGGGAGGAGGTGAAGACGGTGAGGAGCTCGCTGTCGAAGCGGCAGTAGTTGCTCACGTTCTTGTCCCCTTTCATCTGGTGGTACACGTCCGGGAAGAACTTGCTGAGGAAGGACTCCATGGAGGTGACCCCACCTGGCAGTTGGGGGGGGGGGGGGGGGGGATTTCTTTTTTGAGCAGTAATAATTAAATAAAATCTAGTGCTACTAGCTACTTTTTTTAATAAAGGAAACTTTATTAATTTTAAGGTTTTACATCGAGATACACAGTCAAAAAGAAACCAAAGAAAATAGGCACACTAATGACTATTAATTCGAAGACTAGACCGCCACCCATATGCGTGGGTAAAAAACTCCTTGACCACACGCGTATCTATCATCTGTTCATCTAAGACGACAGAGCCACGCCCATGCATGCATACCGCATGAATCAACCGCTGCCATACACTTATTCATGTGCTAAGCACAAAGCATGCATTGATTCATAGGGTTCATCCATCAGTCATGCATATTTTCCTCAAAAATAACAGAAATAGCATATTTTCCACAAAATAAATAAATCATGCATGCATATTTAAATGACTGGTACTAGAATGGTGGTAGCTGCAGTACTCCATAGTGGAGTACTCCATAATGGTTAACTAGAGTGTCGGTTGGGTTTTCCTGCTTCCAGCTTGAATTATTGAATTCAGCTCATTTCCGTCCATCCATCCAGCTCTGGTTTGGTGGTTGTGGGCTAGCTAGCTGTTAGTACGACGACCAATCACAGCACAAGGAATAGTACTAGTAACTAGCTAGCTAGGGGTGGGGAGCTAGAGATGATGCATTGCGAGCTGTTGGTATTGGACTGGATCTATCGATCCATGTCTGAACTCTGAAGCGACAACTGCGCCTTTGGATTGAATGGCAATGCAAGAAGCCACCCACGCACCTGAGATGCCGAGGTCATAGCCGAAGAGGATTCCGCCGCTGCCGGCCACGATGCAGGAGAGCACCACGAAGGACGTGACCCGGCCGCTGTAGCCGGCGGCGGCAGAGCCTTCCACGAAGCCGCCGATGGCCATGCCGTGCCGCCGTCGTGTGGAGCTCAGCTCAGCTCTCTGCTGCCCGGCCGGCCGATCGATATGAAAATGCAAGAGGGATGGATGGATGGATGGATATGGTTTGTTATGGGCACTGCAGGGATCTCATCTGGGCGCTCTATTTAACACGGCACGGCAGTGGCAAATGGGCAATGCCGATGGTATGTTCCTCAGTGTCTTCTTCCTGCATCAGGGCAGAGTAAGGGGACCACACCACACCTTAAGCCCGTGTTCAGGTCCCGTCCAAAATTTTTTCACCATCACATCAAAGGAGAATCTTAGATGCATGAAGTATTAAATATAGACGAAAAAAGTAAAAAGTTATATGTATAGGCTGTAAACCACGAGACGAATCTAATGAGCCTACTTAATTCAGAATTTGCGCTAATTATGGATTAATTACCCTCTAATTACCATCGTTAGATTCGTCTCGAGATTTCTACCCTATCCATATAACTTTTCACCTTTTCTGTTTACATTTACTACTTCTAAATCGGTAAAATCAAAACCTGAAATCTTTTCACAAAAAGATTTCGTGAACTAAACAAGGCCTTAGTGCAAGCGCACCACTCTAATGGATCTGATTTTGCCTCGTGGGCCATGTTTAGATGCACGAAAAACGTCCCCTTTTCATGAAAAATTATCTATCTAGAGAACCGTGTCAGTTGATTTCTATCTCTATGCATATTTCTATAAAAATAGTACTTTTCCTCAATCTAAACACACCCTTAGCTAGATCTGATGGGGGAGCGGTTTTCCATTAACAATAAGTAACCCTTATCTAGGTCAAGAAAATTTCCCGAATCCCAGCTACACTAGCGAGGGATTTTTTTTGTTTAAATCAACCCCATAAATCTATCTGCTTCCGCGAGGAATCGAATCGGGGTGCCATCATACTACTCACCCCTCTGACCAACCCGGGTCTTATTTTGCAATACATGACTTCCAAAACCAGTTCATGTAGGCCATATAAATTTATCAAAAATTGATTGCAACTTGACTTGCCCAAAGTAAAAAGGTGTATGCTATGCGCCTAAACCAAAGCAAGCCACACAGAGAAAGCCCAGGCGTCAAAATCGCCACGACTTTGTAGAAAACAAAGCAACCAAAGCAACAGATTAAAGGCTGCCAGATTCATCAAAGAAAGAAAGCCAACAAGGATAGATGGATGGAATGCCAACAAGCCTAGCTTTAGCTTCCGCTCAACATGAGTATGCCTCGTGCACTACCGTCTATGCACATACGTACAGATGCAAACAAAGACACGCATATATCAGATATCGATGCAGACACAAAGCATTGCATTATCACAAAATGATTTCCAGTTTCCACAACCTTTTTTCCCACTCCTATCGGTAAATGTTTCATAGCGCAATCACTTCACAAAAGTAAAGGCAAAAGCCATGGCCTTTCCCACTTCATCTAGAAGAAGGAACCTTGACCTACCATAGATTCCACGACACATCATGGATCGTTCCTGTCTCCTTTTCCCCGCACACCCGTCATACACACAGGCATGATGCTCTAATTTACATAGAGTGCATTCACAGTTGAAGGCAATACAATTACTACTTAACAACAACATCTAACAGTCTGTGTATTTATCCCCTGCATTATTGCTGTATGAAACAAGCAAGCCTACGTGTTAGAATCGTCATGAAGTAGAAAGACAACCAGGCGTGCTTGTGCGTTTATCCATCTGCAAACTACTAAACCTGAATAGAATGTAGCTGGTGATTGTGCTTTCACCACCACAGAATCAGCTCTCAAGCTCAACCAACAGACCAGCTCTCTGACACTGGGGCGTACCGTATGCCTGTGGTGCCACTCTTGGTCAGGACCTTGAAGCTGCCGGCGCCCTGCTCATCACCAGGCTTCTTGGCCACCTGCCTCTCTAGAACAGAGTAGGCACAGTACTCCACGTCGTAGACATCCAAACCCATCTCAAAGTAGGACACCGATGCCCCAACACCCTCACCTGCAGCAGGATGATCACAGCAACATACAGCATGATCAAAACTGGATGTATTGTAAATGTAGCACAAACAATGCAAGGATCCAGACATCCAACCTACTTAGCACACGCTGCTCGGAATTGGATACGCACCGTGTGTCACTAAGAGTAAGTTTTCATGAGGATATTTGTCAGCAAGAGCCCTAATGACACTTGCATATCTGCTTCTTGCCTCCAAGATGGATTCCTCCCATTTTGGTACCTACAGCCCAAAAGGAGCACTGGCGTTGAACAATGGACTATGATGGTCTATGGACGTGGATGCAAGATGGATTACCTCCGGGTAGATTGGCTCCACAGAATGGTCAATGGTTCCAGCCGGAAAGACGGCCTCAAGCTCTGGCAAATCGGGAAACCACTTTTCGACGGCAGGAGCCACCCTGCCAACAATACTGCCCATTGCTTGAGTATTCATCATCTCAGATAATCCATACTCGATAGACACCTGAAAGATGGAAAAGACATTCAGAATGCAGGTACCCTTCAAGATATGCACTTCCAGTTCCTGATGCAGGGGAGATAGCAATTCCCGTTGAAGAATGCCACAACAAATTCGTAGCCAAAACTTCGATTCGCTTTTGTTTTGTGGGAATCACTGACTACTGACCTTGAGGCGTGAGGTGTCGAGGGGCACATTGGCCGCGTCCTCGATGGCGAGCAGCGCGGCGTCGTCGGGGACGGCGCATAGCGCGGCGGCTGCCCGCGCGGCGGTCTGTCGGCATCGCAGGAACGGGGAGACGAGGACCCGGTGGACGGCCCACCCGTCGGCGGCGGCGGCGGCCCTGATGCGCTTGCCGACGGTCCAGGCGCGGAGGAGGCCGACGTTGGTGAGCGGCGGGTCCCAGGGGCGCGGCTTGTTGGCGGGCCAGATGGGCTCGGCCTGGTCCAGGCGATCGCCGTGGCGCATCACGACGACGCGCTGCATTCTCTTCTCTCGCCGGGACGAGGCGGCTGCGGCGGCGGCGGATGGGGTCGGGAGTCGTCGGGGGACGCGCAAGGAAGCAGCTGATGAGAATGAGATGACGCAACTCATCTGCAACCCAGTTACATATATGGTACAATTAATTAGTACATAAATAATTAATTAAAGTCAGTTTGACTATAGTAACAATCTAAATAATTTCATAATGTACATCTTTTTCTATTTAAGATAGCATATTTCTTTCACAGATAAGATATCTGTGTCTAATAAGGGTGCAAAACTCATAATAGAGAAGAATTAGAATCCCTTTCCTTTGCTTGCTGGTGGCTGTTTGCCTGTTCATCTGGCATTTCTGTGGATTGAATGGATGCATGTCAACCCTTTGTGCTCACAAAAATTTTTTAAAAAAACTAGCAGCAATGGCACAGTGGGCAAGAGCAGCAACGACCGCATCACTTTCTTTCCTTTACTAACAAAGTAGTAGTATCTCTTCTCATAGCCCAACAACACAAGGGCACGAGTAATTTATTCCTTGAGATAAACAGATCGACCTCAACATACTGTGTATGCATAAACAGATGAAACCAGCATACAGATGATCAGCCTAGCTATCCGTATCCGGGATGAGTACTATGGACCCCAAGGTCTTCCTGCCCTCCAGATCTGCGTGGGCTCTTGCAGCTTCCGACAACGGATAGGTGTGGTTCACGCGGACACGCAGCACCCCGTTGGCAACATTGGCAAACACCTCGCCAGCAGACTCCAGCAGCTCATCGCGGGTAGAAGTGTAATGCATCAGGCTAGGCCGAGTCAGGAACAGTGACTTGGAAGCAAGATCGCTCATCGGAATCGGGTCAGGTTTGCCTGACGACTGCCCGAAGGACACGAGGAAGCCGCGGGACGCCAAGCACTCAACGGAAGCCTGTGCCAGTCATTGGGTATTTGAGTTATTTCTATCTAGTTGCAAAATTGACGGTGTTAAAAGAAAAACAAATCAGCTGAAAACTTGCAGTAATACCTTGTATGTATCCTTGCCAACAGAATCATAGACCACGTTGACACCTTTTCCACTTGTAATCTCCTTGACTCTTGTGGCAACATCTTCCCTGGTGTAAATTATGACATGGTGGCACCCATCCTGAGTTGCCTGAGCGGCTTTCTCTTCATTAGAAACAGTCCCGATGACTAGTGGCACCAAGGGCGTTTGCCCACTGACAAAGGAGCGAGCCAACTCCGCCAGCAGCGGCGTGTACCAGGACAGTGTGGCCACTCTGAACCTGCAGGAGGCAGTTTTCAGTGTCCAGCGTGCTAATCAAGTACTCAAAGCATCCAATGTATATATGTGTAAGGAGAGAGAGAGATATGCAGGTAATTACCTTGAATACACGGCGAAGCAAGACATGGGCCGTCATGCCCTTGAGCATGACGGAAGCTGCTTGCTTGTGATCAACTGAAGGCGGAACGGGAACGGCGACACTGGCTGGAAGGATTTGCTCCTGGGCATAGGATCCCATGGGGTTGCCAGCATATGCAACAACATCCCCGACTTTTCTGCCAGTGAGGCCAGGCCCGACTGCAGTGACGACGCCAACAGCTTCCATGCCTAGACAATGGTTTGGTTTGGATGTGTTGTACAGTACATGTGGGGATGGAATGGAATGGAATTGAATTGAATTATTATGTTACTACTAGTATGTTGGTAGTTTCAAATTAAAACCGCAATCAGACTATATATATACCCTAGCTAGCTAGCTATCTAGCAAGCTAGGGTACCAACCTGGGGTGAAGGGCATGGCGGGCGCGGCGTAGACCCCCTTGCGGAAGTAGACGTCGATGAAGTTGACACCGATGGCGGTGGTCCTGATGCGGATCTCCCCGTCCTTGGGGGCGCCGACCTCCACCTCCTCCCATCTCATCACCTCGGGGCCGCCGAGCTCATGGACCCTGATGGCCTTGGCCTTCGCCATGGTCGAGTCGCGGAGGCGGAGGCGAGAGGCGGATGGGGTGATGCTGCTGGGAATGGGGACGGCCGCGACGGATGGTGGTGGCAGGTGGAGGAGGAGGATGAGTGGCCGCCGCCGGGTGGAGGAGGCGGCGGCGGAGGATGAGGGCCAAGAGAAAGAGGAGGAAGCGCAGCAGGGCGTCATCGCCGACGTCAGCATTCCACCATGGACTGGGCCATTTGCTGTACTGCCTTAATGGGCCAACGGAGATGTGATTTCGATCCGGCCTCGACATTTTATTACGAGAAGAAAAACAAACAAAAGTGCTCTTATTAGGCACACGCAATTTTATTCATATATATTGCTTACTAGTACTCCGTAGTTGCAAGTAGGAACCAAAATGTATAGTACTGTAGCATATACTTGTATCATAAAAACAAACGCACTGCAACCAGCCGTTGTCTTAGTATTGTACCAATAAAAATGGACAAGCCTTGCAACACCCAGCCAACCAGCTGTATCCATATCGCCCATCACAACACCTAGCAGACAAGCACAATGCTTGAGAGCATGCAAACAACCTCCGGCAACTAACCTTCTTACATGTCCCTTTTCCAAGCCCTGTAGCTGTATGTAGGACATCATGCAATACAGTGCAATGCTGCTTATACAATTAGAAACAGCAACAACGTTTCTCTTTTACACTTGCGCTAACAGTGCAGCAAAGGCCCGTACAGCACCACCAACACAACACATGCCCTCCTGTTCCTGTACAGCTTATCCAGCATAACCTGCTGGTACCAAAACTCTCAGCGGATGACCATCAACCCGCTCCCAGAAACAACATGTCTAAGGCGCCTCAACCTGAAGCATTCCTTGTTACAGCCACTACGCCATACAGCACAACAGCAGCTGACAGCAGCTTTTTCGAAGCAAAAACTCTCAGGTTGATCTTCACCCTGTGTGACCTCATGAACTGAAGCAAAGCTTGCCCCGCTAATACTATCACTGAACATAGAGCAACAAGAGCCATTCTGGCAGCATCCTTCGGCCCGCCCACTGTGTTCAGCTCATTGCAATCAAACTGAATGTAGGTGGCGCTAGCAGCAGCAGGGCTACCATCAACATCGCCGCAGTCGAGCCCAAGGGCATCATTCAACCAATCAGAAAGGCGGATCAGTATCCTTGCAAGCCAGGCCACTTCGCTCTCTGAGATGGGCCTCTTCATCCACTCGCCTCTGTATTTAACATCAGCCCATGAACTCTTCCCCGAACTGGGATGCTTAGGTTTGAATACTTCCCCACGCACCTGCTGCTGGTGTTGATTATGCAATTCCTCCAGCGAGGTATTCCCATGAATACTTTCAATCTGGCCCTGGAAGACTCTCTTCATCAGGGACTTAATAGAATCCAATGTCTGCAGAGCTTGTTGTGTGTCACCTGACAGACGTAGGATCTCTGACTCTGCTCGGATCAGAAGCAGCTTCACAAGAACGAAAATTGCATGTCAGTATTCAGCTCCGCAAAATTATAAAATAAACACATATACATTAAGCATGCTAACTCAGTAACTCATCCAACACTACACTTGCTAAGGTAGACCATGATGGTTTGTTCACTCGGAAAGCTTCCATAAGCATATTCTGAGTAACAAAATATGTATATCCAAATAAAAAGTTTCAGCCTTACCCCAATTACATGCTGGGCCAGGTCTCAGAAAAGGCAACCTACTAAGCCAAAATTGGTAACAAGCCTGTCAAACAGATTAAACATGCCAATTTTATGATGTACCTGAAGAAGATTATAAGCACCATTCTCATCATAACTGAAAAGCCTTAGATCAGAGTTCCAATGCTCATGCAAGAATGACCCATCTGCATCAGTTTCTGACAAACCATCCTCCCAGTCCTGATAGAGATGTCAATGTCATACCAACAATTAGGGTGGAAATTTTACTGAGGACTTGATCTAATTATCAGCATTTTTTGCAGGCATTCAAATGGCAATTGACTAAATAATGATGCATGCCCTACCTTTAGCTGTTCACATATCGATGGCACGTACTTCAGTACATCATCATACGGCGAGGATGACACAACTAGTTTAGTATGATAAGCAGCATCCACTTTGTGCAGAAGGTCTAATAGCTCCGGGGAGGAACTCAAGACTCCCAATACCTGGATAACCCAAGCAATTATGGAATGCACATACAGTATTTTTAAAGGTAATTAGAAATAGTTGGCATCCTTCATCTGACTCGGCCACCCATTGGTTTACTTGACAAACGCATCTGGCAAGCATTTTATTCTTTTTTTTTTCTAAAAAAATCATATTACACACGGCCACACTAAGCATAAGGTGATGAATTATATACCACCAAAAAGACTTGATAAGTTTAAGAGTTCCAAGAAATGTTGAGGATAGCAAGGCATCTTTGTTTTAAGGACATAAGCATAGAGTCAAATGGAAACTTGAACAATACAAGGAGATATCATGAGTATGATTTCACAGGTTACTTTGGCTTCAAATATAAATGGGCATAGCAGAAACTAGCAAATTAGAAAGGTCATAGATCAAGCATAAATTACTCTGGAGCATCAGCTAACAGGGACTAACCAGCCCGGGTGCTGCAAATGGATAATTTTTCGTTCCAGTTTGTCCTCATACAACAAAACATAACTTCAGGCATCCAGAAGATACAACAAAACATAACATTCCGTAAGTAGGAATCATCTGTAGTTACAGTTTGAGCCTCTAGGGACAACTAAGGACTCGTGCATCAATGTTCAGAGTATAACAGAGTATACATATAGTATTATACAACGAGCTCGTCATACTTGTTAATCATGAAGTATTTCTACTGTTTTAGTGGCCGCCAGAATTCAGCTTAACAATCATCAGTGAGTGAGCAAGGCACACAGGTTGCATTGGACATTACGGTTGACAAAAGATACAATAAAAGTAGCAAAAGTAAAGCCCAGGACTAACCTTGTACACCATTAGGAGCACTGCAGCAACGTCAGAATGGATAAACTTGTGCGCAAACCCCAGGAAATGCATAACCATGGAGCTGTAGAACAAGTAATTTGAAAGAACATATGTCTTCCACGATGAAGTGTATACCATGTTGCACTTTTGCAGATCCTGCTCCTCCCCTGTTTGCTGCTTGGCATACCCATCCAGCTCCTGCTGGGTAATCTTCCATGGCTCCATATATGCCACCCACACAGAGAAGACTTGTGTTGCGTTTTTTATCGCAGCACCAATGGGGCAGAACAAGAATGTTCGTAGTACAAAGCGGTACAGAGGCCTCTGTATCAATGGATTCCACGCTGGTAATCCTTCAGACGGCATGCGTGCATCGGCATCCACCAATGCGCGGCCATCACAGCAGTTGAGGTACATCACGAGCAGCTTCACTGCATCACCCAGGCCTGGTGACGGTGGGCGCTCACTCAACTCGGCGCGAGCACGAGGAGGTAAGCGCAGGCCCAGTGCATGGCAAGCCTGCACGGGCAGCGGGGAGAAGTCATCCCCGACAAGCCAGAACTGGACAAGGGTGTGAAGCAAGAAGTCAGGCCGTGCAAACGAGTCAAGAGCATCGACGCCATCTTTGGCTGTGCGGTGGAGTAGGGTGCCTGCCCCAGCCGTCCGAGCCATGGGCGTGCGTGTCGGGACGAGGTGGATGAGGTAGGCATAGAGCAGCTTGAGGTAGAGCGAGGTCTCGGGCTTGTGGCCCGGCTTGCGGATGGCCGTGGTGGCGAGGGTAGATACCCAGGTCTCGAGGCGGGAGCGCGACCTGAGCCCTGGATTGGAGGTGGTGGCAGGGGGGGATGCTGCGGAGACGGGGTAGTAGGCGAACCAGAAGAGGTAGTACTCGAAGACGGAGACGTGGAGGTCGGAGCCGACGCGGGCGGAGAGAAGCGGCGAGGCGGAGGCGGAGACGGGGGAGGCGAGCGCGAGGCGGAGCCAGTCGGGGAGGCGCTCGTTGGGGAAGACGAAGCGGATGAGGGCGAGGCGGTCCGCTGCGGCAGCGGCGGCGAGGAGCGGGCCGGAGGGGGCGAGGAGGGAGAGGAGGAGGTCGGTCAGCGCGGGGTCGGCGGCGGCGAGGTCGATGAAGGAGGCGGAGGAGGCGGAGGAGACGAAGAGGCGGTAGAGCAGGGAGGGGAAGGCGTCGGCGAAGAAGGCGCGCGGGTGGTCGGCGGCGTGGCGGGCGAGGTAGTCGAGCACTCGGGAGGTGGCGGCGGCGGCGGCCGGGGGCGTGGCGGCGTCGAGGACGGCGGCGGCGAGGGAGGAGGCGTCAGCTCCGGGCGGCATGGCGGATTGGCGGCGGCGAGGTCTAGGGTTTTGGTGTTTTTTTCTTTTTTGGGCCGTTGAGATGATGAGATGAGATTCCGGCGGAAATGGCGGTCCCTCGCCTTCGAATTCGTCGAGAGGAGGCGCAGCGCCCGGTGAGAAGACGAGACGAGAGACTCTCTTTCACTGCCAGGTGGGGTCGTGCCGCCTCCGCGCCGTCGGGTGGAGGATTCTGGAACTGGGTCGGGGGGTCCTTGCTTGGGCTTGGGCCGGGCCAACAATTGAGCGGAGCCCAAGAAGAAACGTGGTGGTGTCGTCGTGGCGTCGCCGCCGCCCTAGCCGGAACCGGAAGTCGCTTCTCCCTCCCTCCTCCGCCACCCCCAATTCATTTTCCCGCCCCTGGCGACGCCCCATGGCGCCCCCCTCCTACGAGCGCCGCCTACTCGCGGCCGCCGACCTCGTCCTCTCCGCCGATGCGCAGGATCAAGGGACCCGCCTCCCCGACCTCGCCGTCACCGCGGACCTCAAGCCGCACCAGCTCGATGGCGTTGCCTGGCTCATCCGCCGCTACCGCCTCGGCGTCAACGTCATCCTCGGTACCTCCTCCACCCAAATCTCCTTCCGGTTCCCCACCTCCACTCCAGCGCTAATCTCTCATTCCCTCCCTCCCCTATCGCTCGCAGGTGATGAGGTGATCGGGCTACTGCCTGCTCTATTTTCTACCGCGTCCTCGGTCCTGACTGACCTAATTTACACCTTGTTTATTTATGTGCCAACCCGGTCGGCAGATGGGGCTTGGCAAGACCCTACAAGCAATTTCTCTACTGAGCCACCTCAAGACCCAACGTATCGCACCTGGACCGTTCCGTGCGTCCCTCATCTTCTTTTCCATTCATTCATCTCCTTAAGATAAGACCTCACCGCGCCTGCCGCTTTACTTGCATTTCTGATCCGTTAAGCCTATCCCTGCAGTGGTGCTATGTCCTCTAAGTGTCACAGATGGCTGGCTCTCAGAATTCAGTAAATTTTGCCCTTCCTTGAGGGTCCTGCAGTATGTTGGCGATAAGGTGCACCGTCGTCACCTTCGGAGAACCTTGCATCAACTTGTGCACAAACCTTCCACATCGGCTCATTCTAATAATGTATATATGCTATTCTCTTTCCTGGGTTTATTTAATCTTCTATAGGTGTATGTGTATGTGATCAATATTTTTTACCTTTTTTCCCCTTTCCCGCACGTAACAGGAATTGTCATTTGATGTGCTCATGACAACATATGACATCGCCTTGATAGATCAGGATTTCCTTTCACAAATTCCCTGGCACTATGCAATTATTGATGAGGCTCAACGTCTAAAAAATCCATCCAGTGTAAGCAGCCATTTTATTTATCTACTTCTTCAGAGTTTTACTGGTTAGTTCCCAGTAGTGCTGCTTTTGCCCACTCAGCAGCTCACTCACAGGATGTACCTGCCTTCATTATTTATTTACTTTTTGATTTATGTGAGGTTTTCAGTTTAATTTGGTAGCATGGAAGCTCAGACTGTCAATACTGTTAGGGAAAAAACATCTTTACTTACGAGTGGTATATTGGTAGAGCATCCATAATGACAGAGGTAAATTGGAGCACCTATGACTTGATGGCGCCAAGTGGAATGTATTCATATTTCACTAGCAATTTTTGGACTTCAGGTTCAGTTAGGTACAAACCTGTGTGGAGCTTGTGAGGGCTACAACCATAAAATTCCTCAAAAACAAACTGTCTAGCATTCAATTGTCTGCCAATTCTGCGCCAAACAAGTTACAATCCAATTGTTAACTCTACATTTATTATGCGCGTCTGGATTGGTGTCAATATATGCACCTGCCTAGGTAGAAAGACAAGTGTGCGTGTGTCAAATGCTATATGTTCTACCATTTTCCTTTTCTCCTTTTGTTTACGAACTTGCAAGTTCAACTAAAAAGTTCTTTGTCAGGTACTGTATAATGTCCTTGATCAACGTTTCATCATGCCAAGACGTCTACTACTAACAGGCACCCCTATCCAGAACAACCTTTCTGAACTATGGGCTTTGATGCACTTTTGTTTGCCTTCAATATTTGGAAAGCTAGATGAGTTCCTTTCCACTTTCAAGGAAGCAGGGGACTTGTTAACAGGTATTACTTTCACATTGTAGCATATGTCAATTGGCAGGCATCTTTTGTTCTGAACAACAGTGCATTTGTGCACTCTTGCTATGATCACTACAATCTTCTTGTAGCATATGTGCTGGTTTGTTTTTATTATACAGTCTGTTCCGTTGCCAAAATTTGCATGTTGTATCATATTTGGGTAGGTGAATTGCTCTTGGATGCTTACTATTTCTACCCTTTGGTCTAGTCATTCTCAGACCATGCCTTCTCATTTAGTTGGTTGATTGACAGTCCTCTCCATGGCAATTAAAACTTCTAGTGCTTTTATAAATGTTGTGATATGTTTTGGACTGATTTTTCCTACTCAATATCTCTACTATTTCTTCAACCATTATTTCTCTCATGTTGGGGGTGCTTCGAACAGCAACGTTTTTTTTTTTTGGTGTTGTGTGTGTGTGTGTGTGTGTTGGGGGGGGGGGGGGGGGGGGGCTCTGCATTTGAAGTGCTTCCTTTTGGATTTCAGAAGTCATTGATATCTTGTTCCTGAAACAGGTGCCAAAGCTAACAGAGCAAACAGACAATTCAAGATTATTAAACACATACTCAAAGCATTTATGCTACGCAGGACAAAAGCTTTACTAATCAAGAGTGGAATTCTGGCGCTGCCTCCACTAACTGAGCTAACAGTGTCTGTTTTTTTTTTTTAATTCAGGAGAACATTTTCCCTTTTGTTGTGCCCTTGTCCTCCTTATTTTCTTATTAACCTATTTTAAATCGATTTTACAGGATGGTGCCACTGACACAGTTACAGAAGAAGCTTTACATGTCAGTGCTGCGGAAAGAACTGCAAACACTTCTTTCATTTACTGGAGGATCGTGCCGTCACCAGTCTTTGCAAAACATTGTAATTGCTTTTGTCCCATGTTGCATCTTCTTGTGAACAAGCATTTTATATCTTCTGCGTTGCAATACTCGATTTCATTGTCTGTTTTCCTGAATATCTTTGTTCACATTTTGTACTTGATTATTTACTAGTGTGCATCTAGCAAAAAGGAAAGTTTCTTATAACATAGCAAAACGGATAAGGTGCTTTTATTTTTCCAGTGCAAGTATTGGTATTTCTTTTGTTCATATCAGTGTTCCAGGGAGGTGATAAAAGGCAGCAGCTGAAACGACCAAATTAAATGAGAAACAATAAAGTACAGGAGATTTAAGAAAAGTTTGAGAAGGGGTATAGCTACCTACAGGCTCCCTCCAAGACAATAGCCTTTTCTTTTGTTAACTTGTGCTTTTAAAGTTATACCATTTTAACTCTTGTCTCACTTTTTAGAGATTATATGTAGAAGTTCCTAGCACGTTTATTTTTCATCTCCTTTTTTTTTCCTAAACTCTCCTCAGGTTATACAGCTGAGGAAAGCTTGCAGTCACCCATACCTGTTCAGTGGCATTGAGCCTGAGCCTTATGTGGAAGGGGAGCATTTAGTTCAGGTTAGTCTGCTTCATTATGAAACTAAATGCTAACCTTGTGTCATACAGTGTCTTAACTGTGCAATAGGAGAATTGGTAATAAAAAACCGGCTTGTTTTTTTTTTACTTTTTAATTAAAAAAATGAGCAGGAGCTGACAAAACCTGTTTAAAACAATAGATAGGGTGTGGTGTTGCCACATTTGTCTATATTATAAAAAACTAGGAAACCCTAAGTTGCTGATGCAGCTGTTTATTTGTCTATCTCATGGTCAATCAATCATATAGGACTTCCACGGACAGTGGAAATTGGAAAATAAACTGTGGTATAGAAGTCTTTTGAATTCTATTTTTAAGAATGGAAGCAACACTGCCATCAATTATCACAGAAATAGCAGCTGTACAAGAGTCTCAGGTAGCACTGTTCATCGTTTAACTCAATCCGCCGATCCACCCGCACCCAACCCTGCATACTCAGATTGGGTTGGCTTTCCATCAAAACCAGCTTCATGTCAGAGTAGTTCTACCGGGTTTCGGGTTCAACCTGTGGAAACTGTCCTCTTCAACTCTTCTTGGTGTCTGCAGTCTTCAGCTTCCACCATTGGTTCCTCTTGGATCTCCTTCCTAATTTCTCATGCTTGCTCTGGCATCCAATTGTGTGCACGCATCACTCCTATTTTTCATGCGGTCTTGATCATGATCTCTTTAATCTCTGGTCGGGAGATCAATAAATGCTGTGATTTTGCGATGGACTTTAATGAGCAACAGCAGCAGTGCAGAGCATGTTAAAGAATGCAGAAAAGCAGCAGAAGCGCAGGGGGTTTGCAGCATGTGACACGGCAGATGGCAAGGAGCATCACTACCGGGCCAGCATGACTGTGGCTGCCTAGCTTGCGTCAGTTGGCCAGAGGCGGCTCGTGTCGGAGGACGACGAAGCTCGGCAGGATCCTAGAATAACTTCTAGTGTGTGTTCTTGCCTTTGGTTGTATCTCTAGCCGTATAGTCTAAGCGTGCGTTAAAACCCATGTGTGTGTGCCCGGCAGGCCCACGTTGTAAAATTCAATCACTTTCTTCTTAATGCAAAGATACGCAGCTCTCATGCATATTCTCGAAAAAAAACTGTGGCTGCCAGGGCGGGTGGCGACGTCAGTGGCGTCTATGCCTTCTGCTTGAATCAGAAGTTTTGCCGTGTACTTTTATAGTCCAAGTCTGGCTTCTTCTACTTCATGCCGGCCTCCATCTCTGCGCCCATGTTGCATTCCTCATTGTCGATGATGTAGGGATGTCGTGGCTTGGAGAACATGGAGGTACTAGCATTGTCAAACCTGTGTGAAACCCGTTGAACCACCCAGACCGGCCCAACCCAGTGCATGATCGAACCCGCTTTAGAACTAGCCTGTTGCAGGTACCAGACAAGCAGGTTGGGTCGCAAACCCACCATACCCCAGGAAACCTGGCCCATGAACAAGACTAGTCTCATGTTAAAGCAGGACGACTAAGTAGGACCGCTTGAGCCAGCAGGTGAACAGATGTTGGGGAATATGAAGTTATTAAACTATATTCTATGTCATCTTTTCAGGCTAGTGGAAAGCTCATTGTGCTGGATTTTATTCTGAAGAAGCTCCATGAGCTAGGACATCGTGTTTTGCTATTTGCTCAGATGACCCAAACACTGGACATTCTTCAGGTTTTCTTTTCCCAGACATGCTGAGTAACTTATTTGTCTTACTACTTATGCATAAATTTCATAGCAACTTATATTTTGTATTATCACTTCAATAGGATTTCTTGGAGCTGCGCAATTACACTTATGAGCGCCTAGATGGTTCAGTACGTGCTGAGGAACGATTTGCGGCAATAAGAAATTTCAGTTCTCTATCAACCAAAGCTCTTAGGAAAGATGATAATCAGAGTGGAGCTTTTGTTTTCATGATATCAACTAGAGCAGGGGGTGTGGGGCTTAATCTCATCGGTGCCGATACTGTGAGTCTGATTGAACTTGATGACATTGCTAATCATAGGTTTTACCCACTAAATCTAGTAATATTTATTTATTTATTTTTTAAATAAGTATGTTCTTTGTACCAAGCAGGCAGTCGCTAATGATGACCATAGAACTTTCTGATTATGTTATTGAGATGATTGGTTGTAGGTTATGTTTTATGAACAAGATTGGAATCCTCAAGCTGACAAACAGGCCCTACAACGCGCTCACCGCATTGGACAGTTAAATCATGTGTTGTCAATAAATTTGGTGTCACAGCGCACAATTGAAGAGGTAAAGAATATGGCTTATTAGTGGAGCCCTAATGTTCTACTGATTACGTTGCTCTGATGTTTTGAGTTTCTTATCCTTTTCTAATCGACATCAGGTCATAATGCGAAGAGCCGAGAGAAAACTTAAGCTTAGCCACAATATTATTGGAGAAGAGGACAGAACTGATGTGAAGGGTGGAGATCTGGGAGATGAAGATAGTGATATGAAATCAATTGTTTTTGGCTTGCACCTGTTTGATCCTGCAGATACAACCACAGAGTCAATCAATGAGGACACAACTTCTGAGACAGTAAGTGTGGAGAAACTTGCAAAATTGAAAACAATGTCTGAAAAAGTTGCCATGATGCGTAGCCATGAACCATCAGAAAAGGATGAACGGGCATTTGAAATCAACCTAAATTTGGCTGATGGAAATGGAACTGTGATTAGAAGGGTTTCTGATTCTATTAGTGTCGACCCTGGGCTTAACGAAGCTGCATATCTATCCTGGGTCAAGAAGTTCAAAGATGCTTCACATTCCATTGAAGATGCCACGGCTGAACTTGGAAGCCAAAGAGTAGCACCCGAAGAAAAGCTCCTGAAACGTGAAGTTAACAAAAAAAAGGTAGAAGAAAAGAGATTGGCCAAATGGGAAACTTTCGGTTACAAGACACTAGCGGTTAAGGAACCTGATATCACTGCAAGCCAGAATATTTCAGACTCAGGATCCATCCAACTTGTGTATGGAGATTGTACCAATCCTTCAAAATTGTGCCCTGCAAAGCCTGCTATCATATTCAGGTACTAATTTCCAGGAACAAAGATAACATGCTTATATTATTTATGAAAGGCTATTACATTTTCCTAGAAATCTTTAACTATGAAAGATACCATATTTTCTCTGTATGTCTATGTTCACTGCACCCTTGGATGCAGGGACTAGAATGTTTTCTTTTTCCCTTATCTAAAATATTGTTTCTTTTCCTGTATATTTGTTATTCCTGGCAGTGTACTCTGAGTAGTACTATTTGTTAAAAAGATTTAGCCTATCCTGTATCAAGTTTTCACACTCCTTCCAGATTGTAGGTTGTTTTGGGTTTTCTGCGTTCATAGCTTTTGCTGTGTATTTTTTTCTCGAACGCGTAGGAGAGCTGCGTATCATTATATTAAGAAGAAAAAAGGAATAAGAACCCTTACAACACCCACACACACCACTACGGAACCATACAAACAACTGCCTTTTCCACAATAAAAACAGACAACCTGGACCTAAAACTTCACTCCTCACTAGACTACTAGAGTGAGGAGGTGATAACTCCTCGAGCTCCAGCCAAACCCCATATATGTATCTCCTCACTAGCCGACACCAGAGCTGAGAGGCCCCATAAAAATACAACGGTTGCGATGATTCCACAATATCCAAGCTCCTAGAATAATCAGTGAGTTAAGTCCTTTTGTAATGGGAGCCGGTAGACTGTTAGAACTTATTTCACAGCATTCCTTAAAGCTTCTCGCATTTAGTTGAGGGATGAGAGCCTGCAGGCTAAACGTCTTCAGAAAATTCAGCTAAAACGACCTACAATTTTAAGTAGTTCAGTATCTTACTATAATATAAACAATAGAAAATTGAAAGATATCCTGTATCTTTTGGTCTCCTTCAACATTTGCTATTTTTCCCTCTAGACCAAATCTAAATAAATTGCAATGCTGTCACAGTTGCATTGATAATTCTGGGACATGGGGACATGGAGGAATGTTTGATGCTTTGACTAGCCTCTCAACATGCATTCCAGATGATTACCACCGCGCTTCTGAGTTTGATGACCTCCACATGGGGGATCTTCACTTGATTCAGCTTGATGGTTAGTTTTTCTATCACTACTCTGACTAATTTTGATGACCCTTTTGTGCATTGCATAAAATTTTCGTACCACCCTGATGTGGCCCAGGAGAAGTAGCGTGGTGGGAGGATCAGTCCCACGTGTATAATTGAGACAGGTTGATGGAGTATATAAACACATGCATTCTGAACATAGCAGTAGACCCTCCAATTAACCCTTCTACACGAATGGAGCGGAACCTGTGCATGATTTGTCCAGCTTATATTTACTAAATGGAGCGCTTCTCGCCCCGCTCGCGTCGCCCCCCGCGCGGGTGACCGAGCGGGCCCTCGAGCTCACCACCGCCAGCCTCGCCGCGCCGCCGCCCGAGCAGGCCGCGCATAAGCTCGCGCGGGCCGCGGTGAAGGCGGCGGGGCCATCCTCCTCTCCGGCGGCTGGGGCGGCGGCGGTGCCCCCTCTTCGCTCGGAGCTTCCCCGTTGGCAAGGGCCCGATTCACGGCGGGGGAGGCAAGGGGCCCTCAAATCCGGCGTCGCCCTGGTCGGATCTGGGGCTGCGCGTCGGGAGCGCGCAGCCGTGCATGGGAGGGGCGGCGGCCGGAGCTGTGCAACGGCTGTCGGCGGCAGGAGCAGGAGCGCATTGGGGCCGACGGGGGTATGGCCTCTGCCAAGGTTTTTTTTCCCGACCGGCGGGGGCAAATCGCCGGCCGGCGGTAGCGGCTTACCGCTCAAACCGAAGCGGTAACCGCCCCCGTCCGGTCGAATTCAAATCTTCGAATTCGACGGCGGTTCGGGGCGGTTAGCCGGTCGGTTTGACCGGTTAACCGCCCCAGTTTGACCGGTTACCGACCGAAGAAGAAAAAAAATCCAGAAAATGGAAAAATGATTTTTTGGCATGAGTTATGCACATGTTAATGTTAAAAGACCACATCAAAATAATAATTTACAAATATGCATACAAATACCATACAAAAAATACCATAATCACTGCTTACAAATAAAAGATCAATAGTCCATACAAATACTCCATAGTCATAACTCATAAGTCATAATCCATACAAATAACATAGTCCATACAAATACCATAGTCCAGACCATAGTCCATAGAAATATACATGAATAGAAGTTCAACGCATGAATGGAAAGACCCCCATTTCAGTCGCCATTTGGTACTCGGCGGTGGACATGACATTCAAGCCTTGCACTCGAAGCAGGTCAGCCTTGTAGTCTTGCCAAGATTGGCCCGTCCAAGCCGCTGTTGTAGACCATTGTTGAACTAACATATTATAAAAATGGGGGTCTTCCCATTCGTACACCCATCTCGTGGGGGGCTGCGCGTTTATGTCAGCTGTAGGATAGCTATGAGTAGAGTGAGAGCTATCACCGTACGAGGAAGAGGAGTACTGTGGAGTGTCGTCGTCCCTAGGTCCAAGCATTTTCCTCTGAGAGTAGGGTGCACCATGGTCTCGATCTTGAGTAGCATGCGTGGATTGATCCTCTCCGGTAATGAAACATATTTTTTAATTAGTACTCCGAATGACAAACATAGCTTCATATGTACGTGCAATTTATACCTGTGAAAATAATTCGACCACGAGCATCAGTAGTATAATTAGTACCAGCGCCACCGCCACCACCACCACTGCCACCATCACCGTCAGAACCACTATCATCATCCTCTGTAGCGGAGCTACTATCCTGAGACTCCTGATATGGTGGACTACGATCACCCTCCGCATCATCAGTATCGTCGTCGCTGCCCACAGGTTTTTCTTCTACCACCACCCTTTTCCTCGTTGACGCTTGACGTCACGGTCGTCAGCCTTATGAGGCCCCTTCCGCTCCTTTCTCTTCCCAAGGTGAGAGTCACCCACATTTCTACGTGCCCAGTCACTGATATTAGCATCCCCCGTAGCAGCCCGAAGATCCTGGGGGTCTATCTGATCCGTGAGAATATGAGACGGGATAGGGACGTCTCCTATTTCATCGTCCTCATCAAGAACTGGAGCTCGATTGGATCGACCATATTCCATCCACTCCCGAATAGGATTCTTCTCATCATAGAATGAAAGGTGGGCCATTTGATCCGCGAAATCATAATCATCACGCTGATCATAATCTGAGACATCCGAAATCATAATCATCACGCTGATCACGCGAACAAAGTATGGATTGTCTGCCTGTCTTCCAGGCACACCCGCAATATGAAAAAACTTTGACCAGGCTTTACCAATAGCTTCCTTTGCATTCTTACCCTTTTGCGTCCACGAGCCTGTATCAATCTTGGGTTGTGTCATTCCCCTTCTCCCACCGGATGCCAAGTTATAGTCCTCCACCGCTGCACTCGGCCTCTCCCTCTGCGAAGCTCTCCCAAACATCCTCTGCAAAGGATTCCCCCTGACCGAACCACTACCACCTCCATGCTCGTATGCACCTCCTTGCTCTTCCACCCCCCGTCGGTACTCTGCTTCCGCTCTCGATAGGTCCATGGCACGTTTCATCTGTTCCTCCTCATCTTCTTCTTGCACCGGATAGTTTCCCTCCGCTGCAGCATTTTCCCGTCTCAACTTTTCTTGAGCCCGCTCAGCAGTGGCCTTCTTAGCCCTCTCAAGGTCACGCTGAAAGAAGGCTCGAACGTCTGGTGGCACATGCCTGCAATGCAGCACCTCCGTCCCGCGCCCTGCCAAGTGTTGTTTCAATCTTGTTGCGCCACCTCCTCCTTTCTGTGTATGACAGTACTTGCACCTCCATCCGGGATACAGATTCTCACCATGTTCCCACACCACATCTTGATTTCTTCCAGACATTGTCTATCTGCACAAATGGACAACAAAATCATAACACTACCATAAATAAAACATACACGTAGATCACAACTCATATAGACAACTACATTTACCAAAATCAAATGTACCTAAATCACAACTCATATATACACCTACATGTACCTAAATCAAATATACATTGTCACCTAACTCATATATACATCTAAAATCCAAAATGCTAAATCATTCATCTCTATATATGACTGTGAAGTCACAAATCTGCACAAATCATATACAAATTCATCTTAACATTTGAATCATATACAAATCCTAAAGCAAATCATTCATCTTTACATCTAAAGTTGAGATAGATTTTACCAAAGGGAAGCAGGCCACCAACCCGTGTCGGCTAGCCGCCGCATACGACCGGCTTACCGCCCAACGCGAGCGGCTATCCGGCCTAACCGAGCGGCTACCCGGCCTCTAGCTGCAGATCCCTAACCGCCCCGGCCGGCCGGTCAAACCGCCCGGCTAACCGGCGAAGGGAGGCGGCCGGGAGGCACGGCGGGGCGGACGGCGGCAGGGGGCTCGGGAGAATGGGATTTGGGGAGAGGAGGTGAGGGTGTCAGTGGGGGGGGGGGGGGGGGGTTTAGTGGCTGTAATGGGCCTTAACGGGCCGCGGCTCTTTTTTTTCTTTTTTGATTAAACTTTGAATTCCTACAAACTGATGTAAACGAATGAATATTTGAAAATTTTTACATCCTTACATTTGTCGCAGCTTTAACTATTTTTAGGTATTTTTTGGGGATTTTTTTTTCAAATTCATACTTTTGAATTTGGCCGGTTTCAAACCGACCGGAACCGGTACCGGGCCGGACCGGTTAGACCGGTTACCGTGGTTTCCGGACCGGTTCCGGTCCGGAAAAAAACCTTGGCCTCTGCGGCGGCGCGGCGGCCCGTGCGGGGGCGTGCGGCCGTGGCAGGCCCGTGGATGTGGCCGGCCGTCTGCTGCGGTTGTGGCCAGCTCGGTCGTGCGTGGCTGTGGGCTAGTGGGCTGGCTGGCTAGCGGGCCAGCTGGACGTTGTTGGCTGCTAGTCGTAGCCGTGGCTGTGGCTGGCGGTCGGCCGTGGCCGCGGCCGGAAGCCGCCGGGTCTACCGGATCTGGGCCTTGGCGGCCCGGAGATGGTGGGGTCGGGGGTGTTGTGCGCGGATGACGGAGGTGGTGATCCCCTTCTTCATCCTGATAGTGACATTGGTTCGGCGCCGCTATGGTGGTGGGGCTGCAGGTGCCTGCTGGGGGCGCTGAGGTGGTGTCTTGGGCTGTGCCCAGCCTCTTCCGGTAGAGGCGTTGCGGAGGTGAGGGAGAGCGGGCTGCTGGCTGGTCCAAGTGTGTGCGAGAGGCATGGTGCTGAGTCAGGCCAAAACCTTCACCGACGGTTGTTGTCAGTGGCGATGGTGGAGGCGCTCCTATGACGCCGTTCTCCCTGCGATGCACCGTGCCCTACTGCACGGGATTTCTCTAGGGTGAAAACCCTGTCCATTATGGACGTGTGACGGCGGCGCCATTGGCCATGTGCCCTCCTTGTAGGCGCCGCATCTGGAGATCCGACTTGGCCAGGCAGTGGTGGTGGTTGGTTGGTGGTGTTGTTCGTGCGCGACGGCGGAGGAGATGTGCTTGGTTCGTGTTGCCAGGAAGGTGCAGAGGGTCCATGGGTGCTAGAGGTCTTGAGTTTGGCGCGCATGGTGCAGTGGTGGCTCCAGTGACGGTTGGGCGGAGGGGTTGCTCTCATAGCGGGTCGATATATCTGAGTCCTTGGCAGAGGAGTGTGTGGCGGTGGGAGAGGCAAGGCCCCCACGCAGAGTGGCCAGGTTCAGTGGTTTTCATCGGCGCTGTGACGGGAGTGAAGCTCCACTGGGACAGGAGGATCGACGATCGTGTGTGTGCGGCTTAAGGGGGATAGTCCCATGGTGGAGGAGCTCGAGCTGCCGCTTAGACTTGCAGCGGGCCACGACTTTCGGCATGGCACAGCGTTGGCGACGACGGCGCAGTTCAGGGGTGGCTTCTTTAGCTCCTCTCCCAGTTTGTGGTGGTGCAGTGTTTTGTTGTGTGTGTTGTTTGCGTGCATTGTTTGTGTGGTGGTGGTGTTCGCTTCGTCGCGTTATGTACAAATGCTTCTTCTTATATGATGCGGCAGTTCAGGCCTTTTATTTCAAAAAAAAAAATTACTAAATGGCACCCTGTATTATTCTATATTTTTTTCATAATGACCTGGCCTATATGTTTTCATTTCATTTGTATCCCTACTGCAGAAGGCAAGTGCACCCGAAGTTTGGATGCACCTTTATGGGTGGCACTAGCTATCGTTCAGTCGTACAATCCAAGACGTAAAGTTCCAAGAAGTGAAATCTCCATGCCTGATTTGGAGCTCTGTTTATCAAAAGCAGCCTTCTCAGCTGCTCAGCATTCTGGTAGTGTTCCCTTTTGGTTCCTTGATATAGAATTGTTTAGAAATCAAGAGCATATATTTGAACTATCCAAACACCATCTTCTTTTCGCCAATTCATGTCAGATGTCAATATGCTTATTATTCCAAGTAATATCTACATGCTAAACATCTAGGCTAAATGTCCCTAACCATTGGTGGATCTTCTTTAAATTATAAATCATCAAAACATGAATATGATCTATCTCTTCAGCTCCTATCAGGCTCAGTTATATGTTTCCATCTATTTTCTCTGAAGCGGTTATCCACATGCCACGAATTGGTTACCAAGGTGGCTCCAAACGATCAGAATGGTATACCATTGAACGCCTGCTCAGGAAATACTCATCTGTCCATGGAATCGACATTTTCGTGTATGTGATGCCACCTTAGATTTTTACTAGTTATCCGTTGATGTACTCGTTGCTAATGAATAACTGCTATCGTTTCCCTTTAACAGGTACTACTTTCAGCGTTCATCCAGGGAACGAGCTGATTCTGTCTAGCTCACACGCTGGTGCTTCTGGTGGAAGCAACCCAAGCTAGGTCTAGGGATGTTTCTGTAACCCACTAGAAGAATCAGGGAATATTAGCTAGCTGCATTCATCTTATCTTTTTCGTTGGTCCCTTTTAATAGCTTAGTAACTTATGAGTAGACGAGTCAAATGAATTATGTTTTTAGGGCTTTTCCTGTCTAGCTAAGAGGTATGTTGTATGATACATAAGGAAAAGTTCAACTTCCGTTTTGCAAGCACTGTGCTTTTTGTTTATTTGGCGTCTATGGAATCTTACCGGATGAGGTGTGGAATCAAGTTGTAACATGTGATTTTGTTTCTTTTGGAGTTTCTGAAAAAGAAAAAAAAAGGGTAATCTCTATGAACTCAGTATCTCCTTCAAGTAATCTCTCTGCGCGCTTACCATTTTATTTTCTTCTTTGCATATTCTGATCTGCAGGCGGTCTATTTTAGGGGTGACAAGGTTGTCTCGACTCTGAATGGACCCCAGGCACAAGGTACTAGTTTATTTTGTTTGCTTGTTGGCTTATTATTTCTCACAAAACACTATTGCGATTAGCTCTTAAATCAATATCTTTATTTCAGTAGAATTTTGTATGCACACGTACAGTACAGACTATGCCAAATTAAAAGCACATCACAACTCAGCACACATGGATTGGAGTTCAGAATGGAATTAAGCCTGGTCAGACGGAATTCTTGATGGCAGAGCTGTAGCCATCCTGGTCATCGTAGAACTTGGACCACAGCATGACTCCACCGTACTTGGCGGTATTCTTGACGGCTGGAAGCACCTGGGACTTGAGGCTCCCGACCGGTATGAATCCGCTTCCTGCAGCATCTGGTGCAGCCGGCAGGCCGAGGAAGATGTATGTGGCATTGATCCCTGTTGTCCACTGGTTCCAGGAGTTGATGAGGTTGGCGGTGCTCCCGGGCGTGTACTGGCAGGGCGGGTTGTTGTAGAACTGAACCCAGACGTAGTCGAAGAGCCCCGTCTGGAGGGCCTTGCCGACCCACTGGTCTGGGAAAGGGCACTGCGGCGCCGCTGACAGGTACACCTCCTTGTCCTTGTTTGAGTAGGACTTGAGGTACGTGGCGAGGGCTCCGTAGTGGTCTGGGTTTCCTCCCTCGATGTCGAAGTCGACGCCGTCGAGCACGGCGTCGCCAAGAGGCCTCCTGTCCGAGTGGCCGCCGAGGAAGTTGTCCCAGATGTACTGGGCGAGCATGAGAGCGTCCTGCTGGGAGTTGAGCGAGTAGCCTCCGGCGCCGCCGCCGATGGAGAGCATGATCTTGACGCCCCTGGACTGGCAGAAGGTGATGTCGGCGGTGAGGTTGGCGCAGGCGTTGGAGTAGGGGTCGCAGTGGCCTGCGAGGTTGAGCTGTGGGGCCTGCCCGGAGCCGAAGCTGCAGAGGAAGGCGATGTTGACGAAGGCGTAGTTGCCGGTGCCGCAGGTCTGGGCCAGGGTGCCCTCGTTGCCGTTCTGGCCCCAGTAGATGGCAATGCCGCCGCCAGGGCTCCTGCTGGCCCTGCTGCAGGGTGCAAGCAGGAACAGGACGACGGCCAGCAAGATGATGAGCTTGTTGTTGTTGTAAGAGGAACCTGCCATGGCTATATATATGGCTTGTTGTTGTTGGTGGAGTGGATATGGAAACGTACAATTGTTGTTTGAGCCTGTTATTAGCTCTGCTCTGGTGGTCTGGTTATATAGAGGTATCGACAGAGAGTGCCTTTGGGGCCCGGCAGTTGTTATTATTGTTATATTATCTCTCACAAAAATAAAAAAGAAAACCCAAACAGCCTCGACTCCACGCCGACGCCGTTCTCTGTTTACTGCAACGACGTACGGTGCGTGTACGTTGACGTTGCTGGTTCTTCGTGAAATTTTTTTGATTGACTAGAATCATGCCCGTGCGTTGCATCGGGACATCAAAACTCTGTACTGAAAGCACGTTGATCACAAAAATAAGACAATAATACTATCAAATAAAACATTATCATTGAAGTGACATTTTATAAATCCAAAAAACAATCAATCCAAATAATCAAATATCATAAGTTTTAATTAATATACATAGTCATGGGGAGAGCGGCGTCTCAGACTCATCGACTCTATCTCGGACTCGTCACCCAAGTATTCATGTGTCTGAAAGTTTAGATATTTTTTTGATAGGTTCATGCCTATGCGTTGCTACGGGATAGCAAAATTTTGTACTAAAAAGACACGGATCACACAATAAAATAAAAATATTGTAAAATTAAATACATATATTAAATTAATATTTAATAAAAAAAGAAAGTTCATTTAATTAACAATGTCACGGAGATTGCAGCGTTGCTATCTGAAGTCTTCACTTTTTCAAATAAGTTTCACCACATCTCCATGCCATTTTGTACTCCCTCCGTCCCAAAATAAATGCAAATCTAGTGTTTGAAATTTGTCTCATAAAGAATGCAACTTTGATCTACCAACCACAAAAGACACTATTCTCCGAAAGGTTCTTGTAGAAAAGACAACAATGTTTAGATATTTATCACAAAGGACAAGGGGTAATTTGATAATTTTACATCCGACATTGGTTTGCGTGTCCAAACCTAAAATTGTATTTATTTTGGGACGGAGGGAGTACACAGGTTCGAGTGTGTGTATTATACAAAAAAAAATAGGTTGGGCCTTGGTAAAAAAATAGAGTATTATGAGCTTTGTGTTAAAACACATTTTCTGGTAGAAAAGATATCAAGAATTATGATAAGTATAACTTGACCCATTTTATATATTTTAAGCAAACCGAGCTTTCACGATCTCCTCACGAGCCGAGCTTGGGCCTGCATGCAAGCTCTCATATATCTCATGATCGGATCGACATCGTACCAAGCTCGAGCTTGAGGTAAGCTCTCTTGAGCTCGGTGTCATTGGTGTAGAGCATACTCTGGCAGAGCATAGAATAGGTAAACCGCACATTTATGATATATTACTAAATACAAATAGTGTGACTCAAGAAAAAAAAATGCATCAAACAAGTTTTTCACAAGGCTATATCTTTGGGTCATTCTATAATGAATATTATGGAGGACAAACACATAATATTGCTGCATGGCTGCACATATTTGCCATGTGCAAGCTGCTGAGAACAAAATAGTATCCAAAATGGACTTCACCAAAGTTCTCAATAGTTCGAAGCTTCTTCAAACCATTTCCTAGATCGGCTTCATGGCTGCCAAAAACAGCAATCTCTTAGGACAAAATAACTTATAGTAGCTGAGCACAGTTAGTCCCATATCTAATGAATTTCAGGTTTCAAAGGTGTGGGTGGTGTATGCCCCCATTTGAATCAATCTGAATCGTCAAAAGCACAGTGGATGTTTACCTTGGTTGGATCTCTGTTCAAGTAATTCTCTCAAGCGCTTAGGTATGGATTTATAAGCTAGCACAGCCTCGAGTGGAAAATCTACAGAGAAGCAACAGTATCACTAATCTGAAACTGCAGCTTGGACCATCAATAAAGAAAAGTTTGAACGGCACAAATCACAATATTACCTCATTTGGATAAATGTTCAGGTGGATGGCCTTGGCTACATAGTGCAAACAATACCAAAAAAAAGATAATCAAAAGACATCCTGAATCTGGTCCCTGAAAAGCTGAAATATCAGGCTTCTTTAGAAAGAGAATCTGTAATATTTTGCGTAGGGAACACATCGAAAATCTAAATTTAATTCTTGACAAAAAAATGGAATAGTAGTATATCAGGCATCAAATAGATCAAGCAACATCGTTAATGATAAAGGCAAATAACATTGTCATTTTAGTAGTTGCTGCAGTGCCATGGGAAAAAAACGCCCATAAAAACAAGAGAGAGATAGTCTGATTCATTTCTCCAATAATGCCAAATTCAGAATCAAATTCCCAGATGGTGGCTGTAGATATTCACTGCAGACATAATTTTGAAGTAGGATTTATTGATTGTATTTTTAGTTACACATATTATAGATATTGGACTCTTTATTTACGCATAGCTTGAACCGGAAAAGAAAACTCTGCCCAAAACATGTATGCAGAAGGGCCTTTGGTATCCCAATTCTTTAGCCATCTATGGTAACATTTTCTATTTGTTGTATTAAGTTCTATATAAGATCCTACACTCATATGACAGTATGATTGTCTCGAGCGAACTCGACATGGCTCGGAGGTTTCAGATTAAAAACTTCAGAGTTCACAGACTCACCTGCCTAAGCTGGAAGCGCATACACTATGGTAAACGAAGTTGGGCATTCCCTATTCTTCAACATCTCAGTGATAAAACCAAAGCCTCAGGACTCAACTCCATTTTGTGCAAGATTTGCAATCATTGCATTTCCTGAGACCACATTGGGTGCCCCACTTTTTTGAGGGTAGAAGATGCCTTATCTGATACCTTAAACTGCATAATTAGGCCCTGTTTGGCATGGCTCTTGCTCCACAGAGAGCAGCTCCACTCCCAAACTCCAGCTGGAGTCAGCTCCACGTGGAGCAAGAGCTGACTGGAAGGGGTGTTTGGCTAGCAGGCTGCTCCAAACTCCAGAAATGGGGGTTTTGAGGGTAGATTGCCAATCTTGCCCTTGGTTTGTTTGACTTAACTGTTTAAAAGTGAAATAGTGTTCCCGCCATGCATATGACACATATTAATGCCCATAATACCAAATATTCATAATAAAAAATATTACAAGTTCATTTTCTCCATAACACGATATGAAAAAATATTACAAGTCCATTGTCTCATAAAAACCAAATATTCCATAATACATATTCATCATCATGACACTAGTTCCACGCTAAGGCAATAGATGTAGCTAAGGTATCACGAAATGCATCCATGGTCACAAAGCTTGCTTCTGTAGTAGACTCGTCAGAGGCATGTGGAGACACTGCATCCTTTTTATACCTATCGGGGATTGTGGGCACAAAGTTTGGATCCCGATCGAAATTAGCAAAGTCGACATCACCACTTGCATGCTCACGTATGAAATTGTGTAGAACCATGGTAGCAGCAACAATCTTCTTTTGTGTGAGCATGGTATAGCCGGGCATTTTATAAAGAATTTGCCATTTCATTTTATATGCCCCAAATGAGCGCTCAATAACATTACGAATAGATGAGTGTATCCGGTTGAACTTCTCTTTAGGAGTAGATGGTTCCATACCTCGATGCCATTCAGGTAAGTGATATCTTTCACCCTTGTATGGAGTTAGGTAACCCGGACGATTAGGATAGCCAGCATCTACAACATAGTACTTGCCTACACATCATATAAAACAACATAAGAAAATGATGCAAGAATATAAGAAAATCAACACCAAGTGATTAGAAATAATTATACCTTCAGGAGGATGTGGGAACACATCAACATCTGCATGCAATGCATGGAACAATACACTTGTGTCATGCAAAGCACCAGGTTGACCCGCAGCCACATAAGTGAAGCGCATGTCAAAGTCACAAACAGCAAGTACATTTTGAGTTGGAATTCCAGTCTTACCAATATACCTCACTTGTTCTTCTGGAGAAAGACTGACACGGATATGAGTTGCATCAAGAGCACCAATGCAATCCTTAAAGTGGGGATATGCCCTCTTATCATTTCTAATCCGCTTGTGCACAGTGCGAAAATTAGGATCTGTTGGTCTCAAGTACTCTTGAGCCATTGCAACCACACAATCTAGAACTTCATGAAATTTTCTACTAATGGTTTCTCCAGAGTGCGTAAACTTGTTTTGAGTTCTTCTATTAGACTCACTACCACCACACACGAACAGAAAAATGGCCAACATCTCATAGGTATTCATGTGCTTCGATGGTTTCAGTCCATACCTCTCAACTAACACATCATGAAGGTCAAGTAATATATGCTTGCTCATCCGAAGCATATTGTGGCATTGTGCAGGAGCATTGAAGGTCTCATTCAACCATCCAACTCCACTTAACTGAGATGTCCTTGGTGGTGCCTTGACCATGTACATGTCAACATAACCTAACACAAGCTTGCCAGCACCTTGAATCATATTAAATAAAAATTCACCATCATCACTAGAGTCATCACTGTCACTGCCAGACATCTGTACAAGCAAAAAAAAATTGAACTGAGAATAATGTAATTATAACAATAATCAATTTGGGTTACAGACCATAAGAGTGCAAGCTCACAAATGAGCATTCTCACAAATGAGCATTCAAATGTAGCAGGCAAAGAAAAAAGGACGAGGAACATAGCAAATAAAACTAAGACAGGATACAAGTGACAATAGTCACTGAAATTCACTTCTACTTGGAATACTTGTCTGCATATTTCCTCTTCAGCCAATTAAACTTTATCTCATTAGTAGGCATGGTCATCCACATCTCTCGTTGCTCCTTCTTCACAAATAGCTCAGAGGCGATGTAATGCTCATCGGTCCCATAGTCGGCACCACAAGCAATCACATTTTCCATCACTTGTTCAATAGAAAATTTTCCCTCTCTCTTGGAAACATATTCATTAGCTAAGCTAGCCATACTTGTGACAGCCTCTTGAATGAGAATAGCATTCCCTGTCTTTACCTTCTTGTGCTTTTCTTCAACACGTCTTGTTGTCCTCTTCCCACTAGCAGGTGTTCGAACATCACCCAGACCTTGTGCATCTTCACCCAGACCTTGTGTCTCATCATCCAGACCTTGTGTCTCAACAGCCAGTTCTTCTGCCTCCTCTGGAGAATCACCAACAGCAATAGGTGTTTGCAGATTGGGAGCACATGGAGACCAATGGTCAATACCAATATTGATGATGTCTCCAAAACATATTGTCAACTCATCTTCATATTGAAGGGGCTGCTTCCTAAACTTCCCACATCCTGGAATATCCTGAAATATACAAGGCAGAAGCACATATTAGAACAAGTTTGATCATCAAAACTGAAAAATGAAAACATAGCATGCTAGAATTTACAATACACTTACAGCTTTAGCTTTCTTCCACCATTCATCATCCATAGCAATTGTGCCATTTTGCCAACCAGTACCAGTTTGCTTCCGCCTAAGTTTTTTCCAAGTCTTCAAATCTTCTTTCAACTTGTCCCACTTGTTTTTTACTTGCACTTTGGTTGCATCAAGGTTTGCCATATCTTTCAGCCCTTTCACGACCGCATCATAACCAACCGAATTCAAGCAAGTGTTTGGCCGATTCCCTTTTTCAACTTGTTCGACAAACAACTTAACTAGGATCCGAAGGTTATCAGCATTATGCCAATCGATTTCCGGCATCTATACCAACTCACAAACAAAATTTTAGAGTGCATCCACATGTACAGAGACCACACCCAACCAAGAAAAGTATGCATCAATCACAATGGGAGGCACACTAATTCCATGCAAATCAACTAATTTGATAGCTGCTAACACCAATTTCAACAACACAATTCCATTTTCAGCAAGCAAATAGGGAGACATTAGGAATCAGAGAGAGAAATTACCTTCCTAGGGTTGAAGATTTGGTCTCCCCTGTCCTGCTCTCCCAGGGGGCGGCCCTGGCTCTCCCAGGCGCGAGTCGGGGGGGGGGGGGGGGGGGGGGGGGGGGGGGGCGCGGGTCGAGTGTCGCGGGGGTGGGGGGTGGCGACGCGAGTCGCTGGGGAGGGGGGGCGACGCCTGGGCAGGTGGGGGTGGGAGGGGAATAGATGAAACGTTTTTTTTGTGTAATCAGTGGCAGTGGTGGGTAATTACCCCCAAACTCCACGACTAGGTCCATATTGAGGTTGCTGGAGTTGCAAAAGAGGTACTCCACCAAAATGAATTAGAGCTCCTCAAACTCTAGGGAGTTGGGCTGTTCTTGGAGTTGGTGGAGTTGAGGTGTTTGGGTAGAAAATTGGTTAGGGCTCGTTCGGTTTCTATGGATTGGTTCCACCCGGATTGAGATCAATATAGTATAAATTGTATGGTGGTTACAATGAGAGACCAGGATTTAGAGTTGGAGGAGTTTAGCTCTAGAGCCATGCCAAACAGGGCCTTAATAATACTTGGTAACACAACAACAATTATTTGCAATCGAGGAATATGTATTAAGGGAAAGGCCAGCTATGGGAAGGGACACGCCTGTTATTGTTTTCTCCTTATCAAAGCTCTAGAGGCCAATTAAGCAAAATGAGAAAGCAAGATAGCTATAAAATCTCGAACTTTGATTTAAGAAAGAATGATCTAATGAGGACCAATGTGCTACATACAAAGAAGCGGAATTAGGAGAGCGCCTGCACATACCTAGGGAATGTGGTGCCGCTGCTTGGTTGGCTTGGCCTGCAGTTTGGAGAAAGCTGCGTTGGTGAAGGGGGCGTTCTTGGGCTCTAAGGGGCTTGTTCTTGATGGCTAGGATCCACATCCGGTTGTTGAGCAGCTTCTCCGCGAGCAGCCTCCAGTATGCCTCCTTGGGCGGGGACACCGCAACGCCACCAGCATTCTCCTTGTCCTTTCCTAAGATCCATAAGCAGGTAGTATGCCATGTCCATGTTGATCGCCGGTCTGTCCGGTATGAACCCGTCGCCCTTCTGCACACAAATAAGAGGAGAAGCCCCCAAAGCCCGGTCAGGCAAACCGTTGAGGGAAAGAGCGAAGGACTTACTTCGCACTTGGATGACGGGTTGTGGGATCCTGTGCTCAGCGACTACATGTAGGTGCGGAAGATCGGGGCTCAGCGACTACATGTAGGTGCGGAAGATCGCCTCCTACAGCACTGGCCGTGGCACAACGGTGTTGTTCTTCTAGGAGGAGATCGAGTGGGAACCTGCGTCCATTGTTAGCACAACGAATGGAAAGGGCAGAGGAAGCAAAAGGGGGCGGCGCCTGGTACACAGCTCTAGTGAGAAAGGCGTCGTTGCCTAGCATGAGGACCATGGCAACCCTTAGCACGAGCACTGAGCCTGTAGTTAGTAGACAACCCTTAGCTTGATTAAAACCTCAGCATCACTTCTAGGTTCTAGAACCATGGAAACAATTTTCTAGATCTAAAACTAAAAACAGAGGAAAGAAACATCATATGTAGCATAAATACAATGACCTATATATAATGTATATCTCATAAAGAAAAGTTGCTTGGCCCTCACCTGCTAGCATTTCAACCAGGCAAACACCTTTTTTCTGCGATGAGACAAGTAACTTTCAATAATACAATCGAAAGAAATCTATAGCAGTATATAGTTAATTACTAATCTGGTTATCAATTCCTCACTAAAAAGAAATAGGCCGACTTAAAGAAAAGCTGATTTGTAAACAGATTCATGATTAAAAAAGTCCTCACCTGGAACTAAGCCGTCAGTCAATGGAGCATCCAGTGCAGTCTCAATTGTCACATTGTCAGTTTGTTGGAAAAATTATTAAAAAGGGCACCATATGCAGGTCTCTGCCAGTTTGTTGGATTACACCATCTATCTCCACTCCTGAGCTTCATTTGCGATATTTGTTGCCATCTCTTCCTGCAACAGAATTAAGTCAAACTCAGTTCAGAAAAAGAAAAAACAAGTAGGAGGTCTGATCAGGCCATCAGAATTTCTATAATTGTGCTTCATCAGGGAGGACCAAGCTATTTTTTACGAAGAATCATCAAGTAAAAATTGCATTCACCAAATGATGGTCTTTAAGAAGAATAGCATAATTATACACAGAATCAACTCATCTATGCCTAAAATAGATAAAATACGAAAAGTTCCTAAAAGCTTGTAGAAATTGTTATGTCAGGTAAATGAATCCTTGTCAATTCTATTTCAGTACAAGTCTGTACACTTATAGGAAATCAGTAGCAAGCATCATGGTTAAACAAGCTCTGAGAGGAAAAGAATCATTTTATATTATATTTTACTGTACTTTTAGGAACTCATTACCTCCATGTCCCTGCTGCCTGCACTGAACACCAATAAAAAGAAAAACAGCAGAGAGCCTCTTCTTGTACTAAATCTCTATGGAAAAGACTTGGACATTCTCAGCAAGCCCTCCAGTTCCCGCTGCTCATGAAAAAATTCAGAAGCATCAACGAACTAAAAAATTCAGGTACAAACATGCAGAACAGTTTCGGCCCACTGCGGCCTCTCCTTCAATGAAATTTGACACACAGAGCTTTTGGGTGTTCGCCGGGGCAAAAAAGCAGAACTCTCTGCTCTCACAACCGAAACAATGAGTTAAGACTTGGACAAAAGAAAAAGGAAAAGGAAAAGCAAACTCAAACCGTGAGCATACCATGTCTGTCTTGAAGCATGCTTGCTACAGTACACAGTTCTGAATTTCTGATTGATACCATCAGAAGTTTTCTCAAAACTAATTCACGCGTGTAGAGTGCTCTTTGATATGCATCTCCACAATGAAGAGGAACACTACAAATTTAACGGAACAGTGATAAACCCACATGAAAAAAATCACAAGGGACATAAGGAAAAAGAAATTATAGGAGCTGATTTGAGAGAGCGATAACACAAATGCAGAGAAGGAACTAACAAAACAAGAAGAGAGAAGTGATAGGAATTCAGACTTGCCTCTTCTTACGCGCGAGGTGCTAGATCCGCCAGCACATGTTCTCGAGCCTGGTGATCCACCAGCACATCTTAGGAAACGATTCACACAAAAATCCTCATCCGGTAATACTTGCTAAGATGTCAAAGCACGAATTAAAAAAAAATTAAGCATTTGTGAAGCATATCCTATCCCAAACATTATAACAGGGAAGTGGGTATTTAATTACCTAAGAAGCAGCCAAGGTTCACAATCTATCCGGACACAGAAACAATGAAGTCAGTTCTCAGGAACCGCCACACACAGATATCTGCAATTAGAAGATGTATTCGAGAGAGAATGTGAATCCACACAGAGAGGCGGCAGAGCGAGCCGTGGAGGGGAGCAGATGGGAGGGGGCTGCGGGGGCGGATCTGGGAGGAGATGGTGAAGGAGAGCGCGAAGGAGAGATGACGGGGGCGGACCGGCGGGAGGCGATGGCGAGGAGTGTCGCAGAGGGTCATGCGGCTGTGGAGAGGAGGGCGGCGATCCGTCACTGGAGGCCGCAGCCCCGAGCGCGCCGTGCACAAGAGCGACGATGAGGATGAGGCGGCGGCGAGGAGGAGGAGGATGCGAGCCTTCATCATCAGAAGTCTGGTGGGCGCATGGACGGCGCTCCATATCGCACCAACGAAGACGCGTGACGTACGACGCGCTAATCGCACCATCAGAAGTCCTAATTAATTTTGTTCTTTTCAGTTGTGGGAGAATTGAAGGCGCCTTCTGTGTCTGGGCTGGGCCCAAAACTACTCAGATTTTGGAGGCCCGCTCGGCCCAAAGGAGGAGAAAGGACAAAGAAAGGAGGAGGGACAAGGCAGGCAGCAGATCCCATCTGTTGTGACTGACCCGACTTCCTTCTTCTTCTCCGCCTCGATCGATCTCGAGGCGGCGGCCGGCGGCCATGGCGGAGGACGCCACCAGCAGCCACCCCTCTCGCTACGTCAAGCTCACCAAGGACCAGGACGCCCCCACCGAGGACATCCGCCCCGGCGAGCTCAACCAGCCAGTCCACGTCCCGCAGGTCCGCCACTTCTCCTTCCTCCCATCTCAATCTCAATCTCAATCTGAATCTATACCCTCCTCCATCCCTCGACCAGCTCGAAGGCCGCAGGTGCACCGAGTGCGGCCAGGTCCTGCCCGAGAGCTACGAGCCGCCCGCCGACGAGCCCTGGACCACCGGAATCTTCGGATGCACCGACGACCCCGAAACCTGTAATTTAATTACTTTCTCTACCTATATACCTATCTATCTATCTCGTCTCTCTGTTGCGCATCCTTGATCTGCCAGATTGATGTTGACTAATCTCTGGTGAACTTCAAGCTCAACGGTAGGAAGCCACTGTCTTGTGCTGCTTCCTTGCCCTCCATTTTATTTTATTTTCATGTGGGAAATTCTACTCGGATTGAGTAGAACCAGGCGCGAATCTTTGGACAATTCCATCTGCATAATATTCACAACAATCAGTCCAAAATGTCTGGTTCCTACACTAATGTTCATAACTTGTTATACTTGCCGTTTTCCACGTTGCATGGAAGAACAGCAACCCTTCAAAAAAAAAGTGATTTATATCATTCCTACTACTCATCTTACGATCTTAGTGAAATTGTTGTCGCCCTAGGTCACACTTGACCAACTGAGCAGTCATACCATTTATGGTGGCATATGCTTCATTTCTCTCTGTACTTGTTTATATGGGTGCTATGTCTGGAATGCCTGTTTGAGAGGAAGGTAGCTGCTGAAACAGTATTTTAACTGTCAAACTCTCTTCATTGTGACACTAGGCCGAACTGGATTGTTTTGCCCTTGCGTGCTGTTTGGACGCAACGTTGAGGCTCTTAGAGAGGACATCCCTTGGACAACTCCTTGCGTTTGCCATGCTGTGTTTGTTGAAGGAGGGATCACGCTGGCAATTCTGACAGCAATATTCCATGGTGTCGATCCAAGGACATCGTTTCTGATTGGAGAAGGTTTGGTTTTTAGTTGGTGGTTATGTGCTACCTATACTGGCATTTTCCGTCAGGAACTTCAGAGGAAATACCATCTTAAGGTGCAGTTTGTTCTCGGATCTCTTTGTTTTACCTGGTCTCTTTTGGTACTATGTCTACCTGGCTGACATTTCTTCTTGTGCTTGTTCCAGAACTCTCCGTGTGACCCATGCATGGTCCACTGCTGCTTGCACTGGTGTGCAAACTGCCAGGAGCATCGCGAGAGGAGGGGTCGGCTTGCAGAGAACAGTGCGGTGCCCATGACTGTTGTGAACCCACCTCCAGTGCAAGAGATGAGCATGTCAGCGGACCGTACTCCTGGGGCCCCTGAGAATGGAGCGGCCAATACCGAGCATGAAGCAGCAAAGAGCGAGCACGATGACGTTGAGGTCATTCCTCTATAGGTGTACTAGGATCAGAATACTAGGATGCGTAGCGTGCAACTGATCCGAGTCAGCATGTTAAATCCATGGTTAATTTCTTATTAATGGTGGGGAGCGAAGGAAGCTATCAGATAGCAGATCCAGCTATTGGTTTTGTATTCTCGTTAATGTATACTGGACGGACTAGTTTTACTTTTGAGCACCTGTGCTGCTCACAGTGCATGGGTTGGTTAATCGAAGAGCTAGCAGCTACCTGTGCTGCTCGTGCATAGAAAGTACTTTGAACATCTATCATTATATTTTACAGGAAGAGCCTGCTGATGCATACATGATCTATAGACACGTTTGTCTTCCTTCGATTGTCTGTACCCAAATTTTGGGGATATCGGCATGGAGAATCGTAACGATTTACGCATCAGGTCATCATATGTGTGTCTGTCATGCAACTTGTAATGCTTGTTTCGTCACATTCCCGTGTCAGGCAACAGAGCTGCTTCAGTCAAGAGGATTCGGAGAAAGGCAATTGGTTTCATCAAAGGCAACAGAGCTGCTTCAGGCAACAGAAGCATCTCCAGGCCAGCACCAAAGGCAACCAGAAACAGCGCAGCCCTATCTCCATGCGGTTTAGGGTTCGCCCTCCATCTCCATGGCCGCAGCTCGCCACTGCCCTCCCTCCCGCCGGATCCACGCCGCCAACTCCCGCGAGTCCCCAGGTTTGTTTGGTCCCTTAATTGCTGCTCTACCTCCCTGTTTGTTCCTTCGCTCGCCACTTTTCGGACAAGGGGCATGTCTTGTTTTCCAGGCAAAGGCAAATTCCTTCTGCCTAAATCTTTCAAAAAAATTCCTTCTGCCTGGTGCAACAGCGGCAGTTCTTGTCATGCTTGGTGCTCTACATGCGAGGCGCATGTACGATGACAAGAAAGTAAGTAATGCAGCGCCATCGCAGATTTTACTTTTACTACAACTACCACTAATCACAATGCCCCAGCTATATTTAGCTATTGCGCTACAGTTCCCTAAACAAATATTACCGGCACATGTAAGCATTTACATTGGGTTTCTTCTGGCCAAAAGTCCACTAGCCTAGTTAGATAGAGGGGTTTAGACCCGGTTCAATTTCTCATTGGAGCGGATTTATGGGACTGGTTTTAAAAAAATCCCCTCGCCGCTGTAGCCAGGTTCAAGGTTTCTTCTTAATAAAAAACCGTGGGGCTCTCCACCCCCACCTGATCTAGTTTTACTTTGGGTTTCTTCTCTACTACTAGGATGGTATGACCTAGAAAGTAGTGTTATGCTGGTTGCTGGCATCTTGTTCTTCATATCTGTGACCCTTGTTCATCCAAGGTTGTCCAAAGGGAGAAAGGAATTGAACCAGAATTTTCGCCAGATTTTAGGTACCCTTACTCCAGTTAGCACAATGACCTGTCACACATGTGCTAGATTGCTTTCTAACTGCAGAATGGTGCCATTTTCAATACAGGCTTCATTTCTTAGGCTTCTACCATTGCGTTCCCTGTCACGTTTCTGGGGATCCTTGATGGAAGTGGTTTGTGTTCTTCAACCCATACAGCCTTTTTCTCGAATTCAACCCATAGCACCTGCCATCTTCTTTTCCTATTTACTCTTGCATAGTTTCATCCCTTGTAGGATATCCCAGTTCTCATGCACCCCTCCATCTACAAAGCATGGGCTAGAACATTTAACTCAGGTATGTCTTCGTCTTTCATCATGCTTTCTTACTTGCATCGTTGTTCACATGCCATAGTTATTTACCAGCCTTTAGCTAGTTTGTGCTTAAAACCATCATCTATGGCTAATTTGTGTGCTTGTGCACTCAATTAATGGTAGATACAGTTCCTCGCTTGATGTACCACATGCAATGCTAGTATGCTACTGCGTTCCAACTTGCACCGATCATCATAGTGTGCATATAACCATGTAAATGCTGACTGCTCTAATAGTGCATATTGTAGATTTGCAAGAAGTTGCTCTTCCTCTAGAAGACTACCCTTCTTTACAGGCATTCTTTATCCGCAGTCTCAAAGAAGGAGCAAGGCCCATCGATCCAGATCAAAACTGTCTGGTAACTGGTAACAAGATAGTCAATCTGTATAGCCATTAGTCTGATATAGTGATGGGTGAAAAACTGATCTGTATATGTGTTCAATTGTACCATTAGGTGAGTCCTGTGGATGGTAAAGTTTTGAGGCTTGGAAAGCTAAGAGGTCCAGGAACCATGATTGAACAAATTAAAGGCTTTTCTTATCCGGTTTCTTCTCTTCTTGGTACGAGCTCATCCCTTCACGATACTGCAGAGGAAGAACTTTCTAGGGAGCACATAGAGCAAAGAACACCTGAGAATTCAGATGCAAAATCATGGTGGCGAGTTTCAGTTGCTTCACCTAAACTACGGGATCAAATAGTTTTGAGGTATGCAAAGTTAGTCACCAAGTTCACATCGATTAATTTATGATTTCATATCATGCAACTGTCTCAAATAACACATTTTCACTTGCAATTAACTTTTTTTTTCAAGTAATGTTTATGTGGTTGCCAGATCGGCCTCTACATCTGAACGTTTGGAACAGCAATATGCAATTGCACATATTTACGGCATGCTGCTTCTAGGCTGTCACATTAGTGCACGATATATCTTCTGCAATCATGTTGTAAAATTTGACCTTGCACAATACCATAAATTGAGAAGTTTGAGAATTGAGACCAGCGGGAAAAAAAATCCTCCCCTTGGAGCTGACTATAGCCTAGAAAACTTTTCTGCTACTGCTTAGATTCTATCATGAAAACTTTGCAGTTGTTTTGTGTGGCTCTGTTCTTTTTCAAGTTGCGATGATTGTGTAATGCCTTTAAGCATATTCATTAAATTCTGCTTGGCAGCCCGAAGAAAGACATCTTTTATTGTGTCATCTATTTGCACCCTGGTGACTATCATCGAGTTCATTCTCCTGTTGATTGTAATATTTTAAAACGTCGGCATTTCTCAGGTTTGTCCATACCACCAAGCTATGTGGTAACTCCATGTAGGAGTGATAAAAATGTAGTGTATCTGCAGGCCATCTTTTCCCCCAGAATGAACGTGCTGTACGAACCATCAGGAACCTGTACCTTGAGAATGAAAGGGTAACTTCTCTTAACTGTTTTAGCTTCATATTGAGAAATGGAGGCTAGTTCATGAGCCAGAAATAGGATTTCGCTCAGTGGCACTGCCTTTTGTGAAACTGTTGCTGTGAATGGCAGGTGGAAAGAAGGCTTTGTTGCAATCGCAGCGATTGGTGCTACTAATGCTGGATCTGTCAGGGTAACTTGTGATTGTTGTCAAAATGAATTGACAGTTTGCAAATGAATTCGTGAGACTGAGGAATGTTGTTTGTGCAGGTAAACCTTGAGCCGGAGCTGAGGACGAATAGAGCAGTGTCAATGATGATGTTTGTTTGTGCCAACAATTTGCAGATAGCAGGATTTAAGATGGGGTTAACAGTCGTATTGGTGTTTGAAGCCCCAGCATGGAAGCCGAAGGCGAGGCAGGACGCTACGGTGTCTTCAGGTTCTGCGTGAGGGCTGGCGACAAGGTCAGGGTGGGAGAAGCCATTGGGCGGTGGAGTGATGGATGAATTGTAGCAGCAAGCATCTTTTTGAGCTCTGAATTTATGCAGCTGGCTGGAAAGGTTTTTATTTTTTTAGAGTACGAATCGTGGGGGAGTTATCGTCGTCTGGAACTACTCATTCAGGAATTAGGAGGAGCTGTAACTGTGTGTTATATATACTCCTGGATTGCTGCTTTTCGTTGGAAGATGATGCATAGTGGATGAATATTCTTTTTTCCTTTCTGAGGTGAATGAATACATCAAAATGCTAAGTGAACAGAGAAGAATATTTTTTCCCTGCAAGCACACAAAAGGAAGGACCGAGGCGAGGCGAGGCGAGGTGAGGTGCGGTCCAACACCAACCGCATCTCGTCTGCCTTGTGCGGCGCGGCATGAGAGGAGGATGAGGATGATGGGAATGGGATTGCCATCTCCGGATAGAGGGACAGCACAGGCAGATGCTGTCCTTGGCGCGCCGGCCGCTCTCCGCTGCCGCCATGCCCGCCGGCGACCTCCTCGGCATCCATCTCTTCCAGTGCCCCGTACGTCGTCTTCTAACTACTTTGTTACCTCCCCTCGTCCCCATTCGATTAACCATTCCTTTTGCTTGTCCAGGACGCCGTCGGCATCGTCGCCAAGCTGTCCGAGTGCATCGCCTCCCGCGGCGGCAACATCCACAGCGTCGACGTTTTCGTCCCCGACGACAAGCCCGTCTTCTACTCCCGCAGGTCTCCTCTCATTCCGATTCTATCTGCACACCATGCATATGTCAGTCAAAGTGCCTAGCTTTCCAGTGAATTCACCTACAACCCGAGGCTCTGGCCGCGTGATGAGCTGCACAACGATTTCCTCAATTTGTCACGCTGCTTCAGTGCACAAAGGTCCGCCGTACGAATTCCTGATCTTGACCCCAAACACAAGATCTCAGTCCTCGCTTCAAAGCAGGTTTCTCAATTAATTTGATACGGTGCATACAAACTCATCGGGCTTGGATTAATACCATATTTCTTCTTCTATTCTAGGACCATTGCTTGTTTGATTTGTTGTACAGGTGGCAAGAAGGCAGGCTTCCAGTTGACATTAATGGTGTCATAAGGTGAAGGCAATGTACCTTGCTCCTATCCAACAAAAATGTCGCTCTTCTCCTCTCAGTCGCATATACTATATGCTTCTATTTCCCCCCCATGCAGCAACCATGATAGACCACAAGATAACCATGTGCGACGCTTTCTTCAGAGGCATGGAATTCCATATCACTACTTACCCACCACGTCTGGGAACAAAAGAGAGCAAGAGATACTAGAATTGGTTCAAGGCACAGACTTTGTTGTGCTGGCAAGATACATGCAGGTAAAACATGGCCCTTCTTCCTTTTCCTTTTCTCTTCTTAAGGATGCCGAAAATGGGAAAAAAGGAAAGCATGTGTTAGCACGGCGTAAAGCATATAAAACTGAGACTGACACTTTTGAGTCGCAATACTAAAGGCTAGCTTACCGTTCGTACCAGGGACTCCCAGTCTGTTTCATGTAATTCTATTCGTCTCCAAAACTGATACATCAGAATCTTCCCTGCCTTTGGGTATAAGCCTGGCATTTTGCCCCTCCTCTAAACAAATATTCAGTAGATCTTTAAATGAGGCTATGCATATTTTAAGACTGCCACTGTCCGTTTCATCTCTATTGGCTGCGTGATGATCCTATCTTCTCCATTAGGTGCATAGATTTTATAAGGTTAGCATTAACATTTAATATGGACTTCTGTCACCTATATATATATCTGTGACACACATTTTTCCTCGCAGGTACTGTCTGAAAGCTTTTTAAAAGCATATAGTAAAGATATTATTAATATTCATCATGGCCTTCTTCCCTCATTTAAGGGAGGGCATCCTTCCAGACAGGTACCGAAGTTATCAGACTTGATTGTGGGCCCTGAGCTCTCTCCTTTTCTAAAAAAATTAAAATTAAAATTGTGAGTGTAATCTTTCAGGCCTTCAATGCTGGAGTGAAGTTGATTGGGGCAACTAGCCATTTTGTCACTCCCGAACTTGATGCTGGACCAATCATTGAACAGATGGTATATATTCATACTTTTCACATAACAATTAACCCCAAGCATTGAGTTGATGGATCACATCAATTGAAATTTGGTGACAAACTGTGTGATACGTGGCCGGCCTTTGTCTATGTTAATGTGGCAAACAGATGATTAATTAGCGTTGGCCTTCTTCGAGCCCTGCTATCGTGCTTGGGCCACTTTCACATCAGAACTATGCACCGTTTGTTGTGTAGTGAAGATCCACACATGTGAAATTATACTAAACCAGTGTGCTTTTAATCTTGATCCAGTAGGCGGGTGGAAATTTACTCTCTCATTTGTTTTGGCTGTTATGCAGGTTGAGCGAGTTTCTCACAGAGACACGCTACAGAGTTTTGTTGTGAAGTCTGAGAACCTTGAGAAGCAGTGCCTAGCAGAGGCTATTAAGTCATACTGTGAGCTCCGTGTCCTACCATACGAACTGAAGAAGACTGTTGTATTCTGAGCTAATTTTTCTTATGGATTGGTGTGATGTGTATTTTTTTCCCCAAAACAAGCAATACATGATTCAGTTTTCTACATTTCACAATTGCTCCCTAGCGCCTTGTGATTGTGCATGACTTAGTCTGGTTTGATATGATGAACATACTTGAGCAAAGCAACAAACTATTCAGTGGACACTTGTTTCCGGTAAGTATGTATAGAAGTGCATGACAAGAAAACAGTCTATAGTTGCCGAATACCCTTTTAAGGCAATGCATCAGCTTCTCTCCTGCAAAATTTTGACTGACATGCTAACTGCATCAAGTGAGTTTAAATTATTGTAGCTTGTGCCCTAGGCCCCTAGCTGATCAGCTACATCAAGTTGTTGAAGGAGGTTGTGCCCTAGATGGTCAGCTACATTGATTCCGTATGACTTGGAATTGCACAGAGCTGCTGTGAATACATGTAGTAAGTAGAGTGTACCCTGCATGTATGATGATACTCCTTTCCTGTGTAAATTCCCTGCATCTCAAGGCAGCCATGGTGGCTGCAGAAGCAGAAACGGTAGCAACTCAGTCGAACCATGGATGGACACCATGTCAAGGAGAAGGGCAGCACCCTCTTTGCAAGCCACAACTTTCACTGTGATTGTGACCGCCAGGTAAGTGGTCTTGTTTACTTAATTTGTTCACTCCCTTCTTTGGTACCCCCAGCCCCCTAATACTGCTGTTTGACGTGCCAGTTGCTCTTTCCCGAAACTTTAGGGTTTAGGGGGGCATTAATTCCAGATGCTAGCCAAAAATTGTTATAAGAAAAGGCATCAAAGCGGTTGTTGTGCTTGCTCTTTCTTAGTCACCGCATGCCAGATGTTTTATCTGTGGTTGCTGCACCGCACCTGTCCTCTTCTGAATAATCAAAAGAACGCTCATATCCACTACCACTCCACTCATCCTAAATTATAGTATTGATTTAGTTCACCAATGCAGTGCTGCTTGTGTTTTCTAATCGTCCCATCCATCATGCATACTCATACCTTTCTGGATGTTCCATTCATGATGGATTTTTCTGTTTTGTCTTCTTTGCAGCAACAAATTTCGCTCTATCTTGAGTGAGCTGCTGCATGTTTTGAGTTATGATGTGGCATCCACAACAGATATTTCTTTTCATCGGTGATGGGTTGGCTGCACTTCTGAACCCATCACGGACCACCGCACTCTTCGTCGTCTGCTGCAGCCCTGTTGGCTGTGGTCATAGTGCACTTCCTAGTCTTGATATTAGTTTCCTATAATGAAAATGTGAGAATCAGCCGATCCATGCTTAGCTTTTCTATCTCACCAATAGCCGCTGTACTTCATTGGTTCCCAAGTCACTTAAAACTAAATTGATTTTGAAAACACAGATGGGAGCAAGTGGCACTAAGATATGGTTCTAGCTCGGAGCTTCGTACGCCTACATATGATATTCTATTCTACACCAATTAAGTTGCCTTCAAGGCGTTGGCTTCTCAGGCTAAGTCAAAGTGAAAGATAGGATCATAGGAAGAAAGATGGAGTCTCTCCCTGTGCCGAGCGTGCAGGCAATGGTGGCGGCCACCGGTGGGGCCCATGTGCCGCCAAGGTATCTCCGGCCAGAGGTAGCCGCAGATGCTGTCGCTAGCAATGGCGAGGCCTCGATACCCATCATTGACTTCCAGAGGCTGCTTCACCCTGAGGATGAGACTGAGGTTTCTCGTGATGAATCTGCACGCCTCCATGCGGCCTGCCAGGAGTGGGGCTTCTTCCAGGTTTGCTCGACCTCCGATCCTCCCTGCAGCTACTTTCTCCTTAATTTGCCTGTTGGTGAGTGGCTAGCTTTTGTTTCCTGAACAAGATGCATGCAATTGGTGTTTGCAGCTCATAAACCATGGTGTTCCGGACGACATCATGGAGGGGATGAAGACAAACACTCAAGGATTCTTTGGGTTGCCTGCAGAAACAAAGAAGCAGTTTGCTCAAGAACGAGGGCAGCTGGAAGGTTACGGTCAACTGTTTGTGGTCTCGGAGGATCAGAAGCTGGACTGGGCTGACATCCTCTACCTGAATACGCAGCCGCCTCAGCACAGAACCATGAGATTCTGGCCTGACAAGCCCGACACCTTCAGGTGACTTTACTTTCATTTGCCAATATATTGCAAAAGCTAGTCATCACATGGATCTGTAAAGAGAATGTGAATGTTAGGTTGACACTGGACGCATATTCCGCTGCCGTGAAGAATGTAGCGGATTGCCTTCTGGGTATCATCTCCAAGAACTTGGGTCTGCAACCAGAGGTGATTGCTAGCAAATGCGTCGGTGGAATACAGTCGGTGAGGATGAACTACTATCCTCCATGTGCCGAGGCGGACAAAGTTATGGGCTTCGCGCCACACTCGGACGCTGATCTCCTGACCCTCGTCCTGCAAGTGAACGAGGTTCAAGGTCTGCAGGTGAAGCGGGACGATGGCAGCTGGATTCCCGTGCGGCCTCTCAAGGGCGCCTTTGTTGTCAACGTTGGAGACATTATGCAGGTTCTGAAATACCGGCTTAGTCCGGCATATATCTGACTCACTTACTAGCATTCTTGGAGGCATTATATAAACTTTTGATGGATTGTTATTCGTGCGAATCAAATGCAGATCTTCACAAACGGAAGATACCGGAGCATCGAGCACCGGGCCGTGATCAACACCGAGAGCGCGCGGCTGTCCGTTGCAGCATTTCACTCGCCGAGCATCCATGCGACGATAGGCCCTCTGAGAGAGCTCGTCGCTGACCAGGAGCGGGAGGCGGTGATGTACAGGACGGTGGACCACGAGAGCTTCATGAGGCTCTTCTTCTCCGCCAAGGTGGAGGGCAAGAGCTTCTTGCAACGGATGAAGCTCTAGACACATGCTTGCTACCGCCAGATGGCTTTTCTTCTTCTTTCGTTGCTTGCTTAGCTTGCTACAAACAACACATGCCCTTGCAGTGGGTCTTATTTTGAACATGTTGTGCGCAATTTGATTCCCTCGCTCCTTGTGACAATTTGCAAGATACATGGCAAGAATCTGGGCTGGGCTGCTGTGGTCAATCTCAATCCGAATCCTTCCCTGCTTGCGTTGCTGAGTGTTCGCTGCACAAGCAGTCAGGTTCCGCTCCAGAGGTTGCAGGGGGCACATGGCATACATGAGCCCGACAAAGACTGCCCAAGGCTAGCTGGACCTTACTGATCAGCAGTGCGCGCAAGTAGCTGGACAGAGACTGCTGCTGCAGCAGATTTTTGTATTTGATTTAGTTTAGTTTATCAAAATGAAAAGAGAGCTCTTACACATTATTGTATTGATGCAATACAATCACATCATATAATATATATAGGCCGGTACATAGATATATAATGATAAATGGACGAGCAATGCAATCAAGCTACGAGTACTGGACGAATGATCTGTAGAATGTGTTTGGCCTCCAGTTGGTGGGGATGACGTCTCGCGCGACGAGCGTCTTGCCGGAGTCGCTGCGGAGGCGGATGGAGAAGGGCGGCTGCAGGCGGTGGTTGGAGTCGAGGCGCCAGACGGAGCCCCACGACTCGCGCATGGCCGCCCACCGCCGGCCGCCGGAGCCGGACTCCATGAGGTCGACCTGGGCGACGTCGCCGTCGCCGTTCTCGTACTCGACCAGCACGGCCAAGTAGACCTGCGTGGACCCCTCCTCCACGTGGAAGCCGACCTTTTTTTCATAAAAAAGAAAATAGAGTATGTATTAACAATTTAATATTCCAGTCGTTGTATCTATCGAGCCCTGTTTAGTTTAGTTGGAGGAGAGAGTGAAAAACATTTTGCGTTTGGTTGCGTGCACAGAGAGAAAAAATGAACGGACCTTGAGCCCCGGGAACTCGCAGGGCACGCGGGCGAACTCCACGCCGATGATGCCGGCGCGGCGGAGGTCGTCGCTCCGGCCGGGCTTGGCGAGCTTGCCCAAGGCGGTGCCGCTCAGGTCGAAGTGGTACTTGGAAACGGGGGAGTAGTTCATGTCGGTGATGACGACCGTCTCGGTGCGGCCGGAGCAGGCCGGGTGGTCCTTGTCGGAGCATCTGATCTTGTAGCAGGAACCGCAGCCCTTGCCGTCGCGGAACAGCGGCTGGTTGCCGCACGAAGTCATGGACAGGAAAGGGTACTGGTTCACATGCTTGAAGCCGCAAGCGCCGCCTGTTGCAGTTTAGGGAGTATATATAATACATTGCAATTCGAATCGAATGGATGCAAAGGAAAGCTAGAATTAATGCATAATTATTACCGTTGTCGTAGGGCCCCGCGCCGTTGGGCTGGCCGTACCAGGTGGCCTTGGCGTTGCCCCACTGCATCTGCTCCAACGACGACGACGAGCTGGCGTCATCGCTGCTGCTGTCGTTGTACCTCGCGGCGGCGGCGGCGGCTGCGGCTGCGCAGCGGCTCAACGACAGGACAAGCACAGCCACCGCCAAACTCGCACAACAAGATGAGCGCCACTCTGCCACTGCCATTGTTTCCTTCCAGGTGCTTTATTTTGTTGCTTGGATATGATAGATAGAAGACTAACGAGCGAGATGGATGATCTCTGCAGACTGACTACCACTACCTATATATATCGATAATTTAATTAGTCGATGATCTAACAAGCAAGCTTACGGCCATGAGCGAGCGAGGACTGCTTCTTGTTTGGGTACGGCGATGGATCGGATCGGAGAGGCCGGGCTACCTAGCTATTTGTATATATACCATATATATTATATAATATAAAAGCATCGATCGATGAGCAGGCAGGTTGGGTCTGATGGAGCTGCTGAATGCTGGAGAGCCCGCCCGCATGCATGCATGTTCCTCAGTGGGGGCGCACATGGCACGCGTGGCATCTCCCGATCCATGTGTCCTCGATCGTGCATGGGCAATTGGGCATGGGCTTAACTTGCTTTGCATTTACCTTTTACTAGTTCTCCGATGGATGATCCAGCAATAATAATTAATCTCATGTGCTTGCTTAAACAATTAAACTGGTCCATTACCATCAGCAACTGCATGCATGCGTACGGAGCTACTCTCTCCGTCCAAAAAAACAAGTCATTCCAGATGTTTTAGAACAGATTAACAAAAATGTAAAATGATCTTGATTGACCCTATCTTTTAGCCAGATTTGGTGCTAGTTGCATGCCTACATGCACATGCAAACCTGCCAAATCGGGTAAAACGACTTGTTTTATGGGACAAATTTTGAATCCTAAAACGATTTGTTTTTTTACGGAGGGAGTAGGTTGCAACTATCCCCTTCGTCCTTACAAGTTAATTTGTTTTTGAACTAACTAGCTTGTCTAAAACGTCATATATTTAAAGATCCATATAGATAGAGATAGTAACAAGAAAGGAAAAAGCGATTAATCTGTGGTTGATTAGGAGAAGCCGGAGCACGTGCGTGCAGTGGTCTAGCTAAGGCGCTGTTTGGATCCACCTTAACTAAAATTTAGTTAGCTAAAATATAATGACATTTTTTTGCTAGCTAAACTTAAGCCAACTAAACTTTAGATCCTCTAACTAAATGCTAGTTTATTGACTATAATACCCTCCTGGGTGTAAGAGGGGATGAAGATCGTGGTGGTAGTGGGTGTAGTTTCATCAAACCATTGAGGGCATTTCTGTCTTTAAACAGTTTTAGTTGGGTTTAGCTAGTCACAACCGGCTAAAGAAAAATGACATTTCTCATTAGCTAGGAGAAGTTTAGCTGGTTTTTAGCTGGAGCGTTTGGATCCATCTCGACTAAATTTAGCTAGCAAAATTTAGTTGGTGGATCCAAACAGAACCTAAGAGGCATGCATCAGTTAAATGTACCGAGATTAATTAGGGCATGTGGTGGGTTGGAATATTGGAGGAGTCGATCATCAGTGTCTCAGAACGAAGCTGTCCCGGCCTTCTGATCGAGTATGTAGACTGAGACATGATCGAGTACGTACGTCTTCTCTGCAGGGCCAGCAGCATCATGTGCATGCATGTGGTAGCTATATATGACCGATCGGCCGCGATCATATCACGCACGCACCATGCGCGCAACATGCAGGGATGGATTAATTATATATTGATCAGCAATAACTTAACCAACCACATGCATGTACGTATATATGCATTAATTAATGATCGATCCATAATACGTACTCTAGCTTAAGGATAAGCTAGATTTGGATGTCTAGACATCCGAGTTATCCGTATTCGTATTCGATAAAAACATAAATGTGGATATCTGTATTCGTATTCGATTTTAATATAAATGTCAAATGGATGTATCCGAATTCGATTTCCAACAATTTTCTCTATCTGATTTCACATTCGTATTCGAGAAAAATACGAAACATTCGACATTCGACATTTGTATTCGAGAAAAGTCCGAAACGTTCGACATAAAGTAACTTCTCTTTCTGACTAACTATTAATTATAAATGATATAAACTATTTAATCAATTTAAAAATTATCTACATGATAATTACTAATTATATTAATTATAATATTACTAATGGTATATAAAATAAATTTTGATTAACTTTAAGATGGACAATCATATCAATTTTAACTACTTTAATTTGTTTATCTAATTAATAAATTATAATATACTTACTAATGTACTATTTTCTTATTAAATATTTTATATATTATGAAAATTATTTACATTTATATTTGTATATTTAATTATTCAAATATATATAATATACATGAGATATACACACATAATTTACTCTTAAAACAATCCATAAAGTAAATTAATACACACTACGACATTTTCTGTCAAAATCAACTAAACATCCGAATGCGAATCCGAATTCGAACTATTCGTTTTGTATTCCTATTCGATAAGATACGTATTCATATCCAAATTCGAATTAAAATGTGGTAAATAGTGCTATCCGAATTCGAATCCATTCGTATCCGATCATGCAAGCCCGGCGTACTACTAGCTACTGCATACTCCCTCCGGTTTGGCAAAGAAAGTCGTTTAGAACAGTGACACGGTCTTCAAAGTACAACTTTGACTTCTTATTTTTATAAAAATATTTATTAAAAACTAACATATGTATACTTTTATAAAAGTATTTGCAAGACAAATCTATCCATGTAGTTTTCACATTTCTAAACTCAACGACTTAAAAGTTATTCACGATTTATATTTCCAATATTTGACTCAAATCTTGTGCAAAACGACTTCATTTACCAAACGGAGGGACTACGTACCCATCATATCTCGATGAGGTGGCCACATCACATGCATGAAAATGGAATATATGCCAGCAACTGGAAATGTGTCATCAGCTAGCTCTTATTAGCGCCGCCGCTGCTGCCACGTGCTGCTCTTGCTTCGTCCCCGCCCTAGCTAGCTACATCATATCGTCTTTTCTTCAATTCATTACCACATGGAGTATATTATGCTTCTTCTATTCCTTTGAAACGGGCGGCAACACTTTTTTTCTGTGGAATTTTATTAAAAGAAAATCATAAAATAGAATACAATATATAGTCGATATATAGGTGATAGAAATTTCCCGATTTTTCCTACCATACACTCTTAAAGGGGCATATATGGAGGTATTGTGTTAGTACAACAAAATAACTAACAGGGCAACGTAAAACGATACCCCATGATATTGTAAGTACGTGTTAGTCCGGAATTTTTCATGTTGGCCTTGGCCCTGACATACAGCAACAAAATAGTCAGAGGCAGGCACCACTGCACCAGGATCCGATGGAACGACCTCCTAAAAGCTCACATGGGCCTGTAACATTAGTAGGCAGGCCTGTAACGAGTAACGACCAAAGAACAGATTTGCCTGTTAGGCCCAAAACTCAGAGGCAGCCCATTACCACTAATTAGCGTTGCAGGCTGCTGCCACGTCCTCTCCTTAATTACAACAACTGTGCTGTATGCAAATGCATCATTTCTAGCGGGGAGTTTCATTGCACATTTTCTAAAAGTATCATGTCAGCTAGATGCATTTGAGTTCGCCATTGAAAGAAGATCTCTCAATACAAATTTTTATTTCATGATTTCATAGACTAGCCATAACATTTTATTGGAAGGGTGAAGCCGCATGTGATTGGACACAATAAATGAAATGAAACTCTATATATAGCCCTCAATGCAAGTTTCAATAGGTTTCATGGTTTTGAAAATAATGTATACACAATTTCATCCTGATGAACTCCTTCACTCTTTGTCTTCATAATTATCTTGTCATGCCATCACAAATGTTGATGTGTCGTTGTATCTAATGTGCATATGAAACTCCTATGAAACTTGTACTGGATTTAGCCTAATTGCCTTGCCATGTCATCACAAATGTTGATGTGTAACTGTATTTTAATGTGCATAAAACTCCTATAGAACTTGTACTGAGATTAGCCTTATGTTGCCAGCTAAGTGGCGAACTTAGCTTACGGCTTTGTAATGCAAACACCTACATGGCTACATGCAAACAAATACTCTTTTTAAGCATCAACTCTAGCTCATGGTTTTTATCACACAAGGTCATTCTTTGGAGTGCTTCGGTTGATTTCAATACCTGATGGAATTTTTGGCCGAACAGGGTGTGGATCCTAGAAGTTTATCATTCCTGAATTTTGTATGATTCTTTTCCCCAAACCGGCCATGGGCTGTAGCTAGTGGTTTTGTCACCCCAAGGCCTTATTACTGTATCAGGTGTGTGAGTGGATTTTTTGTGTTGGGGGGGGGGGGGGGGTGTTTCGGGATGGGCATGAATAGCAGGTCATGTTTTTCTATCGTTCTAATCATATATTGTAGGGTTACTGGAGAAATAAGAGCATCGCGGAATTTCAGGGGAAATATATTTTTTTGGGAGAAAGGTGAGCTCTAGCTCATATTATTATTTTGTGACCCATGTACGACGTTATCGTTATTGGTTCATGGTGCTTCAAACTATCTTGGTTCGAAAAACACACCCTTGGTTGGCCTCCCCCGTCTCGGCTGGAGGCCGGCTGGAGGCGGGCGCGCGGAAGGCAACTTGTCCATACTTTGGAGAGCTCCCTCTCCTCCTGTGTCCTCTGCTCGTCGTCGCAGCCGTGGTGGTGGGCTTCTAGAGCTGCATCAGCCTCCTTCCACACAAAACATTCCTCCTCTTTTCTCCACTGCATCCTTTCTTCTTCTCTAGATCTGGACAAATTTAGTTGTGTGCTCATCTCCCAACCAAACTGAAACTAAAGCAGCAGCTCACTTCTTAGGACTACTCAAACTGAATTTAACTTATCTTCCCAACACCAATCATATGGCAGCCGATATATTATATAACATATGGAACACACGCCAACACCGTCAACCAGTAAAGAAGAGATAGCGGCAGGTGGTTCACGAGAAGATTAAAATCAAACAATTACTGGACCAAGTTTGACAACAATATAACTTGACAGGATATAACAAATCCTTCTGATTAATCTCAAAGATAAGAACCAGCAGATAAGTACAAGAGGGATCGGCTTACAGAGATGACTATAATCCACATAGATAGGTCTTCCACACAAAACATTCCTCCTCTTTTCTCCACTGCATCCTTTCTTCTTCTCTAGATCTGGACAAATTTAGTTGTGTGCTCATCTCCCAACCAAACTGAAACTAAAGCAGCAGCTCACTTCTTAGGACTACTCAAACTGAATTTAACTTATCTTCCCAACACCAATCATACGGCAGCCGATATATTATATAACATATGGAACACACGCCAACACCGTCAACCAGTAAAGAAGAGATAGCGGCAGGTGGTTCACGAGAAGATTAAAATCAAACAATTACTGGACCAAGTTTGACAACAATATAACTTGACAGGATATAACAAATCCTTCTGATTAATCTCAAAGATAAGAACCAGCAGATAAGTACAAGAGGGATCGGCTTACAGAGATGACTATAATCCACATAGATAGGTCTTCCACCTGTAGTCACAAGGAACCACGATCAGAAGATGAGACCTTGATGAGATCGAACTAGTCACAAGGAACCACGATCAGAAGATGAGACCTTGATGAGATCGAACTAGCGCACCCAGGGGAGATCCTAATACGCAATTCTTCACAAACCCTAGATGGATTTGGTAGATAGTTGAGAAGGAGTCGCCTCTCTGTTCTTTGGAGGAGATACTCTCGAGGAAACAAAACTCACAAAAAAAATCTAGTCTGTGCTTACAAGGGTGGTACCCCTGGATATAGCTAGGCACGTAGGCCTATGAAAGTCTCTAATTTGAATTTTGCTAATTAATAACAATTATGTGGACTAACAATTTTTAATCGAGATGATGAGTAAAGGTTATTAGTTCCCGAGATGATGTGACTCTTCATATGTGCCTTGACGATACTCTTGGAGAATTCATTTGTGAGATGGCTCAAGGCAAAGGTATAAGATAAGTTTTCCTTTTTTTTTCTAGTCCAGTGATGATTAGTGGATGATTTATGACTGGATTAATAGGCTAGATAGCCGTACTATCAAGAGGTGTCAATTTCATTTGCTTGATGGTTCAATAGTCCACTTTGCTCAAAGCCTTGCATTGCATGCATATAGATGAAATTTCTTTGAAAATGGGGCATTAAAATTCCTTAAGAAAGCATTGTTGTTTCTGTTGTGTCGTACAATCCGATTTTGGGACTCTTTTTTCAGATGGTCAGACAATCTGTATAACTTGTGCCAAAGATGGTTTTTCGGGTTCGAGGGGGTCGGACAGTCCAACACCTTCTCCGATCGGCACTCAATGGTCAGCTCTAACAACATTTGACTTTGAATATAGCCATTGTACATTTGAACTCGAACAATATGATATTAATGGTTAGACAGTCCGACAGTGCCTTGTTTCACGCGTTTTTAAACATAACAGCTAGTCTCGAGGGAAGGGAGTATAAATACCTCATGCCCAGCCGTGAGTGAGGTCTCTTGGCACTTTGAAAATCTTTCTTGACATACTTGAGCTCTCTTCCTCCTCTCTCTCTCTCTCTCACTTGGCTTAGAGATTGTATCTTTGTGAGATTGAGAGCATCCTAGTGCACTACATCAAGGAGTTGAGCTTTGCGGCACTATGGAGTCTTCAAGCAAGCATCATCGACTTGTTATTCTAGGAGGTTGCCGCCTTCTATACGGCTTGGAGCTGTGGAAACCGTTGAGCTATTCAAGAAGATTGTGAAGGAGCCTCGGTTGTTCTTGTGAGAGGTCTTGTGCTCACCTCGTTGGAGCGGTGAAGTGCAACTCTAGTGGAATCGAGTTTTGGAGAGGTTCATTGATCCAAGTCGTCTCATACATCAAGTGTGACTTGATAGAGGAGCAGTTGGAGCTTTGAATCCACCTCAACGTGGATTAGGGGTGACCGACAAGTCCTCGACACCACGGGAAAGATTTGTCTCTTGTGCTTGGTTGTTTCTCTTGCTCAATTTACTTGCTGCATTTACTTTTGAGCATTTATATTCCTAAAGATTGAATTATTACTTGTCACTCTAGGTTATAAATCTCCACCTAGAATAGAGTTGAGTAGAAATAGGATTTCTCTTGTGTTACTAATTAAATTTTATTAGTATTGTAATTTTAGTTCAAACCTTCTATTCACGGTCCCATCTAGTTGGTATTCTAGACCCTATAGCCTCAACTCTAATTGGACCCACTAACAGTACTCGATTAGGACTCAAACACACAATCTTGTTAGGGAGAAAAGTACAAGAAATCAGGCTCCAATAGGTCTCCTAATCTTTCCCAAAAGATTCAAGGATGCTAAAAAATCTCCCGTCACCTAGCATATTTCCGCGTCGACACACCTCCCCCCCAATCACCAATGCCCGTCAAAATCGGAGGTCCTCCCGCATGATTCACGTACAACAATCAACGACTCTTGCTGCATACGGTGTCTGCATGATTCCTACTCCAACGAGCTTGGCGAACAAAGAATCAAAGTCACACGCCCTGCTTGGGCCACGCCAGGCCGTGAGCACCTGCTCGTCGGCGGCACATCACACATGAGTCTGAGTGATATGTGTCTGGGTCTAGTGCCGCCAGTGTGAAGGCGACAAACAGAGCTGGCTGCCAGGGCGACCACCACACCTCCCTGGACGATCTACGACTAGGGCGAGCAACGCCACGGCTGGATCAAATGGAGAGAGAGGAGGGGAGGAGAAACAAAAGTGGCCCCACATGACATTCCTATTAACTAGTTATTGGGAAGAAATTATTGGGAGACCGCTAGAGATACTTTATCTCCGCTAAACCAACATGACCTTAAGGGCACGTACAACGACGTCTTTATCCCCGTCTCCGTGATGATACTTTTGCAGAACCCCCCTCCCCCCCCCCCCCCCCGCGTCGGTGGAGAGATGGGCGGCCCGTCGCCTGGTGAGACGACGTGCTTGTCCCGTTGTCCCAGGCGGAGGAGACGAGCGAGCATCCGCTGTACGGCGCCGTCGGCAAGAGGCGACGTTGTGGGCAGATCCCGCGGAGGCGGCCACCTCCGCGGCAACTGCCGCGCGCCAAATCCTCTCCCCGCCTCGTGCCTTCCCCCAATCTCGCAGTCCCTCGCACCTCCGTCCCCCAAATCCCATCGCCTGCGCGCCCGGTCCCTCCTCGTCGGAGTCCGCCGCTTCACCGTGCCCGTCCTTTATAGCCCATCAACTCTATTGGTGGCGGCGGCGGCGGAGAGAAGAACGGTCCTACTGGCTCGATCTGAGTCATGGACGAGGTAAGCACGGATCCCGTCCACCCGCTTCTGCTCGTGCCTCGTGGGGATCTCTTCTCTCATTTGTGTGATCGATTTGGGTGTGGTCTTGTGCAGCAGCTCGGGGCGCATGGGAGGAGAATGTTCGTGTAGTCACTTACCTCACCTTTTTTGCATTATTTGCTAGATGGTGAATTGGTGATAGTGCGCTTTGCTGCAAGTTCTGTCCTCCTTTACTACTTTGGCTAGATCCGGTTTGCGAGATTGTTTTACAAATCCGAATCAGCCGTTTGTTTTTCAGATGTCTGTACCAGTGAATTGGTGATAGTGCACTTTGGCTGCAAGTTCTGTCCTCCTTTACTACTTGATGCAGAAGTGTTAGAAAAGAAGTATTGCTCTTTATACTCATTTCCTGCTGCATTAGTCTGTTTTGGCCCAATTGACTAATCATGGTAATTGAATCATAATTAAATGTGGTTTCACTGAAGTCATAAATTAGCTGAATTATAAGATTGGATGGACTGTTTTTTGTCATTTATACGAATAGTCATGGGTTATATTCTTTGCTATTTCTTGTAAGCATTGGCTTGACAGTAACTGGTCATGTTGATCATATCCTGTGACCTTGAAGCAAATTCCTGAAGACTCGGTGTTGTGACCTGAAGCAAATTTGAAGACTACTTGTAGATGACTAGAGGTGTTTGCTTGCTCATCACTGTGGTTATATATTTTTCAGGACATCTCATTCTGAATTTCATGTTGTAGTGCTCCAGTGCATCTCGTGATGCCAATGTGAACTTGTTACTGCTATGTGAATGTGTGCTCCACTACTGTTGCATATCAAAGTTAAAGAGGAGAAAAAATTAATGGAATAACCATTATGCCACAAAATGGTATACACAAATGCAGTTGATCGTAGCTACATGCAAAACATTAAAAAGTTTAGGGACAGACCCTGTGTCTGTGGGTTGTATAGTATGAGCTGTCTTTATATCTGTCTGCATGATAAATTCAAAGTTCTGGAGACGACTCGTCGTCTATGGGTTGTACATGCCCTAATGGTTAGCCAAAATACATAGGACTCAAGTAATTAAACAATCTGGCGCACACGCACACTATCTCCTATGTGAAATTATAAAATACTCCGGCTCAACCAGGTGGGCTTGGACTGACTTCAACTTGACACCTGTTTCAGTCGTGTAGGGGCTTGCGCGTACCTGTTTCAGCCATGGCAGCCTCAGACCCCAGATTTGGTGTGTGGGCCTTGAAGTATTGTTCCTCCATCACCCCCATGTCGGTGAGCTACGGCGGTCGCCCTCCGTTGCCATAGCTAGCTGTCCTCTCTCTCTCTCCCTTAACCAACTCTGCGAGCCTTTGGGCACTGCGGCCATGCTACGGTCGTGAATTGTGAGAAAATCGGGCTGATGGTGGTGTCAGTGGTTGTGCAACAAGACCTCGCTTCACTCGATGTGCTGGGAGGTGCTTTGCCTCCACATGATACTGGCTGTGCAACGAGAACGTTGTGCCCAAGTGCACGTAGGCAAGTGGGAGGTGTTTCACCTTCGCATGGCTTCGGTGACCTCCATCAAGCCTTTTGCTTGCTACGACTTCGTTTTCGTCTTCTTTAGCTGGTGGTCGTTATTCTTCTGCTGCACTCCCCTTCAGGGCATCTTTACCCTAGAGTGCATCAATGTGCGTCGAACTATATGTGGCACCTTGATAAGCTTTGGCTTATTGTGTGTGTCCATGAGAAACTGTTGGTGCTCGACACTTCCCGGTTACCCAAGGCATGGCGAGTAGTGATTCAGATCGAGGTTAATCCTTGCCTGTTGCTAGCCTCTCTTGCCTTGGTTTGGGCTACCTTGGTGTCTTTCCATGAAGGATGTGTCTTTGTCTCCGGTGGTAAGCTTGGTGGATGTGTTGTGGTTGTACCTACCCGACATTCGACTAGAGTTCTCTCGCGTATGAAGCATGAATTGCTTGGGGCCCTTTATATGATCTTGTTCCATTCGATGCAGTTGTGTTGTTCTGTTTTGTTTGTTTTTGTTTTTGTTTATTTGGTATTGATTAGGTGTTGTGACTATAATCCTTTATGACTCCCTATCCTCCTTCCTATCAAAATGTATCGAGATCACCGTACTCGTTGTTGAGGACGGTTGCCTGATCTTGTAATCTTTCTTTGAAGAAATGAAATTGTTCAGATGGGCTTTCTTAACCATCATTGATTCTTAAAACATTAGTGGTGTGTTTTTTCTCCAAATGGTTGTTGTTGTTGGTTTGCCTGATTAAAGGTGTGAAAGCATTTTTTTTAAAAAAAATTCTAGGAATTTTGGCCCAAATCATGAGCTATAGATGAGTAGGTACGCTCGTGACCCAGGTAGCAGGACGGTGGTCGGGGTCGCTCCAGCCGCATGTGACCCATCATCTATATATCCAGCTAGCCCATATATATGTGGTAGGCAACATACTGCAAGTCTGCGCAGCTGCTCGAACAATAATTAATTAAGCAACAGGAGTCAAATGGCCCCAGGTATATCTACGGATGAACGATCGAGAGCTGATCGAAGGAGAGGAAGAACGAAGGCGATTATAGGCCGTTTTGACTTTTTTAGGTTTACAGATTTTGCTATGAATCTAGACATAGTGTTTATCTAGTTGCATAACAAAGATAATGAATCTAGAAAAGCCAAAACGACCTATGGTTTGAAACGGAGGTAGTATGTCATCAACAGACTACTAGGTGATTGAGAATATATATACTATATGCAAGGATCGGAGCGAGATGGAGAAGAATGGAGCTACTAGCTAGTAAGTAAATTAATTAAAGCATATGTCAGCCAAAAGCCAGAGATGAGATGAGGAAGCGGCATCAACCAACAAGCGGCTAGTAGTATGCAGTACAGGCTCGTGACCCCGGGCGGGCAGGATGGCAATGGCATGTGTGGGAGGGCAATGCGGCAAAGGTAGAGCACGCAGCAGAAGCAGCCAGGCGCATGTGAATATGTGTGATGTGAGGATCGGAGCCTTGCGTGGCCACAGGCCGCTAGCGACGCCTCCCGTGGCCACTTAATTGATTGATTGATTGATGAACCACGCACAAGAAGCTATCGAGCTATAAATACATGGCCATATTCCTGCCGGCCCATCATCAGAACAGCAGAAACACAGAATCCATCATCATCCTCCTCTCCGATCCAGCACCACTTAAAGAAAAACTGAATTCTAGCTTCATGATGGTGTCCTCCTGCTTATTGTCGTCCCGCGTCCTGATGGTGCTCTGCCTGCTGCTCATGGCTCAAGGCAGCACCTGCTCCTCCAAGCACAAGACCCACCGCAAGGGCGCCCACGCCGCCCCGACGCCGGCGCCTGCTGCTCCTGCTAATAATAATTCTTCCAGCGGGTCGTACTACCCCTCCCCATCAGCGGGCGGCAGCGGCAATGGCGCCGGCGATGGATGGATGAACGCCCGGGCGACCTGGTACGGCGCCCCCAATGGCGCCGGGCCGGACGACAACGGCGGCGCCTGCGGGTTCAAGGACGTCAACATGCCGCCCTTCTCGGCCATGACGTCATGCGGGAACGAGCCACTCTTCAAGGATGGCAAAGGATGCGGCTCATGCTACCAGGTCGGTAATTTGTATTGCAATTGATATCAACAATTGCATTATTGCATTTCATTGCTTTGGATTGGGCATTATATATTCATCAATAATTGATTAAAGATTCATTCCATATATGCAAGCATATACTCAATTAATTGGGCCTCTTCTGTTCCGCGCGCACGCAGATCCGTTGCGTTGCCCACCCTGCGTGCTCCGGCGTCCCCGAGACGGTGATCATCACAGACATGAACTACTACCCCGTGGCCCCCTACCACTTCGACCTCAGCGGAACGGCCTTCGGCGCCATGGCAAAGGACGAGCGCAACGACGAGCTCAGGCACGCCGGAATCATAGACATCCAGTTCAAGAGGTACCTAGCCATATATTGAATGCACAAGTATTGTAAAATTCCTCAATGAGCAATGCCGTTGGTCGTCCGGCCGGTCCTTTTATTTTAATTCTCATTTCATTTGTACAAGAAGAGCTAGATCGAGCAGAATATATGTAGTATATGGAACAAATAAAGTCGGTCCATTCCGGCCCCACCAAGCGGAAGGTAGTAGTTGCTGGAGTACAATGCATTACTCAAAGAGAGAAAAAAAGGGGGGTCGTACATGCATGATGCTGTCCGTCCGTTACGGCGGCGACGGTTATCTCGGGTCTGCATGCTAATTGCTAATGCTATGCTAGCTGTTGTTCACGAAAAGGGCCGGGGGCACCCCACTTTGCTTTTTCTTTGCTTTGCGCATGCACGCACAACGGACGAAAAGTGGCAGCCCACATTCCTTTTCCTAGCTTTATATAGCTTACTTGCTCTAGCCTCTAGCTAGCTAGCGGCTTTAATTCAATATAATAGTTTCAACATATACCCGCAAATGCATGCAAGTACCACTGCACTAAAAGTAGCTACGTACCTAGCGTCGATCTATCGGGTCCACTGATGTGCGTGTGTACTTCAACTGATTATTTGATTTAGCTAGGCTCTGTTTGGTATGGCTCCAACTCTACAGATTTCTGTCTCTCTCTTATATATACACATATATATATATATATGTGTGTGTGTTTTTAGAGAAAGCACCAAATCGATCGATCGGCATCAAGATTTAACTCCCTTGTCCTTGTTAACGCATGCTAGCTAGCTGCCAGTTGGTGGACGTGGCCGGATGTGTGTGTATATATATATATATGTGTGACATGCATGTATGTATACATACATATATATATATATATATATATATATATTTATTATAGAAACTAATAATTAATGAAAATAATGCATGGGTGCTGCAGGGTTGCTTGCCAGTACAGTGGGTTGACCGTGACGTTCCACATCGAGCGCGGGTCCAACCCCAACTACCTGGCGGTGCTGGTGGAGTACTCGAACGGCGACGGAGACGTGGTGCAGGTGGACCTGATGGAGTCGTCTCCGGACGGCGAGCCGACGGGGGTTTGGGAGCCCATGCGCGAGTCGTGGGGCTCCATCTGGCGGATGGACACGCGGCGGCCGCTGCAGGGGCCCTTCTCGCTGCGGGTCACCAACGAGTCCGGCAAGACGCTGGTGGCGGACCAGGTCATCCCCGCAGACTGGCAGCCAGACAACGTCTACAGCTCCATAGTGCAGTTCGACTAGCTAGCTAGCTATATACGGATCGGATGAGTACTATTAGCAGCTGATGCATGCCCCTCAGCTCCTCAATAGATATGATCTGCATCTAGCTACATCAGTCGATCTGGATGGCCGGATTATTTGTATTATTATTGCACTGTACGTGTGAGGCGTACGTACGTATACATACAACCACGTATGTACGTACGTCTAATAGCTAGGCGGAATAGGTGTGTGCATCCATGGTATGATCGAGACGTCGCTTGTGACGTCCGTCCGATCGATCCCACTCCAGTACGTGTTGGCATATATATTTATTTGGCGTACTCAACTCCAATTAATGTCGTCCTAATGAGCTAGTGTAGTGTGTGTACCAATACGAATGAATATATACTCCTTGCATTATTATTGTATGATGACAACAGATAGATCATATCATGCACCCTCCTCGTACCTGCAGCTTCTGCATTGCATTGCATTGCGTTGCGTTGGTTGTGTGGTGGTCGATGGTTTCAAGGCCGCCACACAATGCAATAATTAATGCAGTATGATCCAATTATGTTAGCTTAGATAGACACATCACACGACGTACGTACTCCCTCTCAGCTAGCGAATAATTAAGTAATATATGCATCCAGCATGACTACATTCTTTCTTGACAAACTGCATTGCACTTTATTTGTTAGTTCCATCCCTCCATATATGCATTTTGGAGGGATGGAACTAACAAATAAAGCTAATTAATTAATAAGCTCTAGTACTGTGCAGGCACGCAGTAGAGATGGATCGACCAGGGCTACTGGCTGGGCCGCCCTTTGGCTTCTTTTGTCACCTTCACGTACCCCGTGTGTGCCTGTGGCATGGCGTGGCGCTTTATTTGGTCTTTTGTGTTGGCCCTGCCCTCTGCCTGCTGCCTGCTGCTCCCATCCATTACATTGGATCGATGCACCCACTGCACTCACGGGCTTTTGTTTCGTTTTGCCTGGCCGGCCGTCCCTCCGTCTCATTCAATTCATTCTTGTGCAGCTGCAGCCCTCCCTCCCTTTGTTTCCCTATGCATCGATCATCCAGCATGCTTTTGTTTTGGATGCAATGTATGTATATCGCTCTACTGTCTCGGCCTGCCTACATTTTTTTAACAAGATTTATACTGAATTTTTATTAGAAGAAGGGGAAAAAACAACAACGTTACAACTGCAAGGGTGTGCACACACCCTGAAACACAACTAAACAACTCAACCAACTAAAATTACTAAAAACAAGCAAACCAACTAAAATTAATAAAAACAACTCAAACCAACTTGAAAACAACTGAAACCTACTGAAGCCTTCTCCAAACAGGCCACTGCCCAAAAACCTCCACTGCCCATACAACTCTGTCGGTGTTCTGAATCACCGGCCAATAAATTTCGTGGATTGCGAGTTTAGGCCTGGATGGTTAGCAAGACATACACAAAGAAATTATACTGGTTCGGGCTACCCGGAGGTATAACACCTACGTCCACTTCGAGCTGCTCATGTTGCTTGCTAGAGTTTGTAGCAGGGGGATACAAAAAAGCGAGAGAGGAAGAGCTACTTCCAAGTCCTCCGTGTTCATGTTTTCTGAGAGAGCCAGCAAGAGAGAAATCAGCCCCCCTTCTAAGGGGTGTCGCCTTCCCTTTTATAGTTCAAGGAATGAACGGTATCTACAATGGTAAAGGAAAAGGAAAGGTAGGAGGCGGAGGACGAGAGGAGATTTGTCAGTCCGACCCTCAATTGTCCGCCATGGGTCCCCTGAGGCGTCAAGGCGGTTGTGCTTTGGTGGCCAATGCTGTGGCACTGTGGCCTAGACGTAGGCGTACATAGCATGCTCATACAGGTTAGTTGACTTCTCGTGTCATCATGTCTGCCCCTAGTTCCACCGTAGGGGCCCACGCGGAGAGAGAGAGAGAGAGACGGAGATCCAGGCGTCCAGATCCTGACCCTACGGTGGTCGGGCGAGGCGGAGAACGTGCAGCCCACACGCCCCCTTTCTGGGCCCTTCGGAGGGTTGGGCGAGGCGGAGTCGCCCTAAGACACGTGGCAGGCTCTTAGTCGTTTCCGTTGGGTCGAGCAAGGCGGATGCGCTCCGCTAAGCTCTGGCTGCTTTCCAGGGCCGGGCGAAGCGGACGTTGGGACCCAGTTTCGTGTTGAGGGTCTGATGTCGTTTTGGCTTAGTGCCTTATGTTCGTTTATCCGCTAATCTTGGGGGCCCTAGTATTGGCCCCCGACAAACTCAATGAACTCTCCTTGGTGCCAACGGATGAGATGCAGTGCTGAACTGTCAGATATCTTCACTTGTTACGAACGCCACCTCCTTTGCAACTAATGATTTCTTGTTGAAAGGTTCGTCTGCTATGGTCATTCTAAATGTTCCACCAAAATAAACCATTATACATCAAACATCGGTCCAACATTGTTTTCCCCTCTGGCTCTGCATTTCTTCCACTAATCGTTAATTATGGTTGTCATCGTGCTTTGTGGAAGATCATGCATCTCAATCCAAGGTCCACAACTTTCACAGCTGGGAATTGACGATGCAACAATTTGACCCTCATGTCATCAGGCCCACTGTCTCGGCAGCCGGTGCTAGCACCACATGGGTCCTCTTCTTTCTCTTGGGTTGGTTTCCTTGCTCAATCAGCGTCTGGATTGCCTCCATATTTGTTCCTGTCAAAGGCTGAGGCAGGTGCTGTGCAAGCTTATTGAAATCGGGGTGGGCTTGCACAATCTCTTTAGGGGATAACTCGCCCAGCTTATTAATCAACACCCTATGTGCTTCCTACATGTATACTGCCTTTTATTTAAATAATTAAATGTGAGCGAGACTCATATACATACATACTCTAATGTTGATATAAAGAGCCGCACAATGCATGCAAGCAAGCTGCATATATATATATAGTGGATTGTAGTGCGCGCATGCGTGCGATGATGCTAAGTCGGTTATTCTTCTTTCTGGATAATCATATATCGCGGCGCCTTTTAACGACCCCCAAAGAAAACGTAACCGAATGATGAGGCAGCAAAAGCAAAAGATAGTGCTGCTGCTGCCTGTGCTTTTTTCGTTCCCCATTCCTTGCTCCATCATCTTTTGGTACGGTGGTGGTGGCCTTCTGCTCAGAAGAGCATTTTGCATTCTTGTACGGCGATGCATGCACGGGCTAGCTAGATTCCTCGATTGACTGGTTGCACGCTAGCTAGCAAGGCATGTATATCATACTACGTACTATATGCATGTATGCATGCATATTCTGCTGGCCGGCCAGGCCATCCATCCCTCTCGATCTATATATTTTTTCTAACCACCTCCATCGCCACCATCATCTAAAGTCGATGCATGAATTAAAGCAGCGCATGCATGCAATTCACTACTACAAAAAACATTAATGGAGACTGTTTTTTCATTAACGGAGGCGGTTTCGGCAACCGTCTCTAAGCTGGGGTCTCTGTTAATCATCGATTAACGTAGACGGTTTGAAAACCGTCTCTGTTAATAGGCATTAACAGAGACGGTTTTTGTAACAAAACCGTCTCTGTTAATGATTTTACAGATTAAAAAAATAATTTTGAATCCATGACAAAACTTGGTATAGAATCTAGATGTGTCAAGTATTACAAAACATACAATGATATAAACATTAGCATTTGAAAGAGATCTTATTACATTTAGCTCCATACATTGTCTATTTACACTTTCATATAAAAAATACAAGTATACAACTCAGTTCAAACAGACAAAAGCTTGAGGATGATAGTTGATACATACACTCAGACAGCTCTTTTCAAACACAAGTTCATATGCCAGTGGTCATCTTTCCAACAAGGAGCAGCACTGGTAATCTAGGTGTTGGATATGCAAGGCTTCTGTAACATTGCTATAGCAGGCATGAGAGGACTGCTCATTTTTAAAGAAGACTGTAGACTCTCACATTATAACCATAGATGATTGGCCTCTAATATCTTATGCACAAAAGCTTAGTGTGAAAGATGGAAAAGGCGTAGCACTTACAGGAGCTTGGCATTCTTCATGGCGTAAGCAAGCGCGGAGTGGGTGATGTTGGGACACGCACCGCGCGAAAACTACACCATCTCGCTTGTTGCCTAGGTTCCGACGACCGAATCAGCCCCTGATTCGGTGTCGCCCAGGTTCAAGCGACCGAATCAGCCCCTGATTCGGTGTCGTCAGGTTTGAGCGACCGAATCAGCCCCTGATTCAGTGTCGTCAGATTCGAGCGACCGAATCAGCCCCTGATTCGGTGTCGCCTAGGTTCGAGCGACCGAATCAGCCCCTGATTCGGTTCAGGCCGGTTCTACCTCAGGTCCGCTTCGGGGCACAGCGTGTGATCCGGATCGGCCTCTGACTTATTCTCCTATGGTCTTTGATCCGAGGCATGAAGTGAAACATGCAGCCAGGTCCTTGAACCGAATCAACTTTCGATTCGGTCTCCCTCACCAGGGTGACCGAGTCGGAGAACCGAATCAGCCTCTGATTCGATCCGGGGCTCGCCCTCGAAAGGTATTTGGTGTTCTAATGATTCTGTGTCAATCAATGGTTGTCTGCTACAGGGCCAGAAAAGGGGCGCTCGGGGAATCATCGCAAGGATCCTGTTCGGAGCACTGGGAAATGAAGCTGACGAGGCGCGTGTGACAAGCACAAGTCGGAGTTGATCACTTCATGTAAAATCCCGTTTGTACCCAGTAAAGTAGAATATTCCTAGGACAACCGGAGCAGGTAGGGGTAGAAGAGGAACTAGAGACTGTATAGGGTGTCTCCTGCCCCCCTATAAAAGGAGAGGGCGTGATTCATTGTAACGGTTCGTATTCTGCTCATTCTCCCTTCAGTCAATTCATTTCCCTACCATCGAGCTTGTATTCTCGTGTTTGGCTCCTGAGCTCGCTTCTGAGCCAACAGGTGACTCTGCCGTAGTTCTTCATGAACCTCATCTGGATGTCCTCAAGGTAGAGAAGGGGATCCTCCCTGCATCATGAAGTCCAATAAGGATTTAGGAGGGGGAAATAACCGGTGAAGTGGGTATTGCACACTAGGCTGGATTCATACCCTGTGCTTCCAATCTCGCAGACATAGCGAAGAACCTTTTGCAGCATCCTCTGCGATCTCAAGATGCTTCAGCCAGCTAGTTATTTTATCATCATCAGCTCCTGAGGAAACACCACCAAAAGTTTACACTCATTTGTATACGTTTTCACTATGGGGTGCAGTCATATAACACTCCATGCTGCTGCTAAGGTTGATAACTGAATAATAATCGCAATTGGGAGCAAAACTAGATATATCTGGCATACGACAAAAGGTTGTCTATCACTAAGTAGAATTTATCTATCTACATGTTTCATCTTGGTTAGTTAAGCAATTCCTAAAGCTAAATCAACAGCACAAGGAACATTCCTTTAATCACTAACTATGTTCTTGCCATCTTGCTGGCTGTAACCAAGGTATGTAACCAGGTGTCTATGATGTATTCTAGAAATCAATATGACCTGAAATGAGATGTTAGCCAAACAACTAATCAGATCATCACAGCAATCATGCAGAAAAAAAGACAAATATGAAAACAAACTATCCAGTTGACAGACACGGGAAAATGAAAGGAACACATACAGATATATAAGCAAGAACACTTCAAATTCCAAATTGCATAAAAATATACAGAAGTGCTATCTCTGATTAATTTTAGAATAGATTGAGGCTATAAATATACATATCAGGCTCTAGCATCTCAGACATTGTTTTCCCAAGCACTCATAGGAAACGATATGGTTAGTATGGGAACAGACCTCATTCAAGAATTCTCGGATGCCTTGATAGGAGTCATTTGTGAGAAGTTTGACTGCAATCTCTCTCCCATCAGCCAACTTTCCGTAGTATACTATGCCAAACCCTCCAGAGCCAATTCTTCTCTCAAATTTGTCAGTAGCATGATTCAGATTAACATCAAGAATCGCTAAAGTCCTAAATCTGCTATGACTTGTAGTTATTATTTTTCAGCAGTGAACCATGACAAAACTTGGTACAGAAACTAGATGTGTCAAGTAATTATCCTGTATTACATGACTACAGAGGAAAAAAAATTGCAGGTAGCATGATTCAGATTAACATCAAGATGTCCAAAGGTTTGTACCTCCTTTATTGTCGTTAATGCAGTCTCAGGTTTCAGCTCTTTGACACGAAGGTTCTTTGACCATGCTTGGAAACCACCTTTAACCAGGTAAGGTCTCTGCATCAAAATATTAAAATTCAGATAGGGACGAGGATGCATGGGAACGAACTAATAGTAAACACAAAAGGCATTCGAAATTTGCCTGCACACCGAACTTCTTCAGTAACCTAGCAACAGCTTTTGATCGAGCTCCATTAGCATCCATAACTATGACCTTTGAATCACCCTACAGTGGCAGAAAAAAAAACATAGTATAACTTAAAGTGAAGAAATGTCCAGCAATCACTGAGTGATTACAAGAATAATCAAGGACCACTTGACATTATTTTAGCTGAAATAAGACATACCTCAGGTGAAAGTACACTTGCATATTTAGACCTAGCCCCAAGGCGTAGATCAGGAACACCATCTTTTTCCCTCAAATCCTACAAAACACAGTCCGATAGTGAACTTGATTGCATTTTCCTATGCTAAAGAAAGCATGCAAATAACCTTAAGTAACTATACTTGCACTAAATAAATTTATTGCGAGAAACAGCATGACAGGAATAAATAACTTGGCAGTAAACTGCACTATAAAGACAAGACAGAAGGTGAGTACTAAATATTCCTTTCTAGCAATTGGAATTTTGAAATGATATGATTTGTTAACTAGACAGTTATTGGAACAAATATCAGTTATGTTGGAAGTAAACTAAATTCAAAAGTATACTTTATGTTGTAGTGGTTGTTTGCAAGTAAACTAAAAATCAAAAGTATAATTGAACATGTAGCAATTAAGTTTCATAGAAGAAAATTATTTAAAAGTACCCCAGATCAGTCTATCACAAAATTAATCACAACCATCACTAGATTATTGGAATTTCAAGTACATGGACTCTCGCCAGAGAAAAGGAGCGCAACAGTATCAAAATTTACTCACAAAAGTGCAACAATCCGGACTCAAACCTACATATCATGCATAGATCCAACATCCCCGTGCAAAATCTGGACTCAATTGAGCAGATCGGGGCTTGAAACTTGCCCTCGCAAACCCTAACCTCGGAACCCTATGGAATCAAACAGAGGGGGAAGCTGGTACCAATCGAGAGTGTGCTCCTGCTACTGGGTCAGGGAGGACGGGAGAGCCTCCTCCTGCTGCTGGTCGGGGAGGATGGGAGCGCCTCCTCATGCTGCGGGTTGGGGAGGATGGATGGCATGGTGGTGCGGGGGGCGGCCTGCAGCGCTGCCGTATGGGTTGTTGGGAGTGGGGGACGGGCATCGGGGACGAGTGGGTTGGCAGGAGCGGCGCGAGCTCTTCGCCGCCGTCGAGCTCCTCGCGCGAGTCGAGCTGCCCCTGGCATCGCCCCGACTCCGGCGGCTGTGGGCGGCACGCCGCTAGATCTAGAACAGGAGGGCATGACCGAGAGAGAGAGAGGGAGGGGGGGAGAGAGAGTAGGGGAGCGGGCAGTGCGGAGGAGAGGGCGGCGGTGGCGTCATGCCACTGAGGAGGGAGGCGGCGGCGCGTGCCGGAGGAGAGGCAGAGGTGCGATGCGGGGAAGAGGATAGGTAGGGAGTTTGGTGCGTGTGACGGGACGATTAGAGGTGGGGAGTTCGGTGCGCGTGACGGAATGAGGCTGGTGGACGTCAACGCGAGTGAAGCATAGGCTATAAAAATTTCGGGTCCGGATACAACGCAGTTTCTCAGTGACGCCTCCGTTAATGTAGTATTAATGGAGGCGGTTGCGTTACAAAAACCGCCTCTGTTAATCGTTTTTTCGAGATGGTCACTTTGCACCGCCTCCGTTAATGGATCGTCACCGCCTCCAAAAATGATGGGCATTAACAGAGACGCACGCATTTTACAAGTGTCTCGGAAAATGTTTTGACAGTGTCTGCTAAAATGTATTTTTAGTAGTGATTCTTCTATATATATGTCGTATATATGTCGTATTAATACCATATTATGTTAGCATACGTAGTTTTCTGGATAATGCAGATTATATGTGTCATCGCATGCACAGACTTGTTGGCCCGCTGGACCTGAGCAACTTTTTCGATCATCTTTCACCACCTACTAGTAGAGATGCACGTGCCACACACACCTGTTTAAAAAAATTCTAATAGTTTCTAAAATAATAAAATTGTTTGCACTTTATTACCAGGATAATCAATATTCCTTTTATAACTGGTATCATACTCGCTCCGTCTTGAAAATATTTCTAGCAAATTTAGGACGAATTAAGGATGTGATAAAATGACTTTGTTTACCTCTATTTATTAGCTATATTTTGCACTAATTAATGGCCGCATGCACAGACCAAATAGGGTAAAATGACTTATATTTTGAGACAAATTTTGAATTTTAAAATGCCTTATATTTTTGGACGGAGGGGGTATTCAATAATAATAAGTAATTATGTCTTCAATAGTTCAATTCAAGGAAAAAATAGCTGAACTGAACAGTGACCAAAGGTAGCATGCTTGGAACATCAATTTGCCTCTACAACGCATTCATGAGCTTCTTTTCTATTGGAGATTAAAGCTCAAATTTAGAATGCTTGGCCTGCCCTTGCATGGTGTACGTGAACTAAGCATTATTTGCAATCCTAAACTGGTTATTCTAATGAAAACTCCAATAATAATATATACTGAAATAACATTAGGTTTTGTAAACTTACCAAATAAAAAGTTAGAATTGCATCATATTTGATTCAACCAAAGACTTGGGATTGACATAATTCTACTTCACGGTTCGCCAGAAAGTGCACTTGTAATGAGGTCTAGGAAGACCTCAAAATCTGAGGGCATTCAGAAGAACAACTAATCAATTATATGCTAGTGCTAAAAATAAAAACAAATGAATCAATTCTAAGATCACTATAGATCCAAAAAATGAAGGGCTCGTTTAATAGAGCTCATGAAATGATGCATATCGAAACCAGTTAGAGCTCGTTTAGCTTGAAATAAAAAAATACACGACAATGAATTGCTTGACCCAAATAAGGATGTGACGTACCATATAATTGGCAGGTCAATCATATTAAACTTGAGAAGCAGCCAGAGTAGCTTAAGTGAAGTAATGTAAAAATTCAGTGAGTGTTGCATCCATTACAGAGAAAATTATACCTCCGGAGGGACACCACCGCCTTTTCCATCTTCTCTTTAACCACTGTAATTAACCCTGCAAACAACATTGTAATAATTTAGAAAATAATATATTTTGCAAATAAAAAGTAGAGTAACATTACCTGCAGTGCATAAATTTACTTCCGGTGCAAGACGTGTTTGTGCCTCTCCTCTCAAAGCTCGCTATGTGGCATGAGATCCACCGTGCAGGATGAGTAGTACAAGGATCATACCTATGTTGTGCCTAGCCTCTATAGATGGACACATGCCGGTGCAGTTCTTAGGGAAGTCGCGCTATCGACCTAACATGCCGGTGCCGATATAGCCGCTGAGACACGAACGGGAGGTATAATAGATTCATCAAGCCAACAGCAGCATATACATATATATCACTACGGAAGAAAGGACCCTTTCCCTTAGGGGGGCCTTTAGTACCGGCTCCAGCCAACAGTGCCGGCAAAATCAGGTTAGTACCGGTCGAGGGCACCAGCCGTTACTAACATACGTCATTTAGTACCGGCTGGTGTTATTGGCCGATACTAAATGGGTGTGCCACTTAGTACCGGTCAAAAACACCAGCCGGTACTAGATGACGCACGTTAGTACCGGCTGGTGCCCTTGACCGATACTAACGTGTCACGAGTAAATCAACGCTCCCACCAACTCTTTTTATCTCCTCGACCTCCGTCCTTATCTCTTCAAGCTTTCTCTCCTCTTCACTCCTCTCCTTTTCTTCTCTGCCTTATCCGCCCGGCAAGGGCTGCTCGCGCGGCCGGCGTGAAGGCGCGGCGGGGACGGCGCTGGCTCTCGATCCTCATCCTCTAGCTCTCGATCTGTTCTCACATCTCTCTCACTCTTCTCAGGAGGGCGGCCGGCGGGAGCCAGGCGCGGCGGCTTGGAGCGGCGACCGCGTGGAGCGCGCGGTGGCCTGGCGGCGCGGGCGCGGCCGGCCTGGCGCGGCGGCCGCTGGGAGCGCGCGGCGGCCTGGCGGCGCGGGCGCGGCCGGCCTGGCACGGCGGCTTGGAGCGGCTGGCGCAGCCGCAAGGAGCGCAAGGCGGTGGGCCCAGCCGGCATGGCGCGGCCGCGAGCGAAGCGGCGTTGGCGCCCAGGAGAAGCGGGTCCAGGCCGACCCGCATGGGATCCAGGCCGGAGCGCTGTCGGAGCGACGCCGATGCATGGATCGAGGCATGTGCGTGGGTCCACGTCGGCGGAGCGGCGCCGGCGGGTGGCGCATCCAGGCTTGTAATTCGTTGTGATTTTTATGATTCATTGTTGTGTGTGAGTGTGATGATGAGATTTATTTTTGTGATTTTTGTGATGTAAGATTGTGGGATTGTGAGATGCATTGGTCTTGTGATTTTTGTGACGTAAGATTGTGGGATTGTGAGATGCATTGCTCTTGTGATTTTTGTGATGTGTGATTGTGGTATTGTGAGATGTATATTCATTCATGTGTTCTTGTTGAGATTGTGGATTTGTGGTTGATTGTGATCGAGAAAATGAGAAAAGAAAAGAATAAAATGAAAAGAAAAGGAAAGGAAAAGGAGGGACGGGGGAGGAAACGGGCTCACGGTAGCAAGACAGGTTAGTACCGGCTCGTGTTACCAGCCGGTACTAACCTGCGCACGTTAGTACCGGCTGGCTGTGACCGGTACTAACGTGCGGCACGTTAGTACCAGCCACAGCGACCGGTACTAACCCGTCCTGTGACCGGTACTAAAGGCCAATTCTCCCGTAGTGTATATATACAGGCTCGAAGGCCCTGTCGTGCAAAGCATGGACACCGTGAGAGTACCGTTTGTTTCCGGGTATGGTTTAAATTGAGCGTTATGTATGGTACCTGGGTCCAGCGAGTAAAAGATCGGGTGGGAAAAAACCAATGTTTTGAACGGTGAGAAGGAGTTTTCGTTCGGCAAATTGATGTTTCGTCCGGTAAAAGTGGATTTTTTTTTGGCATGACAAGTGGGGCCGCTGTGAATGGTAAGGGGTAGATTTTTAGGTGAGAATTGACATCAATTTTGTTGTGTTTTTAGTATATAGAAAGAATATAAGATCTAAATACGATTCGTACCGACGCGGCCGTGTGTCCAACTTCTAAAACGACATTTTTTTGGTATGTTGAGTGATAGAAAAAAAAACAGCAAGCGCCTTAGACCAACTCGGCCATCTCAATGCTTATGCTTAGTAACTAATCTATACTATAAATGACAAAAAATAAATCAACTCTCAGATATCTCTTCAATGAACCGTCCAACTATCGCCGCTCAAGGCCAGCATCAGGCCGGCGACTCCCACGACCAGCAGGAACTGCGAGTTTCGTCCGCCGCTGCAGTCAAGACCGACGATCATGGTGGAGCTGATTCGAAGCCGACGAGCAAGGAGGATTGACGTCCCTCCTTGCATGGGCTGCCTTCAGGTATATCATCATCGATCTCCCCGGAGGGTGGATGCAGATCGATCGGCCTCTGGCCAAGGCGCAGGTCGACGTGGAGCTAGCCGGCCGGCGGCACTAGCTGGATCTCGTCTGCAGCGAATGGTGCGAGCTGGGGTTGTATTCAGTCACTATACTTACTCTACGGCGTTCGCCTTGGCCGGCAGCTGCATGCTCTGTGTGTCGTGATGGCTACGCTGGAGGATGATGCGTTTGTCTGCTGCTCTCTCATGGACAGCAATTGTGGAGAGATGGAAGCCTTGAAGATGCTTGCAGGATATTTGTTGATAGGGCTCAGGCCAAGAATGTTTCTCTCTGGACTACAACGCTGTGCTTCTTTGATGAAGATGCTTGCAGGATATTTGTTGATAGGGCTCAGGCCAAGAATGTCTCTCTGGACTACAACGCTGTGCTTCTATGCATCATAACGGGCAAGGAAGAATGTGGCTATAGAGATCTTTGAATGAAAGAATGAAAGTGAAAAATATTACACCAAACGAGATAACCCTCATCGCTGTTCTATGAGCTTGTAACCATCCGATTGGTCAGTTGAGGTGATCGCTACTTTAAGCTTATGCAAGAAGGGTGTGGAATTGCTCCGGGCATTATATTGAGCACTACAATTGCATGGTTGATCTTTACGGCCGAACTGGACTAATCCACAACGCAAATAATTTCATCAAGGAAAACAACATCAGCCATGAAGGTATTGTTGTTTGGAAGACGTTGCTATCACCTTGCTGGCTTCAAAAGTCGAGTATGCAAAATTGGCTTCTGAAAAACTGGTTCAACTAGAACAATATGATGCCGGCTCATATGTGTTTTGATGTCAAATATGTATGCCACGAACAACAAATGGCTTGGCAGTTTCAAGCTCAAGGCATGCGGAAGAAGCAGCCAGGCATGTTAAACTAAAATAACATCCCTTCCGTCAGATTTTATAATAATCGAACGCTCTATATTAATCTAAAGAGTCCATATTGGCTACATCACTAATTTGATAATTTTTACATCTTACTCTTACAATGCCTATACCGTCAGATTTTATGTGTTGACTACATCTCTAATTTATTACTACCTCCATTCCTTTATATATAACGCCGGCTAGCTCAAAAAATGAGCTAAACAACGTCATCTATACTATAAAGGATGAACAAATTGAAACCATTTTTCACCCAACAATCCACCCCTGTACCCCTCACAAAAGACCCACAAATCAGTATCAAATTTGGAAACTGAGGACGACCAGGGAGGGGGGGAGAATCATTTGGTCGTCATCCCCCGTTGTTTTGGTCGACCGGCCACGTCCCCCTCTTTTTTTTTTGTCACCGCACGTTTTCTTACCCACCAATCGTACCCACACCCGATTACTTACAATAAAGTCGCACCCGATTGCTTACCATAAAGTCTTCCAATCAAGGGTAAGATTTCCTTTCAGAAAAAAGGAATGACATCTATGCAATCGGATGTCTCCTTCCTTTTAGACTTGATTGCTTACCATAAAGTCTGTCAACCAAGGATCAAGGTTTCCTTTTGTTAAAAAAGAAGATAGCCGCGGCGCCGAGGTGCTCACGAATACCTGTATCGTGGACAGTTTCTTCTGTATATGTTGTTGATTATTTAATATTTGATTCTACAAATTTCCTTCTGTTTTCGCCAGAGTTTCAAAGTTTTGATGTATAAATATATAATTTTTAATATGTGATGCTATTGAATAGTTTTAATGTGCAATATAACAAAAGTGCACATAATAAAAATTTTAAATTTATGTTACTTTTATAACACGTGTCTGTGGCACGTGCCAACCTACTAGTCTATACTAAAAAGAGCGAAAGAATTTTGTTTCGTCAAATCCGACAAGCGGACCCTGGTCGACAAATATTATGGACCCATTGGTCCGACAAGTGGGCCATATTTTGTTTCGTCAAATCCGACGAGTGGACCCTGGTCGTCAAATATTATGGACCCCTTGGTCCGACAAGTGGGCCATGGGTCCTGTACGTTAGCGGTCGTCAAATCCGACAAGTGGACCCTGGCCGTCAAATATTATGGACCCCTTGGCCCGACAAGTGGGCCATGGGTCCTGTACGTTAGCGGTCAGGACTCTTTATCACGCTTTATGCGTCGGCAGCCAGTACTCTTTCTCACGCTATACGTCGATAATCAGGACTCTTTCTCACGCTATATTTTTCAAAAGACGTGCCTGCGGCACGTGCCTCTCTGCTAGTAGTCTATAAAGATAATAAACTCTTCCCTCAGACATGATGTACCGGACACCCCATGATTGATCAAAAAAACAGAGGACTGATGACGGACGAATAAAAAGGCAGAGGCCGATCGAATGGCAGCCCAACAAGCTCAAAGTCAACAATGAATGGCACCGTTTGCCTCCAGGGCTCCAGGCCCACCAGCCCGTCAAGCTCAAAATAAGAGGCGGCCATCTGAGGAAGCATATATGCCCTGCTGCATTTGGGCAAACTTGGGGTTAATTTCCGGTAGTGAGAGACCGCAAATGCAGCAGCAACATAGAGATCGAATCATCATCAAATTAAACTGCTCCCCCGAATTCAGAAGCATAGTATAGAGAGTTTACACACCGCCGTCTTCCTTACTTCCTCCAGATGGATCCCGGCCTCCTGACTAATCGATTTGTGTGTGTTATTTGCGACACCTCCTCCTCAAAAAAGAAAGAAAGCTAGCAATAATGTTTTGGCTTGTACAACATGCATGCTGAATTGTTTTCTTTTTGTTAAAAAAAAGTTAAATAAATGCTCGATCGATCAATTGTGTCTATCCTGAGTTCCTGACTGTCAATGCATAAGCAGATTGGCTATGCGAAGAAAGTGCGCTGACTTGCTGCGCGCCTCGGCAAGGTAGTTGTGGCTGTCACGTGCTCAGTAATCTCCTAGGGTTTAGTTTCTAGTGTGTGTGTCTGTCTCTCTCTCTCTATATATATATATATACATATATATATATATATACACACGAAGAAGAGCAACTGAGCAAGAGCGCTTAATTAGCTTCTTGGTTGTGCGTGCGTTTTTCAAATTGCATGTGCATGCATATCAGCGTAGTCTTACGTACGTACTCCGTACGTGCAGCGTCGTGCTTGCAGCCGGCCTTGCCCATTATTATATTATTTATTATTAATTTCTTCTTGGACGACGGACCAACGTTACGTTTTCCTTCCTAGCTAGCTATCGATCGACGTACGGCTGGCTGTTCACTGCACTGCACCACCGAGCGATATGATGTGCATGCATCTATCTACTCCGTATATATCAGTGCATGACATCCTGCAGGGGCGGCGCGGCTACGCCGGCTCACATGCATGCATGTCGCTGTTTGTCGCTTCATAGATATGGCAGTTTCAGCGAGAGTGTCATAAGCATTAAATATCATATCATGTTAACAAATTTGCTGACACGACAGAGTTATTTATAAAGAAAGAGAGTGTCATGGGATGTGAGAGGATGTCATGGTGATGACACTCCTCCAACACAATTCTCAAGTTTTTAGTCTTAGCAACCGTGCGATAACACTCTCCATTGAAATTGACCTAATACAGCAGCATCACCTTAATTAACCCTCTTCTTATTAAGGGAGCTGAGGGAGGGCTACTGAGGATTTTATTTTGGCATGTGAGATAATTAAGCATTGGAGAGCCCAATATATAAAATCGGCCCAACAGCATGTTCTTGTTCATCTCTTGTCACTGAGGTCATCACCTTCCGGCCGCCAGTATGTATTGATGCATGCATGCAAATCAATGAAACTAGATGCATGCTACTGTATGTATCGTTTGCTGAATGACTCAAGGCCGGTGGCAGCACAGGCTGACGCGTGACTACAGTACCTTACGCAACAGGCTAAGCATGCAGTAGTGCCGTCTTTCCAACGCACTATGCGGTGATACGACCGGCGACGAAACCGTCCAAGACACTCCATTGTCTCCTTGCTATCTTTTAATTTCTGCGGCCAGCTTGCAGTACTAGTGTATGCTAGATAGGTCATGCATGTGGGGCACGCCATGCATGTGGTAATGCAATGCAATGCAAGCCGATGGTACTGATCGCTGAGTAGTACGTGACACGTACTGCCCTAACAGAAGCAGCTAGTTAGCTACTCGCTCTACCGTACCTAAGTGCAATCACCAGCTTAAATTAATATTAATTAATTACCTCCTGATTACTACAGTACTAGACGCAGCGCAGGCAGCCGTCCATCTTGTGATCGAGGCAATAATAATGCTCTTCGTTCATTCCTTGAAATAATTTCCTTGCTCCGATCGACCCCCGGCGGCCTATAAATAGCAGCAGAATCGCAGCCAGCACAGCAACACACACACACACACACACTGCTAGGTAGCTCTTGGTAGGTAGGCAGACATGGCGAAGAAAGCCGCCGTGGTGGCCATGCTCCTGGCCCTCAACCTCCTCCTCTTCACCTTCGCCGGCGCCTGCGGCTCCTGCCCGCCGAGCCCCCGTCCACCATCTGGTGGGGGCGGCGGAGGTGGTTCTGGTGGTGGTTCTGGTGGGGGCGGCGGAGGTGGTTCTGGTGGGGGCGGCAGCGGCGGGGGTGGGAGCGGAGGGGGAGGAGGCAGCGGCGGTGGGGGCGGCGGCAACGGAGGTGGGGGGCGGCGGCAACGGAGGAGGAGGAGGAGGCAACGGAGGAGGCGGCAACGGAGGCGGCGGCAACGGAGGAGGAGGTGGCAACGGAGGCGGAGGCAACGGAGGTGGGGGCAACGGAGGCGGCGGCAACGGAGGAGGAGGCGGCAACGGAGGTGGGGGCAACGGAGGAGGAGGCGGCGGCGGCGGCGGCGGCGGATCAGGCCGGCGTTGCCCCATGGACGCTCTGAAGCTTGGTGTGTGCGCCAACGTGCTGAGCGGCCTGCTGAACGTGACCCTGGGCACTCCTCCTCGGACGCCTTGCTGCACGCTGATCCAGGGCCTCGCCGACCTTGAGGCTGCGGTCTGCCTCTGCACCGCTCTCCGCGCCAACGTGCTGGGCATCACCCTCAACCTGCCCATCAACCTCAGCCTGCTCATCAACTACTGCGGCAGGCGCGCCCCAACCGGATTCCAGTGCTTCTGATCATCCACTTCGTACTATACGTTCTCATCATCATCATATCGATCGATCAATCCCGGCCTGCAGATCGATCAATCCGTGCACATCAATAAGCTGCCGTGCTTCTGTTTCTTCTTTATATTATTATAATCTGCATGCATGTGTGTGCTTTGATCCTCTCGCTCTCGCTCATGCATGGGATCATCTTTTTCTTAGCTTGCTTTGCGTCTCTCTCTCTCTCTCTCTCTGTGATGGATCGATGATATGCAATGATCATCGTCTGTGTGTGTGTCGGTCAACAAGGTATATGATGTATTCCTGTACGTCTGCTCTGTCAGCAGCTACCACCCTGTACGTACGTACGTGTGCTCCATATATATGTATCTATCTGATGAATGAATCAAGATGCATGCATGTCCTTCGTATGTACGTGTAATCAACCTTCTCTCTATATATGTGTATATATGTATGTATATGATGCTGCATGCCCATCAAATATAGTATGTAAAACATGCTGTGTTAATAAGTTAATTGGCGTCTCATGCACGTTTTACGTGTGTACGTACTATATATAGTGTGCTACTACAAGGCAAATAATTTGATTATAGTAATAATTTTATGCGTATATGATGCACCAAGCAAGGTTAATTTTTCTCCCCCGATCCTTTTCGTCTCTGTACATCTAAAGCTCTAGAAGAAAATGACTGCTGCTGCTAGACAGGTAATAGAGCGAAGAAAAATAAAGCCAGCGCCAGCTCCTAGTATTTTGGCTGCATGCCTGCTGCGTCCATGCGTCCATGCATATACTACGAATTGAAGGAGACTAGTCACCGGAAAGGTCAAACATGCAGATCAGCACGCACCACCCAGCCTAGCTATAACGACACGTACACATCGCCTATCACTACGGGTCACGCATGCTAGCTATCTAGTGGTTTCATTCTCGTCAGGTCAATCGTGTACGTCTATCGATCGATGCCAGGCTAGAGTATGTTCAAAAGCTAAGCCTCGGTTTAAATTCACAAATTTTTCATAAAGCTTTCGTCTAGAGAACCGTGGCAGTTTACTTTTTTTTCTCTATACACGCGACTCAATGGAAAGTTTTTTCCTCTTTTCTTCCATTTAAACAGTCCCTAAGCTAAACTAAGCTGGTTGATTTGGCAAGTTTCTCAAGCTCTCAGTTACGTAACTGCTTAATTATATTACATATCATCTGCTGTTAGATTAACTAGTAGTTGATAACTGACACAGAAATGGAAATGCCTTGCCGTACGTGCCCAGGTAGGATATCGATCGGAACGGAGGAGGGTAGGCTCGATTGATCAGGCTAGCTCCTGCCTGCCTGCCGTGGAATGAATTGAAGCAGGAAATAAATAAAGGAGAGACGACGACGCTTGTTTTGAAGGTACGCGCAGCGCAGCCCGTGAACCCTAGCTAAGCTTTAATTTTGTTGGCTTCTTCCCCAGGCCACATGGCCGGCCGCCGAGGCTAAGAAAAAGCATACAGCTAGCTAGTCGTGTCACAATTCGCATGGTGCCATACCGCCGGCCGCATGCATGTGCTCACACTGCAGCACCTACAGATGCATGAAGAAGGAGAAAGCTATATGCTGGCAAGGCCCCGGGCGGTCGGCCGGCGGCCCCTGCTCCTGTTCCGATATATATATATATATATATATATATATATATATATATATATATGTGCTGCATCGTCTCCATCATCGCTTGTGATTCTTGCTTGCGGTCATCGATGATCATGCATGATGTTAGCTCGTTGATATGTGTGATTGACGGCTAGCTACCTCTCTCCACCACACCTGCCCGGCCCACAGTGCATCAGATATTAGCCTACCGATCCGTCGCCTGGTCCTTTTCGTGTTCCCGTGGCACCTTGACCCCACATGGACACGTGTCAGACGACGAGCGGCGGGATGCAAAAGTAACAGTGAAACTTTTAGAGACGTTGAAAACTTACAGGCAGGTCACCAGCTCAAACACCTGAGCCTGAAGCCTCAAGGACGTACGGACCCAGAATAGAGGAGATCGTCAGCAAGATAGCTAAGACCAAGCCCAGCGCGCGGGCTGTTTACCTGTGTGCTTGCATTGGGGAAGAATTGTGTGAAGCTCGCACCTGGTTTTCGCACAAGTGTACTTGTCAAGAATCAGGATTAAAGGACGAGACGGACACACGTCTAGGGCTGGTGTTGTCTGTTAGGGCAGACTCTAATCATAAAGTTCATATGACGAAGACTATATCACGATTGAGTTGCGTATAAAAAAAAACTTACACGATTTTTTAAGTGAAAACTTTTTGGATTTCGGATGAAACTACACCCGACCTAAGGTCGAAACCTGCGCTGCTGCTGTGTGGCGCATCAGCTGCTCAGTAAAATATCTATCTATATTAAGCCCGTGTTTAGTTGATGAAAAGTTTTTGGTGAAAAGATTTCGGGTATTGATTTTATCAATTTAGGAGTAGTAAATGTGGGTGAAAAAGGTGAAAAGTTATATGGATATGTTGGAAATCTCGAGACGAATCTAACGATGGTAATTATAGGGTAATTAGTCCATAATTAGCGGATGGTTACCGTAGCGTTACTATTGCAAATCATGGATTAAGTATGCTCATTAGATTCGTCTCGCGATTTACAGCCCATCCATATAACTTTTCACCATTTTCGTCTACGTTTAATACTTTATACATCTAAGATTCTTCTTTGATGTGATGGGTGAAAAGATTTCGGGTGGGAACTAAACACGAGCTAACTACCTGATGAACCGTGCATATCTGCATGTGATGTGAGAAAGACACAAGAGTGTGGCCGGTAACAATACAAGCAGCGATATATATGATTTTCACGGTCAATTGGCCATGGCTAGTACCTTACTTGATGGCTTTATTATGCATGCATGCATGTCTCAGTTCGCATGCAGCTGCGCCCATGCATGTCTCAGTTTCGTACCAGCTGCAGCTGCAGTGTATCAAGTACAATGCAACTTAACGCTGCTAAGCCCGTGTTTAGTTCGCGAAAACATTTCGTGAAAAAATCGGGTTTTGATTTTATCAGTTTAGAAGTAGTAAATGTAGACGAAAAAGGTGGAAAGTCATATGGATAGGTTGGAAATCTCGAGACGAATCTAACGATGGTAATTAGAGGGTAATTAATCCATAATTAGCAGATGATTACTGTAGCACTACTGTTGCAAATCATGGATTAAGTAGACTCATTAGATTCGTCTCGCGATTTACAGTCTATTCATATAACTTTTCACCTTTTTCGTTTACATTTAATACTTCATGCATCAAAAATTCTCCTTTGATATGATAGATGAAAATATTTCGGGTGGGAACTAAACATGGCCTAAACACCAAAACATCCCAAGCTGGCTGTCAGCACCAAACATCCACTGTTGTTGTACCATGCATGCATGCATCCCAGTGCATTAATTCAAGCTGGTCTATTCCCTAGCTAGAGCCTACTAGCTAATTCTATGGCCTCTTCGATCAGATTTGTCGTACGGATCGGAAACAGTTTTGGCGTCTGCATGCAAGTGCAAGCTAAGGACCAATACGATTAGTCTCCGTCAAAAGCAGCTAGCTGAGATACGGCAGATTTCTCATGCATGCTCGTTTCGTTTGCACCTACTAGAGTACGTACTCCCTCCGTAATGAATAATGTTTTGAATAATGACACGGTCTTCAAACAGTAACTTTGACCTCTTATTTTTTAAAAAAATTATTAAAAAATAATATATGTATACTTTTTTAAAAATACTTCTCAAGACAAATCTATCCATATGGTTTTCACATTTTCAAACTCAATGACTTAAAAGTTATTCGTGATTTATATTCTCAATGTTTGACTAAACCTTGTCCAAAACATCATCTATTTTCTATATGGAGGGAGTACAAACTAAGTGACATATACATAAAACAAATTTCTTAATTATGGATGCTAACTAACAACAAGTTGGCTATGTGCCAGAGCAAAAGAGGCCAAAATATATATGGAGAAAGCTAGACAATGTACGTGATATATATGATTTTCAGAATTGCTAGCTATCATCACATTCACGCGCGATATATTGACATGCATCTTGTTACTTTTAGTTGCTTTGCTGCATGCATAGATACAAAACACAATCGTACTACTAACAACCGCCGAATCATATCATAGCCCCATGCATGTGACCCTGCAGATGGATGAAAGAGACGACTCTTGTTGTTCTTGTACACAACTTTTCACTTTGTAGTACACTTTTGTTGCTTATGGACTCCAAATTAAATCTTCCCTATTGCAATTTGCAACACAATACTAGCAATGTGACAAGACTACTTTCAGAATCTCGTGGCGCGCTGCCGACTGCGCTCTGAGGAATCGAAGGATGCCGCAACCGCAACTAACACCCCAAGCCCCGAATAAACTGTGATCCTTCATGTATTTTGGTGTATCCGTTCATTTTCATAATTCAAAATCAGGTGGCCAGAGATATCCTCCCCCACCTGTCTCATGGTAACCTACATTATACCACAACCCCAAGACAACGTCTTTGTTGTCGTCAGTAGTACAAGAGTCCCTTTGGTTGGGCTTTCCAACAACCTGCTTTTGCCCGGAGCCGGAGCCGACTGATGCATGCTACTAGCTCCATCACCCAACTTAACCTAGATTGCATAGCAGAGCAACTTTTCGGTTTTTGCATCCTAATTTGCCACGGTCATTAGATATACTCCCTCCGTATCGTTTTACTTGTCGTTCCCCACAGCTGTGAAAAAACTAAGGAAACGGTGCAATTACAGTTCTGTCCTTGTCATACAATCCTTCATCTCTCCTCGGAGCCTTGTTCGAGCTCCTCACCGTCACCGCTCTGCTCTGTCCGAGCTCGTTGTGGCATCGGAGGCTGCCGGAGGGGTGAGCAGTGCAGTACAAAACCAGCGAGCGACTCGGCTTGTCCTCCGTGGCCGGACCAACACCCCCGCTCACCTTGTTTCCTCTTCCTCCACTGCGGCACGACAAGATCTTTAGCGGCACAGATGATTGAGATGCGGCACAGGTCTCGCGGGTAAATATTTTGATGGTTTTCGTTTTGTACTGTATATAAGCTAGCGACAAGTAAAACGATATGGAGAGTACCAATTTGGCATATCTGTGACTACTCTAGTACTTAGCTTGCACCATCCTACATACGGTTGTTACATATAGGGCCTGCCGGCCTGGCCCAACCCCTGGCGCAGCAAACCAATCAAGAGAAACTCGCATCCCGCGAGCCTGGCCAGGCTATACTCAGGTAACCAATCAGCCCCTATATATCTTTTGCTTAGGGTGGAAGATGTAGATATTATGTCACTATAAGAGATTCTTGTTTTGATCGGATAAGTTAGCACAACACTTTTTCTCTTGGAGAATTTGTTTGCATGACAGTAGCTATGTAGCCAGGGGGAATTGACTAGTTGTTTATCCTGACAGGATTTCTAGGTTGTGCATCATGAACCGGATCCTGTTTGTTCTGATGAGCTAGACTATTTGGCTTATTTGCTCTCTGTATGGTCTATGCATTCAGGTTCTTGCGGGAGTTCGTTATTTGTTCCCCTTGAAACTTCTGCGCTCTCAAGTCCAAGCAGGCCTTCGGATTCGCAATTCACCATGCCGACATATCAGAAATTGCAATGCTGATATATCGGATGCCAATTTTGGAGCTGATTCCATAGGAATTGCAAAGCAGGGTCAGGGGGAAAACCCCGCATGTATTCAGTCTGAAATGGCCATGCGGATCCTTCAAGGTTTGCTTCATCAGACAGACAGCCCCCCCAAAGATACAAGCGAGGCGAGGCCCAGCCCACTTGCTTAAATGGCGTTCAGTCCAAGTTACCAACCAAAACACGTTGCAAGCAACCTTGTGTGCAGGTGCAGCGCTTTGACGCTGAATGAAAATCCATGCAGAGCAAACCAGCCGCAGCCTCCAAATCAACAGTCTGGGAACAGAGAAACCTACTTGAATTCATATGTTGAATTATTGGAGCAAGACGAACAAGCAAACATGTTGACACAAGTACAACATGACCGGAGTTACCCATGACACTAGGTTTTAGTTTCTACTACAAGAGTCCACAGATCCAAGACGTCCAACATGAACATGACAAGGTCACTGGGGATATAAAGACAACAGACTTGTGCGGTAGACAATGCATTCACTTCACTTCAGGAGGGTCTTGACGATGGATTTCACGTTTAGCTTCTTCAGGTCCGTGTAGGACTGGCCGCAGCCAACAAACATGACTGGAGCTCCAGATATATACACCATGGAAAGCGCTGCTCCAACCTGCATGTTTCGAGCTTGTATCATGACATTGCAAAGATAACATCCCCCGTAATGATAAACAAAGCGTACAAGTTCATACCTTATCGTCAATGGTGTCAAACTTGGTGAGCAGGATGCCATCAATCAATCTAGCAGTAGGAACAGCAGACAGATCGGCTAATTTCTGTTTGATATATAAAAATTGCTCATTACAGTTAGCGATGAAAGCCAAGCTCCACAGGGCATAATTCTACACAATATCTATCTGTCCTCAAAACAAGACCATACCTGGTTGAATTTAGTCAGCTGATCAACAGCATCATTCCCAACTAATGCTTCTCCAACAAACAAGACCAAATCTGGGCTGTTAAGATTGATGAGCTTGGAGAGCGCCCTCATGAGTGGCTCATTATCCTGACAGATTCAGTTAGGCACAAACATACTGTCAGGGACAACTGGAAAGAAAAGGCTACATCTTTCGGTAAAAGCACAGAAACACACTTGAATCAAAACTACTTAGCCTACCTGCATACGTCCAGCAGTGTCAACCAGAACAACATCTGATTTGTTTCGGCTTGCTTCCTGAATAGCTTCCCTGGCTACAACTGCTGGATCTTTTTCATAACCCTTCTCGAAGATTGGTATCTGCACACGATAGTATCGCATCAATTTCCATGTACAGATAATACCTTTTGGGAGACAAAGGATGTGGCTTAACTTAAAAAACATAGCATCCTTTGCCAGATCAACGAAGAAATGAAGATGAGAGCGGTGGCTTGCCAAGATGATGGAGACCATTTAGTTTATTAATGTTAATGCTACTTATGAGTCTAGAGTTAATCAGTTATCTATGTAATCACAACCATGTAATCGTCCGCATGCTTCTTCTTTAAAGATGCAAATGGGTTGTGATTGGGTCAACCAGTGACCGACCCAGCCTACCCACAGCTATTAGCTTTGGGTTTTGGGTTAGTCTGACCCATCACAGTGCTTACCCAAGTGACCCACTGGATCAACCAAAACACAATATATACCGCAAAGCATCGCTACCTGCGGCTGCGGGTCTGCTGCCACCATGCGCCTATTCTCCAATTGTACATTCTCGTGCCTAGGAAGCTCATGCAGCGACCACACATTCGTACAGTATTGACATGCAGTAAACATCTATACGTACTGACATACATAAGTATTGTACTTATCTTCAGTACGAATACGTGTTGTAGTGTATATTCGTCGCACGTACAAATATGTATATGCAGTATGCTCGTGGTAGGGCGCCGTGGGGCCAGTTTGGACAGGCAGCGCGATGACGACATGAGCAAGGTATCGCCGCCGCAGCACCTGGTGGGAGGAGCTCGAGATCGGGATGAGATTTTCGTGTGCCGATTGGGTTACCCAAATAACCCAGACCACTTTGCACTGCTGGACACCATATTTTAGTGGGTTGGCCTAATGGGTAATTACACCACTTTTTATCTTTTGGGTTTTGGGTCATTGGGTTGACCCACTAAAATCTGCATCCTTATTCTTCTTATATGATATAGCAGTGCTCCTACTTTCTTTCAAAAAAAAAAACTTAAAAAACATAGCTCGAAGCTACAACATGGTAAAAGTTTTCGCCAAAAAGAGCAAGTTACACAGGAATATTTGCAGTTATCGCAAAAAAGGTTGCTGTAAGGAAAACAAGTTATGGAACGCGACAAAACAAAAGGCTACAGAAACACATCTGTAAACTACTGTATGACCAAAATTTGACAAGGCTTGGAGCACATAATAATTGGATTTTAAATTATGTGCATCCAGCGTTATCTGCCAGCAAAGCAAAGTTTGTCCATGATTTCGCTTTGGTTACCACAGAATGAAATCTAAATGCTCCCCTGGAAACATAGAATGGCTGCATGCTCTGTCATTTCTTTATCTTGTTTTGTTTTCTCTCTTTGGTTTGTACATACACTTCTTGTTTTTCTTTTACAATATAATCAGTAGTTGTGTTCCCTTCCTGTTTCTTATATTAGGAAAAAATGGGAGAGAATTGTGGCCCATCTGTTTTTTTTTTTTTACCGAAGTCAGTAGGGGAAAGCCCAACCATTTTTTATATATATTTTTTATTCCAGACCCAGTTAATTCACTCCCTGCCTGTAATTGATGGAGAATGAATTTCATCAGGCCAAAAATGGCAAGGATTTGTAAGACATGGCCAAATTTCAATAAAAAAATTCTATGGAAGGAATTTGTTTTTTCTTAGCTTCATCATAAAACAAGTACTTGTTCAGAAAGGAAATAAATATCAGAGGACAAAGTTACATTTTAAAAACTACTCTTTTACAAAACTTTGTGGAATAAACTGTCAAACAAAAACCAAATTTATAAACTGATGACAATTGAAACGGGAAAGTGCAATGATTGGATATTGGGTAAAACTTAGAACACCACCTGAAGCCTGCGTGCATGAGTCCGCAGCTGCTCAACAGCACCAGATCTAAAGGTATCACATGCTGCAAGCGTTACACTGAGGTTATGCTGAAGAAGCCAATAGGCAACCTGTGAAGTTCAAATGAACACAAAATGAGTGAATTTGCCATGGAAAGATGTCTTTTCTTTTCAGGTGGTGTCTGGAAATGCATACCTTTGCAAGATTGGTGGATTTTCCCACACCATTCACCCCAACGAAAACAATGACATACGGCCTCCCACGCTCCTTGGCAGCGTGTACATCCCTCAGTATGTCAATAGACCGCCTTGGGGTTAAAATGCGAAGAAGAGCCTCCTCCATAGCTGTCTGCAGGAGTAACCATCAAACGAACCATATTAGTACCAACCTATAGAATAGGATGGAATGTAGGGGTGAAATAAGAGATAAGACGTTTTGGGAGAGAAGATGTGCTACAAACCTGGACTGTAGATGATATTCTTGTGAAAGATCCTAGCTTCTTGCCCTCAAGGCTAGCCGCAACAGATTCACAAAGCTTCTCTGCAATTTCCTCTGCCTGCATAAATAAGACCACCTTCTTTATCCAAACAGGAAAGGCTATCGATTGGTAATACCAGCTGCAGAATAAGCACATACCACGTTCTTTGTCATCAGCCTATCTTTGAGAGCTTTGAGCGCAGGTTGCAGATCAGACTTCTCCAAAACATTGTTACCAGCGATACTGAGCACAGCAAAGTAAAATGCGGTTCATTACATATATCATGTAAAAGTTACAGGCATAGTAATGCAACACTGTGGCCAAGAAAACAAAAGCCAGCAACTGATCAGTCGTTTTGGTGCCAGAAGGTTAAAAAAAATTTTGAGAAACGGTTGACAGATTGCACAAAATCTAGCATTTTTGTAACATGATCGAGTGTAGGCTTATTTCCTTATCATATCTAGAAAATATTGCATAGGCAAAGACTGCAAGAGCATAATAAGATCTCCTGATGAGGGCGCATGGAATGTTACCTCTGAAACATTGAGGAGAACCAGCCTTTCTTCTTTGGTCCATCTTCGACCTCTTCCTCCTCCTCACTGTCGCTGCTGAGATTGTCATCCTTATCCATCATGCTTTCTCCCTGGTTGACTATCACATTGTCTGTCACCTCATCCCCTCTCTCATCAGCTGGGTCAGTAAAATCCAGCTTCTTGTTGGAAGGCTTGTCATCCCACACCCTGTCTTGCTTCCCTTTCTTCTTTGTGTCAGCAGGTTTAGTCAGCTTCTTGGTGCCGTTGTCAGCACCGGCATTCTTCCTGTCAGCCTTGCGCAACCTCTGTAGTTTACTTACATCGAAGGCCCCGCTATTGTCTTTGGGGCCTCCATTCTCCTTGCCCTTAACAAGGACAGCAGGGCGGGTGTCCTTGGGAGGAGCACCACCACCATTCTCTCGGCCCTTAGCACTATTTGCCAGGGCGTGCTGGGAGTCCCCATCGGAGTCATCCTCCTTGCCGGGGGCGCCCTTGGTCCTAGCAGCAGCGCCGCGAGCCTTGGGGTTGGTCTTGTGGGAGGCGGGTGGCAGCGGGCGGGACGAGATGGGCTGCTGCTTGGACTTCTTCATCTCCTCGGCACGCGCTTCGGCCTCGAGATGGAGCTGGCGGAAGACGTCGGTGAAGTCATGGTAGTCGGTGCGCTTGGGGTCGTAAATCTGGGAGAATTCGTTGCGGACGGCGGCGAGGAGGTCGTCGACGTAGAGGAGATGGAGTATCTTCTGGTAGACGGCGACGAAGACGAGGCCGAGGTCGTTGTGGAAGGTCCACTTGAGGGCGTAGTTGTCCTGGGAGAAGCTGGCGTCGGCAGAGCGCTCCTCGAGGAGGCAGGAGCGGATGAGGGCGTCGATGGGCGAGCCCTTGAGGGCGGCGGCGCCGAGGGCCCGGCAGGAGGACCAGAGGATGAGGCCGCCCCGCGTGAAGATGAGCAGCTCCTCCAACATGGCGGAACCTGATCTAGCATGCCATGGAGAAAATCAAATCACAAACGAAATCAGGATCTGGCAGCTTCCTTGTTACACGCCATGAATCAAATCAAACAACTACTGGGGGTTGGGTGATCAAAAGGATCCAGATCGAGGCTCGATCCAGGACTGCGAATCTCCCCAAATCTACGGGGGGTTTGCTAAATTCGGAGGGGTTTCTGTTCGAAATCGATTGAGGAGGGAGGGGGGGCGGGGCGAATTGCTCGTACTCGTACCTTACCTTGGGGAACGGTGCCGGAGGCGGAGGCGGAGTCGGTGGCGGTGGCGGAGGAGGGAAGGAAAAAAACGAAGATGAGCGCTGGACCGCTGGTGCGACGCGGTAGTTAATATTCCGATCCGATCCGATCGATCGGTCCGGCACGAGCACGACACCAGAGGCCTGCGTGTGGTCGGTCGGTCGTAGGCACGCACACCGCGACTTCGTCAATTCCGTGTGCCGCCGACCTGCCCATGCCACGGTTGACTCATTTCGCACGCCATTCCGATGCGATGCCTTTTTTTTCCTTTTTATTACCGTGTTGTTGCTACAATTTCGACCGATCCAAAGTTCTCCTTTTGTTTTTAAAAGCAGAGCAATCGAAAGCTAGACCACCATTCTCAATTGGGGAACCCAACACTACAATATATATTCAACACAACTCCTTCTGGACTGAAAACTTCCTACAAACCCCAGAGATATTTTGTGCTTTTCTAATACATGTACTGCTCCTCTATTGCTTTCAGAGGAAAACATGTTGCCGATCGAGTTAAACCACCTAAACCGTTGCAAAGTTAAGCCACCACCGCGAGGGCTTTACATCTATCTCGCTCGACTCACCCTGTTCCACCCAAGTGCAGGATGCATACTCCACACTGGAGACTTCAGTGGATGGTGTGCCCCCGTCGCCAACAGTAACCTTGGAATCGGGGCACTGGCACCTTTCATCGCCAACATAAACCTTACCATTGGGGCAATTTGAGTTCCCATCAACAAGGGTACCCTGAGAATTTTTCTTACTTGCGCCCCTGTCTCCTGCTGCAATCCCAGCATCAGTGTTATTTGTGCTCCCATCACAAACAGTAGCATGAGAATTGGCATTATCTGTGCTTCCATGGCCAGCAGTGACATGAGAATTGGGCTGATGTGTGCCCCCATCATCAATAGCATGAGAATTGGCATTATGTGTGCTTCCATCGCCAGCAGTGACATGAGAATTCGGCTGATGTGTGCTCCCATCGCCAACAGTAGCCTCAGAATTGACGATGGTAACATGAGAATTGGGTTGATGTCTGCTGCTCCCACTGCCAAACGTAGAGTGAGAATTGGCGTTACTTGTGCTTCCGTCACCAACAGTGACATTGGAACTAGGTTCATGTGTGCTCCCATTTCCAATGGGAACCCAGTGACTGGGGTATTGTGTGCTCCCAGTGCCAATAGTAATCTGAGAATTGGAGTGATGTATGCTTCCATCGCCAACAGTAACTTGAGAATTGTAGTGATTATTGCTCCCATCAGCAATGGGAACATGAGAATTGGGGTCATGTTTGCTCCAACTGCCGATGGCAACTCCAGAATTGAGGCAATGCACGCTACCAGTGCCAATGGCAACCTGAGAACTGGGAAAAGGCGTGCAGCCAGTGCCAATAGCAACATCAGCATTGGGGCAATGCTTGACCAGAAAGCCAGTGCCAACCTGATAATTGGGATAATGTGTGACCCAGTAGCCAGTGGCAACCTGAGAACTGGGGTAACGCAGATTGATGTTAGGTGTCTTGTTTGCCTGGAAAGAATCATTGTGGAAGCATCCAACAATTGCCTGCAAGGTGTAATTAAGTTAGTTTTTTCTTGGTGGGGGGACCTGACACGATACGATCGTCCCCTTCAGTATATGTACTAATAAAAATTACTGACAATAAAAAAGAAAGATTATACAAAAGAGGGTTCAAAGGTACTCTAGACAGATACTAAGACTGTAAATAAAAGAATAATAGCTCTAGGGATATCCAGAGCCAAGTCAGTTAAGAAGTTCCATCTCCAATTCTGCTTCTTTAGCTTGAAAAAATAAACGCATTCTTGGATTTTCATCTCCAAATATTAATTTATCTATGATGTACATAAACAACCACAGAGATTCACATTATGGATTTTCATCTCCAAATATTAAGTTATCTATGATGTACATAAACAACCAGAGATTCACATTATTCTTCCCATGGTAAAACACAAAAGAATACTGGGCGCTAAAACAGCTGTTTGCAATAATTTATATGGGTTGCTGTATCAAAGTATTGAATAACTTCGAAAGTCTGAACATCTGCATGTACCTGTGCAGGTGTTGCAGCCACGAGCGGTCCAGCTACAACGCCACCAACCACAGAAGAATCAGCACAAGCAAGGGTTACAGATAAGCACCCAGATCCAGGGCTGTCAGATGTCAAAATGGATCCAAACATGCGAATGATTTCCAAAGGACCCTGCAGAGAATATGAATAAATGAATAATGTGACATGAGAAAGGCTGAACTTTGGGCAGATAACCTATTTTAAGAGACTAAAGGTTTAAACCTTGTGATTTAAGATGACAGAAGAGTGTAGTAGATTTGCTTCCTGAACGACCCCAAGCACTGAGAGAACACAGATGGACTTCCTAATTACTTTTGAGACCCCCAGAATCTTTGATATGATATCCTGCACAATCATTTTCAGATAATCGAATTCCATAAATTATTTTGATCGGCAAAATAATTATTGCAACTACTCAGTGATCAACTCCATCTATAGATCCATGCAAAAAACATAAATAAATAAGACTGTGTGCATCATACAACAAAAGACAACAGAATCAGTAAGTGCAGAACAGAGTTGGGTTGATAAAGTCCACAGCATATCAAGATCTACATGCCCCACAACCTAAACAACACAGCTACTCCTCCTAGGAACTGTCTTGGCTCTATTATTACATCCTTCCAAGTTATGATGTCCTGATCATGATCCATCTCATATCAGGATTCCGTGCTTCCATGGCCAATGGACTAAACTTTGTGCGGGTGTGGGTGTGGTGTACTTGGGTTTCTAATCCTCTCTTCTTTAATATAATTCTCCTGCGTGTTCGAGAAAAAAAATGGCCATAGGACCAGGCGACTCGATATCTTCTTGAGTAAAGATGGCGCCCAAGTTATGTAAATTTATGGTACTCTGTTCAGCTGCAACTTGTGAAGATAAAGCCATTCCCATTTGTATGAAGAATTCTGAAAAAAGAAACAGAAAAGCAACCAGGTCCTTTTCCAACAAGGCAATGTATTCCTTTTGACAGCAATTACTAGTTGAGTAATGCTATATACTATCACATCTGCAATCTGCAACTCATCTTTATAGGATAGGAAGTGTAATGGATGTGCTCGAAATTCGTGTGCTTTTTACAGGAACAGGACAGGTGAAATCAATACAAGCTCAGGAACCTGAGATGGGCCGATCCAGTCAACATTCCACAAGGACCTATTCCATAGCCATTTCATTCAGCAATCCCGCAAATATCAATTCGTAGATAGCTAAAATGATGACCGCAACTAACCAAGGAGACGCAGGTAAAGCAATAAGCATACCTCTCCCACATCTATTTTGAGCACGTGCGGCTGGAGCCCACCCAATTGCCCGTGCCCTGTTCACAAGGACGCACCAAAATTAAGCAAATTACTAGGCCGAAAACAAATAAGGCAGGCAAGTGTTAAAGACTTTTTTTTTTGAAAAAGAAAGTGTCACCGTGAGCAGCCAGAGTCAGCGCCGGCGGTGCCCGTGCGGGCGCGGCGAGGTGGAAACCCGGCGGCGGAAGGAGGCGGTCGGAGTTGCGCGGGCGCCCCCGCCGCCGCCTCTCTGGTATCTGTGGCAGCGGCGGCGGCGGCAGCGGAGGAGCCGGAGAGGCGGCGAGCGCCGAGGGAGGCGGGTCGAGGCGGGTACGCATGGCCCGCACAAAGGGGGAAGGCGCCCGCAGGCAATCGAAACCGGAAGGCGCCCGCGCCTCCATTGCTCGTAAAACCCTAGCAGCGGAGGAGGCGCCGGCGACGGTAGCCGCCGCCGCCGCCTCCTCTTCTCTTTCCCTCTTCATTTTGTTTTGTTTGTACTTTTACTTTGCTACCCTTAGGACTCCCCCTGCCCTATATGCTCCTCCTCCATTTTTGCGAAATCTATACTCATTGTATGGCTTGGTTTAGCTCCTTCAAAACACATAATTTTTTATCAATTTTTGCGTCCTTTTTCATCTTATGTACGCCTCTTAATATATAAATTTTTTTATTTCTCAGAAACTAAACAAGGCCTATTTCGAAACATAAGTCAGATTGACTTTATCATAGCGTGTACTAGAAGGGTTGTAATGTGTGCTTAAAAAAAATGAAATTGTCTTTTTAAAATAAATGCTATTTTATCATATGAGATGCCTATAGTACGGAACTGAGGAAGAAATATAAAACTATACTGTTTTCAGTGACTATGCTTTCGTAACGGTAGGGACATGTTTGCTCGGGTTTCATTTTATGTTGATATCTAACGTAGGTTCCCTTTTTTTAAAAAAAAACGTAGGTTCATACTTCATAGTTCTTCTGATGCACCGTTGTTCATATATAACAATTTGAGTAACATATCCTACTCAAAAATGGTTTGAGATAGATTTGCTACGATATAAACTAAAACCCAATAAAGGCACTCCTGCAGTACTTTTAGTGCCCAAAGCCCCATTTTGCAAATATACTCAGGCTAGTCTCAGTGGAGAGTGTCATCGTACGGTTGTCAAAACCGAAAACTTTGAGAACTGTGCCGAGGGAGTGTCATCACCATGACGTCCTCTCTCAGTCCCATTACACTCCTTTCATAAATAACACTGTCATGTCAGCGAATTTGTTGATGTGGCATGATATTTAATGCTCGTGACAGTGTCATCGCACGGTTGCCAAGACTAAAACTTTGATAATTGTACCGAGGGAGTGTCATCATCATGACGTCTCTCTCATCTCATGGCACTTCTCTCATAAATAACACTGTCATGTCAATAAATTTATTGACATGACATGATATTTAATTTTCATGACACTCCCCGCTGAGACTAGACTCGGTAGGTCAGGCCAGGCTTCCATCCAATCGGCTACAATGTCCGGTCAACCCAAACCCATGGGATTCTTGAAATGCACCATCCATCGAATTGCGGCAACGCCAAGGGCTGTAAACAGCGCTGCGTTCCAGAAAGCTTAGCAGTAGATTAATGGCCCAAACTGTCAGTTCCAACGCTCCTCCAGCTCAAAACCTCCAACAAGTGCAGCAGTGCAGATTTGAAATGCACAATCAGAATGAACATATGAGTACTCACTGTTGTCAAGCACCACGCCCAGCTCCCCTCCATTTATACCACAGCGTAACACTTGAAACTAAAGCAGAGATATCCCATTTAATTAAATATTCTCATGTCAATATAATATGGTCAGAAAGTGGCACATCATTTATGCATGTAAGCATGTTAATGTAAACATATCGAGTGGTAGCTCACCAAGACTAACTATGTACACAGCTAGGGTATATGGGAGCTCGATCTGTAATTCTTTGTACAGAACAATAATCTGCTCTACTCAGGGAACCTACTCGAGCTCCACGGAACCACACTAAACCGCAGAAGTTCCTCACTTTATTCTAATTCCGCCCAACTCATCTCAAGACCGGTCCCAAACACCCAGCTTCCCCAAGTAGCTCCCAATGCAAGTTATCTATACACATAAACTAGTGAGTGGATTTAACATAGGATGTAGGCATATATATGGCACCAGGAAGAACCGGGAAGGACCAGGGGCCAAGGTTCTCTAATAATCCATTAATATCGGATTGCTTGCGATGCCGTCCTTGAGTAATTCACGACCTGCCTGTTCAATCAATCTTCGCTTCTTCTCTTTTGGAACCTGGCCAACCATTGTCTGTGCACTTGCTGCCCCCACGGCCCTTAGTGTTGGCAACTAGTCGTGTCTGAACCGAGTTCTGCACCGCCCTCACATCCTTAATGCCGTCATGGAGTTGCTTGCACAGAGCATCAAGAGCTAGCATGGGGAACGGCTCCTCGATGAGAACACCAACCTGGAATGTACGGGCGTTAGTGACGGAACACTGGAAAGAGCTTGTAACTTAACTGTCCAAAATTGGGCACAACAGAAAGACTAAGTATTACATTGGATCTCTGAAGACTGATGGTACACATGACAGAAACATCCAGTGCCTAACATATATGCGGATTGATGAGTCAACCAAAATTACTATTGCAGCTGTTGTTTGCACAGCCGCATAGCATTCGCAAGTTGATCTAAAACTGATTTTGTACTAACCAAAATAATAGCAACACTGATTGTGCAAATCTGATTTTTGCACAGTGTGGGGGATGCAGGCATGATTTGCAGGCTGAAATGAAAGTGGAAGCTTACTTCCTCAATGCAGAAGAGTGATGCGGCACTGATAAAGGTAGCTGGAACAACAATCCATTTGCATTCATCCCAGAGTATCACTGGGAGCGTAAGATGCCAGAGAACGAGGAATCTGGAAGTAAGTCTGGTGTATGAGACAGGAATAGGAATCCCGATGAGCTGCTCGCACACACCGATTCCTTCAAGAAAACAAGACAGTTTAGACTCCTACAAAGCAAGGCAAACGGATCGCGTCAGGCATTTTCAATTAACAGCAGTACAGTAGAATAATAAGTCGTATATATGGTAGTCAGTTACCATGATGGTCCGCTTCTGTTCGTCGAGATCTAGCATCTGAAGACTCTGTGAAATGAACTCGATAACACACCGGGGTCGGTGCTTGGATGCGAGAACGACGTTGAGGTCGTCTTCGTTGAGCAAGCCCTGAAGGTCCGTTTTGACGTCGGAGTCGCAAATTATGTGACACTGGAACATTAGTTGCGTAGATTGATGATTCAGTACTAGTCTAGTATCAGGTGAAGAGGGGAAATCACAATGCAAAACAGTAACAAGAATCAAAGGGGAGGGAAAAACCTTGAGCGCGACGGGGAAGGCGAGGATGTAGTTGATGAGCGCTTGCCTGAGCGGGTCGTCGTGCTGAGCCGCAGGACGATGCATGACCATCCCGGCGAGTTCGGCGGCTCCGGCGAGCACGCGCATCCAGGCCTTTCGTCCCTCGTCGAAGCGCGCGTAGGAGGCCTCGGTGCGGAAGACGAGGAGGAGAGCGAGGGCCGGGGCGGTGAGCTGGTAGGGCAGCGAGGAGGCGGTGAGCGCGTGTGCCGGGAGGAGCGTGTTGTAGGTGGCGATGGCGGCGGCGAAGGCGGTGAAGGCGGCGACGGGAGGCGCCAGGGAGAGGATGACGCGGGAGGAGAGGGACGTCAGGAAGTGCCGGAGGTGGCGGCGGGAGCTCCGGTGCTCGCGCCACGAGGCGTGGTCGTACAGCGGCCGGCGGTCGCGGATGCGCCGCTCCTGGACGGCGTCGGCCCAGTCGGGCACCGCCGACAGCAGCTGCCGTAGTCCTAGAGGGGGCTTGGACGCTGCCGGCGGCGGCGGGTCGGGGAAGCACCGGGCGACGTGGAGGCGGCGGGCGGCTGGGGGAGGCTTGGGCGCCGGCGCCGGCGCCGCCATGGGTGACGACGGAGGGAGCCTTCAGGCCATGGGTTGCCTGCCTTGTCTTGTGTGGCGGGGAGGAGGGAGGAGCGGATCGGATCGGATCATGCCATTTGCATGACAGGTGGGGACAAGCCCACAGCCTCCTCTTCTCTTTATTATATATATATATATATATTTATTTATTTATTTATTTAATAACCCAGCCTAGCCCTGCTGGGTGCTGGCTGCAGCCTGTTTCCTTTCTTTTCTTTCCCCTTTTTTATTTACATGCATAGTTTCTTGTTCAACAGCCAAGAAACACAGCCTCAGCATTAGCAACGAGATGAGATCATCAAAAGAATACAACTGTATGTGCCCATCCACTGCATTACACCAAAAACAATCACCACTTTTGCCTGAAATCTACTCTACTGCATCCTAATTCTGATAAGCTACACAGGCCCCCCACCAAATGGATATGTGGCTTCCAACAATGGATCAATGTGGTTTTCCATCATATATACACACTCGCCGCTCCCACATGCCCCAGAAAAAAAAAACAAAGGATCGACCCCTCCAACAATTTCTTCTCTGGTGTAAGGCTATCACACAGCAGAAAGGAATGTCAAAGACCATCTCCATCAATTCACTAAAGCAACAGCACTGGCGTCAGCTGTCATCATCTAAAGACCCAATGTAGGTCAGTTCTGTCCTCCTCACCCTCACAGCACCCTTGAGCCAGCTGCACGCTTTTAGGTTAGCATGGTCACCCGTCGCACCACTTGCACCATTGCTTCCGGATGATGCGGAGGGGCAGCTTGTGCCATCTTCGAGCAAAGTCCATGGATCTACCTCCATCTCAGGATCATGACAAGGCAGTACCGCCTTGCTTCTGCTCGAGACATTAGTAGGCACCCAACCCACAGAACTGCCTTTCGGTTGTGGGCCTGTGCTTGAAGTACAGCTCTGGAGTGGTGTTACTGCAGCCAAAGACAACTGAGGAGGCTGGCATTGTATACAAGGGTGCCGAGATGGTGGAAGAATAGGCATGGCTGCTTGGATTCTCCGCCTGATTGTTTCAGGCAATTCCATGTGATCCAATGCAGACTGCAAGAGATCCAAAATTAGAACAGCCATTTTTAGCATACCAGGGGGAAAAACTTGTATAGGCATTTACGAATTCAAGCAATCAGACTAACCTGCAAACCCTCAGCTGCTTCATTATCAAATGCGGAGAAATCTCGTTGAGCTCTAATGGAGGACTTTGAGGCCGACCTTGACTTCAGCCAACTTGGTTTGCAGCTGCCAAGCAGTGCATGGAGAACACATAAAAGCCTCTCAAAAAGACTTTCACCAGGGCGATCAAGCAGAACATCCAGGGGAGGCTCCAGCAAAGAATCCACCTCCCGCCTTAAAGCTGCTGCATTGGTTGGAGGAAGGGGCAAATCTGCGTCTTCATAAATCATGCGCGTTGCAAGCAAGCCCAGAATTGCAGAAGCGAGTGCATGCCTCATGCTCCTAGAATTTTCTTAGTCAGTAAATTGTAAGAATAAGAGAGTGACTATTTGCTATCAAAGGCACATCAATATTCACTTGAGGAACATCTATACCCAAAAATATCAAAGGGAGCACTCAATCCATTGCCCCAAAAGGGGAAGGGCTAATGAGAAAAAATACATTACTTGAGCACATTGCTAACTAGTAAATGTATAACATGCCAAGTAACAAGAAAGAATCCCTACAAATGATCACAATCAATTTTCTAATTGACATGTTAGACAACAGAAATTTATAGTTTTAACACAGGCTATTCGATAACATTCCAGCAAAATGGCCACTGATAAATTGTGTACACAACATAATGGACAGAACAGTCACTGATAAACTGGGTACACAACATAGTGGACATTAGACGGACGTGATTATGTGCTCTAGTGTTCAGACAAACCCTTCTATAATATAAAAATGTGCTGATTTTTTCCATCGTATTCATATAAGCACTGCTGTAAAGAGCTGTGTTTTCCCAGTTAAATGATTCCGGTAAAAACAAGGGTTTTTCCTGGCTTCTTGCAGACTGCTAACAACATGCTTACAAACATGATCTATGAAAAAAAGAACATTCCAACACTGCCACATAAAGCCAGAGTGCCTTAAATATATTTATGACAACCAATGCGCATAACTATCAAAAACACATCTAGGATCAAATGTGAACTATAAACAAAATCTAGACTCACCTGTCTGCCATGATTACTGGAAGCAACCTAATGATAAATTGGAGGCGTAACCACAACGCTGCCCGCAGAGCCGATGCTGAAGGAGGACTTGGATCGTTACCAACCGGAGCTCTTCTGCCAATATTTGGACTTCCACCTCGAATTCCTTTACGACCACTGGATTTGCTTGATGGCATTTCATTTCCAGAAGGAACTGAACCAGCTTGTTTAGCACCATTTCGTGCTGTTGCTTTGATATGCTCACTAATGGCCCCCATCTGTTTGGTCAAATCACCAGAAAGTATACCGCGGATATCAGCAGAACTTCTGTCGATGCATGGCAATACTAATTCAGCAAGGGCTTTCTCAGTTAAATATTTATTTATAGATCTAATCCCTTCAAAGCTTCTATCAACACTTTGGGAGGGAGTCTTGCTAGGCCTTTTAGCATCAACAGAGTCATCCACAACTTCTCCTTCCTCAATTGATGTGACTTCTAACTTCCTTTTTGCAGTTTTATTAGAAATGGCATCACTATGCAAGCTGAACCAGCCCCATGGTTTCCAAACTTGCGCCTTAGTTGAAAGCCCTTTTCTTTGGGCAATATGAACAAGCTGCTGTCTTGTTGACCTGCGCCCAAGAATAGCGTCTTGCCCTTGTAAGATCCATTTTACATCCATAACAAGTGACTCCTGAAGCTTTCCAAGAAGGTGAACAACTTCTGAGTAAAGAGGAGCAGCATCAGGTCTAGCAAGTAACCTTGATAGAATGACTTCAGTAAACCCTTTCTCACTATCAGAAAGGGCAAAACCCTCAGCGTTAGGGGACAATGACCGAAGTGATTCAAGTGCTGTCTTGCCAGCTGCAACTTTTTCCATAAGAGCCTGTTCATCTAAAAGAAGCCTCATCTCAACCCATTGCCAATGGAACTTTGCAGGCTGAAGAGTATCAAGTAGTTGCATAAGCCTCTCTGAGAGCTTTAACTCATTATCTTTGGGGTCACAAGGCTCTGAAGCACCATCCCCCTGAGTAGTCATCGGTGTGCTGCAATCAACAAGAGCATCCAGAAAAAGGCGGGCACGGAGAGGTATAAACGGCAATATTTTTGAACTCCTGTCAGGGTTGTGACTTTCAAGCATTGCTGCAAATTCCGAATCACCAACATCGGAAGCCAGAAGATTATACAGCTGATGTGTATTACGGAAGCAGATCTCCCGAAAAGGCTGATGTCTGGTAACATCATTTACTGCGTTTGATAGAGACTGATAAAGCTGTGGATCCTCACGGTTAAAAATATATCGCCTCCAAAGAACCATGGCAAAAATTGAGTAGGCTGGAGGAAAGATCACACTTAAAGGAAGAGTCTGCTGCAACCTTGAGAGTGCAATAATGTAGGATTCGCCAAGAATATTTGCAATAAGCCCATCGTAGACAGTTCTGCAGTTCCCCAATAGAATCCTAAACCAATGTGCCGAAACTTCCGTGGAATTCTCCATCCTGGAAGTTCCACTAGGACGGGATACACCGTTTGCACTTGTTTTCAAACCTCTTAGGAGCTGCAGAATGTCCAAACCATCTTTTATTTTTAGAGCAGCAACCATCCGCTCAAGGCTAACAGCACCATGAACAACAGCCCCCACAACAAGAGCAGAAACAGCAGCAGCTACTTTTGCAGTCCTTCCAACAAAACCTTTCCCAGAGTTGCTGAGGTCACTTGTATGATTTCCATATGCATCATGGTTCTCAGGCGAAGGCTGAAACTGATTACGGTGCATTTTTGCAGGAGCAAAAGCTGCTGTAACAGCAGCAGAAGCTTCAACTGCCAGAGCTATCTCAAATACACGACTGAAGCGATCCCCAAGGGTTTCTTTCAATAAGCAAAGAGAACTTATGTGGATACGCAAAGTGTGTCGAACAAAATCTAGCGAACTAACAGGATTAACACCTTGATAGTTGCCTCCTGCAAAATCCAAATGCTTTGCTATCACATGCCCAGCATTCACAACAACTGCAGAAACAGCAGAAGCAACTATTGAAAGGTCTCCATCTTGATTTGCGCCCCCATTTTGCTTGATACATTCTACTAAGCCCAAAACAATGTCATGCGAAATCTGGTAAATATCTTCTTTCTCGAAAGAGGGTGGACTCTTGGGTGCTGCAAGAACTTTCTTTTCCTTTAAACTGCGTTGAACCTCATCAGCTTGCCGCTGCACTATCTCTTTCATATTCTGCAGAAGTCTTGAACTTCTTCCATTCAACTTTTGGCGGACCTGCTCATCAATCTCCTCACCTGCTGAAATCCCCGAAGGAGAAACAAAATCACCATCAATTGACCGCCCATTATCAAGGTCAGCTAACAGTCGCTGATCACATGTGGTCCGAAAGTTTTTCTCCCACCTGGCCACACTAGCCACATCTCTGTATTTCTTCAAAAAATACCGGACATAAGCAAAAGCTGTTGAACCAGGATGCCTGGCAGTGCCTGACACAGAATTTCTATTCACTGAAGCACTTAGAACATCAGGCAAGATATCAGTCGTAACAAGTATGTTCTCATACCTGCAAGCATTGCATAATAAAGTTATCAAAACCATATAACAGCCTAACAAAGTTCAACATCTTAGAAGATATTAATGCAACAATAGATATCGATCGACAAAAAGCCTTGTCTAGCTGCTAACTGAAATCCCTCACTGATACAGTCATCAATTATCATTTAATTGCCAATTAATCACGTCACATATGGCTTAACCACATCTATTATGATACAAAATCTGTGAGGCATGTCCACCTCGTTTTCCACCATTTCACGTGATAAAAATCTACTAGGTCATGCAAAACAGTTGGTCCAACTGTGTGCATGTTTCCCTTTCGACACATGAAAATGCATTATCTGAGCCATAATAGGAAAGTACATTTAAAACAGTATATAGAAACATTAACAGCTAAAGCATATCTATGTACCGAACCACCCATAAAGCAGATTTCAAATTTAAGGACGTATCACAAAAATAACAAACGATGCAATGCATGCATGTCCTGATCCAGATAGGACCCAAATGAACTCGTATCATAATATGAACCAAAATTTACACTGAAACATGACAACAAGGAGACAAACGATATCCCCTACTGGTGGTTAATTCAACTCCACGCGCTCGGGGAGATATATCAAGTTTTAGGACTGATCAAGCATCCTTAACTTCGATGGTGTACATAACTGTTCAAAAATGATGCTGCTAAATTTATTATAAATACTACCAGAACATAGTATTTTTAGTACTTTCTACTAAAGGCATTACTATGAAAATGATAATCCAATATGTGTATCAGAAATTGTTTATTGAACAAAGCATTGTATGTCCTTTTTCTTGTTCCTGGTCGGTATTATTATGAAAGGCTTCGATGATATTTTTAGACAACTGGGAAACATGTCATCAACAAGGTGACAAGAAAATGGCATACTACGATGTTTTAATCAAAGCATGAAATCTTTTCAAAAACGGTAGAACATCAGGATGAACATACCTAAGAAGAGATGAGAACACAAGTCCCTCGCTGACCTGACAAACTTGGTGTTCTCTGTTCCTCATATGCATAGAACTTCTCCCAGGTTGGCCTGAGGAGCCCAATCCACCACGAATTTTGGCCAACAGCCATACAAGGAACCTTGCAGCAGAGACAAAATCACAGCATGTATCCAGTACATAGAGAACTGACATCAATTCTTCATCACCCAGCCTCCATTTGGATGCAGATTTATCATCAGGCTGGAAGGAAAGGGTGCTTACAGAATTGGTAGCTTTACAAGCTATCATTTCATTTCCTTCAACAAGTTGTCTTATTGATTTCAACAACCACAAAGAAACAGATCGTCTTTCGAGCAATCTAAGTTTTTTAGTGATTTCCCAACTTCAGTCAGATTTGCCACCCTCATGTTATCAAGATCTTTGACACTGTCACCATCAATATTAGGTTTATGGTGGGGACAGCTCAGCTTGCTTTCGCAAACATGGCTAGTAGATGCCCCCTGGCTACCTTCGATTCTGGCAGCTGCAAGCTGTGCAAGACTTTGTGTTTTACGAACTACTTTTGCCCTACCCCTAGAAGTTTGCTTAACAGACTTCTGTGCAGGTTCAACACTGAGAGAATCATGAAATTTTGTCCCTTTCCTAACCCACCAAATATCTTCCTCGTCTGATTGAATCAATGGAAAACCTTGGAATGGAGTGCCACCATCATCCAATTTCTGCCCCTTGGACCTCATACAATCCTCACATCCATATTTTGCTTCTCCAGTTTCAACTTGCGTGAGGGTTGAATTTGCTGAGTCTTGAAAGCTTGTTTTTATTTGGCATGGTTCAGATTCCGCTGGGTGAGGATATATAAAACTCAACAGGTTTGACACTAGGGATTTTACATCTTCAACTTGTTCTGGCATCCTTCCATGCTTATCACCTCCTGATGCAACTGGAAGATCATTCTGCTTCCGAATGCAGGAACTTGACATGTATGTGCTACTTGCATAAAAGGAGGGACCACGTGAAAGTTCCGAAAGAACAAGGCGACGCTCGCTAGAGTATGTTGACATGATCTCATACAATTGTTGCTCTTCAGCAGTTTTAGTTTCCTCAAGAATATCAAATAAAGAAGATCCCGGAAGCTGCTTTAAAGTTCTGTGATGCCTTCTTTTTCTTTCAACATCCAACATTGTGTCATTCTTGTCAGTAATTCCACTAATTATTAGCTGCCTAACATAAGCCTGAGGATAAAATATACCATTGCGGATAAGTTCTACAATGAGAACATCCACCCGTGTAAAACCTGCAGCACTACTAACCTCATGCTGATCCAACCAACACACGATAATATCATGCAGTGGACCAGGGCTTTCAAAGACACCGTTCGTGTCCTTCTCATCCACATTCTTTGCATTACTTCTTAATCCAGAAGAATCATCCATGGCAGTTGCTGCCAAACAAGCATCGTTCAATGAAGAACCTTTGACAACACTATTTGTGGTAATGCGAGTGCTACTCTTAGAACGAGACAGGTTATTAATCTCGTCCATTTTATTCTTCAAGATAGACACTGCCACGTGTATCTGAGACAAATCCCTTCTTCCTGTAAGTTTTACATTCTGACAGGGAGATGCACGGCAATCACGGTAATCACATGTTGCCCATTCACAAAGGAAAAATATAGAACAGATTAGGGATGGCTCAACAGTCCCGATCCACATCAGAGAAGATTGCAAACAGGGGCTGACCTCTTTAATCCACCTCTCTTCCATTAACGCATCAGATAGATCATTAAAGAGTGAAGAGTATGCCACTGACAAATTTCCTGTGGCAAGAGCTTTATCTAAAACCTGTACCACTTTGGCTGCACCACGCACTTGAAGATTAGGGTTGGCAACAGTTGCAAGATCAGATGCACGCTTCTGAATTGAACAAACAGCATAACCACAGGACAGGTACCTATAAGCATCGCGCCTCTTAGAACTAGCAATTCCACTACCACCAGCAGTTATCTTCAACAGCGCACCTCTACCATATACATCAGGAACCACGAAAGAGGGAAGAGGAAAGCAATCCAAAGAAACAAATGTATCTGGCACTGCTAGCACCATGTACCGCAATAACTCTGCTATAATAGAAGACACTGATGGCCTTTTTGGACTGCCAACAACAGAAGCATCATTGAGGCGTCTAACTAGTAGCTCCACGAACATGCGCACATATGTTTGTGAGAGAGTAATGGTGTCAACCAGACCAAGTACAATAGGCAAAAGAAGCTCTAAAACATCAACTGAATCTCTCTCCTGAACAAAATAGATTAAATCGATCAATAATTTTGATAGATGAACAGAAAATGAAACATAAAATATTGTGTAGTTTAATCTGTGGAACAGGTATACCTGAAGTTGGTTAGATAACCACTCGATAAGTACCGAGGGAACAAGCAATTCTTCTGTGAGATGCCATTGGATGAGACGGACCATATACCGCCATTTGAAATGCACCAAGGGTTCTTCACCATCTCCACAACCTGGGGATGCTTCAGTTTTAATTTTTATTTGGTTGGTTCCAGCAGTAAGTCCTGGTGAGGACTGCTCTCTAAACGGTACAACATTGCCCTCTTTTGAACAAAATTCGTCCAATATCTGTTGCAAATATTCAACAACATCCTTCGTCCACTGATTAGATCGTTGATTATCAGATGCGCCTGCTGAAACACTGTTTTGTGTCGGTCGGGCCTGTAGCTATAATCAAATACGCGTCATCACAATGATGCTGCCATTTGGTAGTGAAGGATGAGACAGGTTACGAGAGATTGCAAACCTGATTGAGGTATGTGACTTTCACAAACCATGTTGCTCTTAACAATGGGACATTATATCGAGTGAGAACTTCAAAAAGTGATTTCCTACGATAACCATGAGGAACGTGCTCAGATAGTGAACGCAGTCGCTTGTTTGGCTGAGCAAGAGCCTGCAAGGCAATGGTGCATGTAAGAAATGAGACCACTACTTAAAGTGAGCTGAAACCATGGCTGCAGCACCAGTGTGACAAAGGTAAAGACAACGTTCACCAGAATTAATTAAATCTTCCAGGATGTGTGGTGAGGAAGTTTCAAATTATGTGTGGTGAGAAAGTTTGATATTTAAAATGTCAAAATCAACACTGTATAGGAATAGTTGTTATTCTAGACCTACAATACCAGTAACTAAATACAATGGCTGCAAACCATGGCTGCAGCGCCAGTGTGACAAAGGTAAAGGCAACGTTCACCAAAATTAATAAAATCTTCGAGGATGTGTGGTGAGAGAGTTTGAAATTTAAAATGTCAAAATCAACACTATAGGAATAGTTGTTATTCTAGACCTACAATACCAGTAACTAAATACTCAAAAGGAAGCAGAACAGCTAACTATCAAAGCCAGGGCAAGCTTGATAATTTGCAAATTTAGATAGTGATACATGAAATATTCACCAAAGTCCCATTGAATAGAACATTATAACAACAAATGACAGGTTAGTTTGCTCGACCTCAGCCCATTTTCTGCGTGTGTCCTCATTACATGGCCTTTGCTCCGGGTAAACTCCAGACTTGATCAATAGAGATCCAGAAAGAGGAACTCCATAAACTTGGCCAGCCTATTAAAAAAGGAAGAGTGTCAATGTTTGACATGATGCCAGGCGATAAGAAGTGACAAACTTTTTTTTTGCAGTCGCCAACACTGAAGCAAATACAGCAAACATGACTGATGGCGCAAAATACCTTTCTCTTTTGAGCACGAGACTCGTTGATAGCCCTTAACCGCTTCTTTAGTGCCTTCATTGAACAACAAAGTGTTAAATTTGGCCTTAGCTGTGTAAACCATACACCGAACAGACCCCAAAGAAAAGGGAAGGGGAAGCAAAAGGAAGAAGGTTTGCGGTTGAAAAATAATTACTAGACCTAATTTTAAGAAGGTTACATCTACTAGACCTCACTTTAAGAAGGTTACATCCACTATCTTCCAGAATGAAAGACTTAACAAAAATCCTTTAAGAGGCACGAATCTATGCTTCATATCATACATTCAGCAGGATGTGCAGCTTGTGAACACGGAAACATGAATGACAGAACAAACTCAAATTAAGCCAAAAAAAAAATCAAGGAGGGCAACAAATTGGAACTCAAGGCCATCCTTGCTCACTTGTGCTTGTGTTAGAAACAAAATTCCAAATTGCCAAAACTAAGCTTTTCAGCGAAAAGGCGTTCCTTCAGAGTACCACAGGTATAATTGACTATGATCAGCTGTTGGTCCAGGATGAAATTACAGAAACAGATTCATTAATACTGGCAGAACAAACTTGTTTGTCATAATGGGAAGACAAGATTGCCTTATGAGGTAATTCGGCAAAAAATAGGCAGAGTTCCCTTACCTCTTTGCATTTTACGATGACATCAGGCTTGCAAAAGTGCGGGATCTGGCTGAGTACAATCTCTCTGGCTTCCTATCATGCCCAGCAAAATTCAATTTCAGTTGAAGTACAATATTGTTCCCAAACCGTGGAAGCGAAAGCAAGCTCCCGAAGCATAGAATAATTGTGAACACGTTTCGATTCGCACCTCAATTCCTTCAACAGTCTCCTTATACCCAGCTTGCGCATATTCTTTGGTTAATGTCTCCTCAGGGCAGTTTGGCGTTTGTGGATAGAAGTCAGGAGGGCCGAGCCTAGAGAAGAGTCATGATGCAGATGAATTGAAACCATATGATGGGGTCAAACCAACAAGCCTAGCTGGTGTTTATAAGCAGGAGGAAATATAACATACTTGTTATTGAGCGGGTCTTTGTCACACTTTAGCTTGTACGGTGCTAGCTGCTGTTGGCGCCTGAAAGGCAGAAGCAAGATATGAAGAGGAATGGAATGCTGAAAGAGAGGTGAGTGGAGTGTTAGGAATGTGAATAATACCTGGATGCGGGGTAGTTGGAGGAGGAGGAGGAGAAGGGCGTTGCGTTGTCCCTGGCGCCGGGTGCGCTAAAGCCAGCAGTATTGCCGGCGGCGCCGGAGTACCTTTGCATGGCCAGCGAGTCAGGTGGGTGGCGGCCCCAACATGAGCACAGATGAGAAGGGAGAATGAATCGGGCGGGGAAGGCGAGAAAGAAGAAAAACAGTGGAATTCGAATAAAAAAAGCAGCGGGAACAGATCGCGGGGCGGCGAAACCCTAGGGTAGGGTGTGGAAGCGGATCAGGCGCTGGCGATTGGAGATCCGCGATCCGAACTTACTCGAGGAGTAGGGTTTAGGTGAGCTGACAGGGGGGGAAGTCACCTTGACCTTGGAATCGGGCGGAGAAAATGGCTGGGGCTAGGGTTTGCAGTTTGCTTCGGTTTGGTTGGGGGGGGGATTGGATTTGACAAGGGGGGTGGTGGTGGATCGAGGGAGGCAGCCAGCGGCGGCGGCTGCTCCGATGGGCTCTGCTTGCGGCTGCGGGGGGGTGGATATTTGGATTGGATGCGCTGCGCTGCGCTCGTGGTTGCCTCTGCTCGATCTCTGTCGCTGGCTGGTGTGGTGAGGGAGAGACCCAGGGTGGAAGAAACAAGAGATGATGCCTCGTCTCTCTGTTTGTTTTAACTGACGGAAGAGGTTGACTACTCCGTCTGCTGTGATGTACGCCGATCCTCGGCTCTTCTGCGGATGAACCACATACAGTACGCTTGTTCCACATTTTCACTTCTCATGATCATTTATTTTTTATCATAATACATATTTTTTTGAAAGATTATCATAATACATATTTGTCCCATCTCAATAGTACATTATACCGTACTAATTCAAACGTGTACGTAATCGTCGTTATGTTCATTTCCCATGCAGATTTAACAGATTGAATAGTGTCATGTGAAGAAAAAAGTTGGTTGATCTAACGGATTCTGGCCGATAAGCCAAACGATGAGAGCGCATGTCTCTTTGATGTGGCTTCTAGCACACTCTTATGCCATGTTGTCGGTTTTCAGCCTTTTTTTCTTCCATCCCGTATATAAGCGTATTGATGTGAAAGTGAAACTATCGTGACTTTAACTATTTATGGTATGTAATGCTTACTTGACTTACCTTCTCACACGATGGGCATGCGTAAGCTTTTTCTAGATATGGTATGGTCAAAAGCATTCGTCTTTTATCAATCGAATATATCATCTTGCCAAGTCTATTCTATTTTTAGTTAAAAGTGGTATGTGCCATTTAGATAGCCACGTACTATCATTGTTTGTGAATCTTGACATTTTGATTTCTATAGTAATTTTATATGCCAAACATTACACACAAAAAAACAATTGTTACGTGCAACTATTGCGCTTTACAAATACCAAATTAACATAAAAGGAGATGCCTAATTAACGCATACATAGAGGCCGCTACCAACATTAATACCAACTCAATTCGTCTCGTATTGTCTTACCTAAATGAACCTGGACATGGCACAACAACAATTAATCAGTATGCCACAACTTGTAAGTACATGTACAAATGCGAATAAACTAACTAATTTTTTTTTTGAAAAGTTAATAAACTAACTAAATCAGCTATCAAAAAAAAAGCTAGCGTGCAAACATCTAATCTAATCGGAGAATATCTATGGAAACATGACTGCCATGACTGCCCGGATCCGGATGAAGGCCGGAAAGGCGCTGCACACGCATGCCGACACCACCAAATCCGCCTCGCAACCAGCGCGCTGCTGCGACCAGTTCACCCGCCATCCCCTCCAACACCGGCAGCCCGCGTGCCGCGATCCTGTGGTACTCTGAAGGAGGAGGAGGTTCCTCTGCAGTTGAGTCTCTGCAGTTGAGTCAATGACACGTGGGTCCGACCGGACCAGGGCCCATATGTCAGTGACTCAACTGCAGGTGCAGTAACTGCAGAGGATCTCATTCCCTGAAGGAACGCTTTCGCTTTTCACAAATTCGACAAACTTGGTTACAATAAAAATGACACAGGCTATTCCTTTTTCATCTGTTACTCCAGCAAAAGAGTGGCATCTTGTTTCGTTCTACACAGGATCATGAATCAAACCAAACGGAGGCCAACTTTCTTAGTCATGGCCAAGATTTGGCTTAGTTCACTTAGGGTCACTGTTTCACTGACCAAACATGTCATTTTCAAGTGTAGATGCCTGCCTGTTTTGCACTGAATGTATATGGCACTATTTACTCTTTTGGACTAGAAAAGTAAGAAGAATTCGTATCACTACCTTCTGCTGTTACTCAACGAATCATTTTAGGTTAAATGGCCGTTTGCCAGGAAGGAAAAAGAGGTCTTTTACAGTACACAATACTACATACTGGTAGTACGGTAGTATAATCGGTTTTTTGTTGTGGATAAAAAGGTAATTTGTACTCATTTGGACCGCAGCGTGCGAGCCGTCCGTCGTGCGTTCATTTCACCGCGCCCGCGCCCTCCGTTCCCCATGGCCGCCGCCGACCCGCGCCGCCGCCTCCATTTTTTTCCAATCATACCCATATACTACTTATACTACCTATGAATACTACCGTAAAAAACCGGTAGTACATAATTAATTTTAGCCGTCAGATCTTTCGAAATAGGTCCTTTTTTATTACATACGAGTCCTTTCTAAACGGTAGTATAATGTAGTATTGTGTACCGTAAAAGACCTCAGGAAAAAAGTAGCTGACTATTGCATCTATCTAGCTGGAGACTCCGGCCAGTTCGATCCCCACTTTGTGTGGATTGTTTCCACTAATTTTCTGGGGGTTGATACCTGGGTAGCTAGCCTAGCCTTTATGTTAATGTTGCTAATCCATTGTCAACAGACTGTTACAAAGCAATTTAGTTGCTCTCATTAAGTCATCCAGTATGGAAGACATGCAACCTCATGGAGGATGCAAATGCATCAGTTACAAGCCTAAGTTTAAGGCCATGTTTATGTTTATGTGACCTTTCATTTCTAGTAACTGACATTGTAAACACCCTATAAAAGGGTACCGAGAGATCAATGAGAACACATTACTATATTCACTATTACCTTGTATCAATTGTCTCTCTACAATTTCACACTCTAACACGTTATCAGCACGATGCCTCTCCACAGAGCGGTTCCCAGGCGCCTGGCCTCGAGACGACGATGATGACAGCAACCTCCTCGCTATTCCCGTCTTCACCCGCCGGCTGTGAACCACGGCAATCGACAAGAACAGTTCGCCATCTATCCATGGTAAATCAACATCTCAGACCAAAGAGAAAAAGGAAGAACAAAGACAAATCTCGGTCTGAAAAAGATGGTAGGCACTTACGTTTTTCCTACGGGTCACCATGGAACTGTCGTTCTTCAAATTCCCCAAAGTTCTCGTCCTTCCGATTTTGCTTCATGCCCATCACAGAGCTGGAGCACGGAGGCATCGACCTCCACTGGATGTGGCTACGGATGAGGCAGTAGTACACACCCTTCTGTCTCTGCATCAGCAGACGTTCCTCCGCGTCCATCCAGCAAAACCGTGTGTCGCTGTAGCACACTGCAGCGATTTCAAGTGGTGGCGTCACAGGCCCGCCAGCGCACTGCATCAGCAAATGGCCGCCCGATCCCACTGTGCGGCCGCGGCGCCCAAGACGACGACAGCGTGACGGAGCCTACCCCTCTGCATCAGCACAGGGGCCTCCCATAGCGAAATGCCGCTCGGCTTCGTCACGCCTCAGCTCGCCCCTCCGCCTGCTTCACCGGCCCCGCGTTTTCCCTACTACCCGATAGCAGCGACGGTAGAGCCGAGGGGGAGGCCCGAGCGGGGGGAAGACGAGGCCTAGGTGGTGCGGGAAAGGTGGTCTGGGCGGCGCGTCGGTGCATCTGCGCGGAGCAGTGGCGGCTGCGCGGCATGCGTCGGTGGCAGCGGCGGAAGTCAGCGGCGGAAGTCAGCGGCTACGCGTCGGAAATCGGCGGCTGCGCGACGGGCGTCGCCGGCGGCTGCTGCGAGACAAGGTCGGCGGACTGAGGCGGCGGCAACGGACTGACGCGGCGGCGACAGACCGACGGCGGCGGCGACGAGTTAGGGATTAACCCTAACTTACGCCCGAGTCGGCCTATAAGGCCGCAGCAGCCATGGGCCTGGCTGGGCCGGCCTCAATTGCCCCACCAACCCGACTGCCCCGCACCCGCGCGCCTGGGCCTCCTAGGCCAAAAAGTGGCGGCTGGCTGAAACCGAGGTTGTCTCGGGCCACTGCCCAGAAATCCTTCCATTTTTCTGAATTTAATTTCCTCAGAAATTTACCGTTCAGTCCTGAACTTTAATTTATTTACATTATGTACAGTCTGTAAATTTTACTTTCGGCCCTTAATACTTTCTGTATTTGTAAATACATATTTGTTCAGCACTTTATGCATTTCCATGTCTTACTATTACAAGTACTTTGCAAATTTAATTTCCTCGCCTTACTTTATTTAGGTTTCAATGCAATATAAACTCTAAATTGGAAGAATTCTTTGAAGTTTGAGATCATATGGATCTACGCATGCCTCAGCATAGCGACTATCCCTCGAACTCAGAATTGTTACCAAAATGGCACACGCTCATAAATTCCTCTATTCAAATTTCATTCAACAAAGTTGGTCATATATCAAAGTGGCATTCAAACACCACCGAGGGATCTACACTATTATCAAATAGTGATTACCCGAATATGATTATCGTGCTTTGGAAAATTGAATATTGAGTTATTTAATCACGCGAAAGCCTAAAGATACCCAATTTATTGAGAAGATTTATTTCTTGTTTGAGTTCATTTTTATTTTGAATTCACATATATTGCATAAACATGCCATAATTTCTCAAAAATACTGGCAAACGTAATGTGGGTGAGAGAGTCGCAAAAGAGTTTGATATACTCGCTCTTAACGGTATCAATTTCCCTACATGGGCGATGGATATCAATGTGAATCTGTCGAAACATGGACTATACATATGTGTAAACAAACCAGCTAATGGAGCCACAGCTCCACCCAACATATCCAAGTTCTCCACCTTATGTGTAATAAGGAATCCATCAGGATTCGAAAATGGAGTACATGTTGGAGAAAGACCCACGATTTGTGGATCTCTCAAAAGCGCTATGAATAGCATAAAGCTATTGCCCTCGGGCAACACATGAGTAGAACCATTTATGTCTACGTGATTTTAAAACGGTAGACAGGTTCAATCATGATGTTCATAAAATATGCTCAATGCTTCGGTTTTGTGAGAAAGAACCTGATGATGCGGATAAAATTGAGAAGACTATGTCTACAATGCTCACATCTGAAAGATCATTGCTCAGCAACACCAGAAAGAAGAATTTTACAGCCTATTCTTCGCTCATTCAGACATTGAAACAAGCAGAAAAAGAACCATGAACTCACTTTGTGGAATCCTAGCAGCACCCTTCAGGTACTGCACTTCTGCTTGAAGTATATGTGAATGCGAAAAAAATGGACCGAACGGGAATAAACTGGCTGGAAATTCTTCATGCAAAGGCAAGCGCAAGAGAGCCCGCGTGCCACGAGGGAACTTCCAAATAGGAATATTCATCTCTTAGTTAAAATATGATGGTAGCAACAAAACTGCCTACAACAGGTGTGGTTACCACAATTATATTACTAAGAAATGCAAGTTCTCAACATCTGGTTTAAATATATATGAAGTCTATGAATCGTACACAGAACACCCAGAAGTTTGAAGCACACTTCACCTCTCTCATGAGCCGGAGATCGTTGCTATGGACCCTATCCCTGAAGGAGTGGGACCGAGCAACACCAAAATGAGGAGGACCTTCTGGACAAAGATAGCATGCTTGTGGAATACGCTTCCAAAAACATGTTTGGAGACCTCAATAAGGCTCCATATCTTGAGCATTTAATTTTGCAAAAGTAGATTCTTGCATTAAAGACATGATGTTGCTACATTTTCATCATTTACAATGATGCAAAATCAGATGGAAAAGATATTTGTTTGCACTAACACAAGTATAGGAGATTACACTCTCCCTAAGGGTATTTCAATATTAATTTCGTTGATACACTTATGTATCCGAATAATATATATACCTTGTTGAGTTTTCATGACATTTTTGGTATGGTTCCCATATCGAAATCCATTACTTAGTAATGATGTGAATCAGCACTCGATGCATATGGATATGAAAACTAAACTTGTGACAATTTCTTTCTCATCATGTGAGGATGTATTACACATACAACAACCCCTCACTATATGTTGCGTGCAAAATAATTTTCACTCTTGATAGAATCAAGATTTGGCACGAGTGTCTAGTCATTCTACTTTAGGATGATGAGAAAATTATTATCAATTCTATCGATCACAATATAATTCCCCAAATCATCAGATTTGGTGTGCGTCATATGCACAATAAGGGAATTAATTTTAAGGCCTCCTTACCTTAAAAGTTTTAAGAATCTCGCAATTTCTTGAACACATTCAAGAATATGCATGTGACTCTATTCAACCATTATGTGGATCAGCTAGGTACTTAACAAAGCATATAAATGCTTAATATAGTCCCATGTGTGTCCCTACGGGTGATACAAATTTTATCAAACGCGCTGCTCAAATTTTTCAATTTAGAGCAAATGGTTCTCGATGCAGGATCATATCCATTCACATGGAATTGTTTGACTTCTGGGAACTATAATATTAAGTACCTTACATCCATAATGGACCATTTGAATCTCTATTAAAGAGAATTAAATTATTCTATGTGATCAAAATAGAAATTGCATATTACCAACATCAGTTGGTGGAATGCGGATGTACACATCGCATTAATTTCAAATTCATCAAACTGCAAATACGGCCCCCTCCGTTGCAGTAAGTACTTGGATATATTTTGACATCAGTCAAATGTTTCCCACCTTATATTGGTTATGTTAAGCACATACCAATATCACCACCTCAACATACATTCGTGGGCATGGAGATCTTTGAGGTATCATTATCCGTCATTCATAGCATTACCCACAGGGGATCTTTTGATAGCCCGTATGTTGTTTCAATTATGAGGATGATCCAGGCATTAGGGAGAGATTTAAACCACAAATACAATGCCCGGAATCAGGAGTGCTGTCATATATCGACACCCCCCTCATGTGTCTCCATGTACTTAAAGAATCTGGACTATCAAGCTCAGAATCTTGTATTTGCAATCTATTGCCAATAATCTGCCAAATGCATTTACTCGCTAAAGGTGTTTACTTTCCATACTCATTGTGCCAGAAAGAGTGGAGGTACCTTTGCAAAACCACTCAACTCCCAACAAGAGGGGGAGAAGTATGATCACAAGAGATATAGCTTCTTGCAAGCTTAAATGGAAATAAAGAAGTAAATGTTAATCAACATCAAGTTGAAAGACACCTTATGGATACTCACTATCCAAAGCCTATGGATGTTAATCATCCAAAAGACCAGCATATGTGTACACACACTCAGGTGCTAGGTCATTGGAACGCCCTAACTCTGTCATTATGGGAATTGACATGGAGTTGAAGGGTTAATATTTTCACAAGCAATATTGGTTCAATTGAATCAATCATGAAAAGTCTACAAATGTCGACATTTCTCCATCTCAGATTGTCGTATACTTACTGGATCCAGACCAAAAGTCCTAGGCAAGAGCGTATCAACGTTCACTTTGGGTCAAATCAAAAGTGGCAATTGAGGAGAATCGCTCTCGATAAATGATAATGAGTATACCTACTCATAATGCTTTCTTTATAGAAGCAAGGTGGTGAGATAGCAAGAGCTTGTAGCATATGGTTTCATACAGAGACCTAGCTAGCATACTCTCAGTATGTGTGAAAATTGTGTTCCTATACTTGATCATCGGCAGATCATATGAGTTTGAAAGATTTGGATGTACAAGTCTGTATGTACTTTATATTCTGAATCAAGATCGCAACACATGTTGTGTACAACTCAAGTTACCTCATGACTTGTACGGTCAGGTTGTTTGTGGTACAACTGACTAGGTGAGTCCCTTCCTTAGAAGGACTTACTCCCAACCATGATGGTCAAATATGTGTGTTTGTGTTGAAATCCTAGTTGGGTTTTGTAACATCTCCAACCACACACAATAGATCATGCAATCATTTTTAGACGGATTATGAGATGATGGTTTGAATAAAACCAAATCATGCTTAAGTCTACAACTTAAGTATATACATCGGTCTACCAATATCCTAGAATATTGGATGATCATGTCCATTAACACATTTGGTCGTTTAATCTCTAAATAATGGACCAATGTCCATTTTTGACCCTGGGATTGAACCCATAGTACCATCAAAGCGCATATGTATCTTGCAAATTGCAACAGGCCTGATATTGCATTTACAGATACTTGCTAGCTCAAAGGCGCAACTCCAACAATGCCATATGGTAGGAGAAGGATATCCACAGATATCTATATGGTACTAAAGGATATCCACAGATATCTAAGCACCATGTTGCACTCTTTTCTTTTTATGAGTTTTACTCTCAAGGTTTCTCATATAGAAGTTTTTAATGAGGCAATATCAATATAAGAATATATATGTCATATCTTCTATTTTTCCCCATCGGAGTTTTTCAAAGGAGATATTCAAGACATATTATCTTCTCCCCTGAAAGGGTTTTTGAGAGGATTAAAAGATATGCATTGCTCTCTAAAATCTACTGGGTTTGTGATTGAGCAATGATCATAGATATGTACCATATCATTTTCTCCTTATTTTTCCCGCTGGGTTTTAAAGGAGTTTTAGTGGTATATGCACACACACATATTACTCTATTTTTTCCCACATGGTTTTTCTTAGAGGAATGGTTGATAAGGTGATTATCAACACAAGAGAATGTCATATCTCGTGTTTTCCCCAACAGGGTTTTTCTAGAGATAAACAAGGCATAAATTACTCTTAAGCCATCAGGTTTATGATAGAGTAATCATAAGACATATTATTCCAATTTTTTTCTCTACAGGGTTTTTCAAAGGAATACATTGATCAAGATGGAACTCGAGCAAAGGGGAGTGTTACAAAGCAATTTAGTTGCTCTCATTAAGTCATCCAGTATGGAAGACATGCAACCTCATGGAGGATGCAAATGCATCAGTTACAAGCCTAAGTTTAAGGCCATGTTTATGTGACCTTTCATTTCTAGTAACTGACATTGTAAACACCCTATAAAAGGGTACCAAGAGATCAATGAGAACACACCTATATTCACTATTACCTTGTGTCAATTGTCTCTCTACAATTTCACACTCTAACACAGACAACACTCTAGTAGAATGATAAAGGCAATGAAAAACTTTCACCCAGTCTAATTTGAAACTTTCAGTTTACTAACCTGCACGCGTCAATCCAACGAATGATCGAGCTATTCAAGCAGACTAAATCCAAGTATCATCTCTGAGTTAACTGAAATGCATTCATTTATGAATTATGATAGTTAGTACGCACAACCAAACACACACCCTCTCACTCTCACATGCTCACACACTCACTGCGCTCTTAACTTTTGGCAACCAAAAAAAAAAAAAAACCGAATGCACACAAGGGACAAGATAAAATTCACAAGACTCCTCATTCAACCACATGATATATCGCTTTTGACCCTATGAACATGCCTTCTTGTGCAGACGCCATCAATTGCGAATCTGTTGAAAGTTAATTATGTCCATTGCTCTGGAAACGTCGCATAGTAGCTGCCCCTGGCATATTTAAGAATGACTTCTGCCGCACTTGGGCTCCTAGAGTGCAATACTCGAATTCACAATCACACGTTTCTGTGGCCCTACATGTTCAAATTACTGGATTTTGCCACAAAATAGGTTACATATTGTCAGTGTGGTAGCTTCTACTACGAGTTATGACTAGTTGTATGGCCAATATACAAATAGTGTTAGGAAGACTTCAACGTTGACTAGGAGACTGAGGCTTCAAATCCACAGATCATAAACAACTTCTTCCAATAGTTCGTCTAGAATGCAGTCCCATATCACTAGAGTGATCTCTTCACTTTCTGATCGAAGATCCATCCAACTGCCACCTTCAAGATCCACACTGACTAGCTGGTCTAATGTGCTTGGGAATTGATAATGAAGATGGCGTTCAACATGCTTATTGATTTCTGTGATAAGGTTTCGTCCTGTTGGAGGTCCCCTTATGCTGTGTTTGAGAGAAGATAAGCACGCAGGACTTCTAAAGTATATACCCTGGACTTCTGTCACAGCTTCACAAATGCAGTCAAATAGAAGCTTTGTATCGTCTACTTTATTGCTATGATGCAATTCTTCAAACAAGAAAGGACTGATTAATTCATCTTCTAGATACCATACCTCCAAGTTCTGGTATGTGCATAATTCTGATAGCTCTAGCAATTCCTTTATGTAACCTAACCTGAGATCCTTGTCCTCCCAGAAAATCTCTTGGTCTGAACCATCCCCTGTGGTGTACTGAGGCCTCAACATATCTTCGTGCAACTCACCTATAGAGCATTGGACCAAAAGGAACCATTTATATTTTTTGAACACCTAATTCTCGATGTAAAATGGAAATATTAAGTTTAACTTTGAGTAAGGCGAGTTATACATTTTATTGTGTTTTTGTTGTCAGGACTGTTGGCATATTCATGGAAGAATGGATCAAGAACAGATACAGGACTGGGTTGCTCTTGCTTTTCATTGTTTCCATCAGGAGAAAATAGCGATATCAGCTCAATTGGTCCACTTGACTGGGGAGTTGTTGGCTCTTGCCACACATCATTCCCAGGGGAGCTTGGAACCGTGCCAACACGTCCTGGTTCTGCATCTTCCATCATATCCTTCAGTGTACACGAATTCATCAAAATAAGAAAGATATTTTTTTGAAAAAAATATAAGAAAGATATGGAAACAAGATGGCATAGCTTTGAGTACTGCTGAAACATACTTGTGATGGTTTATATCTGCATTGCTCTGCTTGGATGCACCGTGCATTGCCATTCTTTTCTGAGCAATCCAGTTTGTCAATTTCTTCAATGCAAAGAGTTTCAATTTCAGAGGCTGCAAATATTTTATCATGTACTATGAGAAAATAACCATGTTTGTTCAACTGTTTTGACGGCTACAGAAGCTTTACTTACCATCTTGTGTTATTTCTTGACTTTCTTCTTTGATGCGATGCCTTTCCTGAACAGCCTGCTTGTAATGTGCTTCACATGCAATACTTTCTGAAATTTCTCTCGATTGGCTTTCTTCTCTTGCAAATTGTTCTTTTTTTGTCTCATATATGGCATGAATGTTTTGCTCTTCAGGTGAAAGGTAAATGCAGTCTTTTGCCCTAGGGCTACTCCCAGGTGATGGCGTGCATTGAGGGAGAGAAAGCATCCTTACCAAGGACCTTGAGATCTGAAGTGTTGGGTAATTGGCTGTTTGACTTTTGTTCTTTAGAATCTCTGTTAGATGTTTCTTGGCCTCGTCATAGAAGACAGATTCATCGTTTGATGATGTAATTATGTTGATGTTAATTTCGCTTGATCCATCATCCCTCTGCTTCTGCCTACTGCTGGTTGAAGATATAAAATCCTTTATAGCAGTAGATGAAGCTTTCTCTTCTGAGGTCTGTTCGACGAGCTGTCTGGTATATTTTTTTATAGTGAAAGCTGAACTTTTGAACCTCAAGATATCTTCACACACCGGGGGTCTTCCTTTTGTAGCTTCACTAGTCACGATTCTGAATCTCCTCCTGATTTCCTTAATTGAAAATTTTGAGCTTGCAGTTGCACTTAATTCTGGATCTTGAGCTGAACTAACAGCAGCACCAGGGTCAAATCCTCCTTTTGGATTTGGCTTCAGTATAACTATTTTGTTAACTGGCTGAGAACTATTGGCTCCTTCTGCAGTATCCCTTCTGTCAATCTTTCCTTCTTCCAGAAAAAGATACGCCTACTCTCTTGACGATGTGTCCTGGTGTCCAACTCTTTCTGAATCGGACTTGTAGTATCTTTGTCAGAGCTTGTATTCTCTGGCATTTTTGTGGGCTCTGGCCTGGTCCCTATATGTCTGTTTTGGTGCCTTTGGATGCTCTCCAAAATATGTGATTTCGGCTTCTGAAGTATGTCTGAGCTTAGCATCTCAAGTGCATCTCTGAATTTTTTAGGTTCAGTTTCACTGCTGGTACAAAGATGTTTGCCATCAGCAGTATCCTTTTCCTCACCCTGTGGAGTTTGCTCATAACTAAGACTGTGAGATGGATTATCTAGCTCATTACGCTTTGCTTGGATCAGGACCTCCAACTCTTTACATAGTTTACTCTCATTCTTGCAATTTTTGTGCGGCTGCTCATCATGGTCCCTATGGATTTGTCCTAAGAAATCGTCCAAGGCAAATTCAAGTTCATTTTCCTCTGCTTCTTCCATGCAGTTGGAACCATCAAGATCCAAAGATCTGGATGGAGCAGACATGATGATGCTCGTGCTGCGATTTTTGTCTCCCCTTGATTTGCTGTTCTGCGTTGAACTTTTGTCCAGATATACATCATGTCCCAGGTCAGCTAATATTCTTTGAACCTCATCACTTGGGATCTTCAGTTGTTTTACCTTTCCTAGCTCATCCTCCATAAGTCTTTTGACCGTTGGTTTGCTTGAACTGCACTCCTCCATTTTCTGAGAAACATAAGAGCAGCAGAACTATAGTTGTTCAGAACATGAGCTGTAATATGCAGCATGGGCGTTACGAATGGGCAAATCATAGGTTACATAGAAACCTGGTGTAAAGTAGATCAGTTCCGATTTGATGCTTTATTATGCTAATATATACATGCGAAGCATGCATGATTATATTGGGCAATCAATTTTGCGTGAAATTTTGTTGTTTTAGTTCGGGGGCAGTAATCTACAAGCAGTCTGACTGGATACAGACAATAATTCGAACCTTGAAACAAGCATATTTGGCGTCAAGTATGCATGATGGTGGCTTAATCCAAATATGTAAATAATGGTATCCCCTGACCCTTTCTACTGCTGAATAGGAACACATCTGTGGCAGCATTTTAGCATGCTTTTCTATTCATCAGATCTATATTAAAATACACATATGCCAGAAGTAGCACTATTAATTCCTCGTGGAAATTTGTTAAGCAAGTAACCATATGGTCAAGAGTGGCTCATTTTATTGGACGCGCTGCATCTTTGCAGGGTAACGAAAATCATTAAGCAGACTATTTATCAGCTAACATTTGACTAAATGGTTTCCCACTGTGGAGAACACGATGACACATCGTGCCATAGGTCTGCATATATAAAGAAAACGTACACCACCATCTTCATCAATTTCGTCCAAGTCTCTGGAATTCTTTCTTGAGTGGCCTCTTCCTGCAATCATACTGGGCGCATCAGTAGAATAACATACATCAGGAACCAGATTTAGAAATGCAATATTTTCCTCAGAGGTGTTAATATTTGCCAGGAACTCAGGAGGTCCTGGAGTCTAGTTTAGAGGGATTAATTTGTGTTTTGTTGGTAGCATGACAAAAAAAAGAAAAAGAAAAAAGTGAAGCCAGCCAATGGAGAATATCATAGATTTAGATCATATTGACATGCAGGCTGCAGCTGTTGCACACATGTATGAACACGCTTTAGGCACAAGTTTATCAGTCTGCCTATTATAATAAATCAAACAAATATGTATACTAGTTGGTATCTCTTATGGCTTTGGCCAGCAACATTGCAACAAGAAGATTTTCTTGGGTAAATTTGCAGCAGTAGAATAGGCCAATCGTTTTAATTTTGATTACTATAGCAACTAGGAACCCCCTGAAGAAGAGAAAGAATTAGCGTACCAGGAAAGACACTGAAACTGTGCCTTCTGCTGCCTTGCTTCCTGTCCAAGAGGAGCTTGGCGTCATTGCGGGAATAGAACATGTGGATGAGGCCCGACATGCACCCTATACTGTTGTCCTGACGTCGTATAAGCCGTTTTTGACTCCTCTTCCCCATTTTGGTTTTCTTTTCTTTTCCTGTCAGCAACCTGTGCAGTTGAAATTTCAGCCTTTATGTTGTCGTCATTGCTAGTACTTCGTAGGGCCAGTTACTAATAAAGCAAGCGTTCCCTGCGAGATTTGCAGGTAGATCAGCAATCAAAGGTCATGCTATGATGGATTGATGGTATGCCGGCCAAAACTTGCGTTGTGAAAAGGGAAAAAAAAAACCTTTGTAGGTCTGAAGAAGAGAGGAAGCGATAGATTGCAACATGAAGACAAGGTAAGTTTGTCTGTTACTGAAATTAATAAGGTTGAGAGGGAGGCCATGAACTCAACGGAAGAGCACTAGCTCCAGAAATCAAGCGCAGTAAGTGAAGAAGGAAACAGAGATGCCAATTAAAGTCTGTTACGGAGTACTACCTGATAACTGGAGAGCACGCAGGCAGAACTCTTCACTTGTGCCCGTCGGTTTTCCATGCAGGGGAGTTTGAGAGGACGGGCATGGCAAGTCTTGTTTGTTGGGCGCGAGATGGAGCTCTCTCTGCCTGTTATTACGTGCTGACTGCTGCTGAGACGACGACGGAAGGAATAATCTAGCTAGCTCGAGGAGGCTTTCTTTGATTTGTTTCCTTTCCTTTCCTTTCCTGCACAAGCAAGCAACGAGCAGAGCTGCTGCAATGCATTCCCTAGTAGAATTATGAGGAGTTGGAGGCATGAGCATCCCAGCCCAGCCCAGCCGATGGACTGATGGAGCGAGCACATCTGCACATGGCACGCCCGCTTTTACCCCACCTCTACCTGCGCTGCACTGCACCAGAAAAAGTGCGCAAGGACCGGACCGACCAAGACCAGCCGACCAGCCTTGGTAATTGCCTGCCTGCAGCGATCATAGGATAGGATAGAATATATGCAATCTTTTTTATCTTTTTCATCCCCAGCTACTAGAATACAAGCAGTGAATTAAATTATCAGATCCTTGGCTGGATGAGAGGATGCGCATCCACAGACGTCCTTGTGGTGAGTGCATGGAGCCTTCCTTGCCTCCACAGGAGCCAAAAGACAGGTCCATTCCAAGTCTTTTGAACGTTAAATGCATGGCGCAGACAAACAAGATGCATGCAGTGCAATATAATTCCGTCCAGCAAATTTTTTGGAAGGAAGGAAGGCCGTCCTCGAATGCACCTTGTCTTTGCCTACTCATACCCCGGTCCAAACTGGGAGGGCGACATGCGTGCAATGCTATCCGTTCCTTGGTATCCCATTGTTCACGAGCAGCAGCAATACTTTACTGTCTCTGACTGATACATACCGAGTATAGACCTCAATCAATCAGTATAATGATATGCATGCTCTCAATCAACCACAAAAACAAAGGGAAATACATGTACCTCCTTTAATTTCTCATGTCTTCATTTTTATCTACTCCTTTCTACTATTATATAAGACACTGCTGCTTCTGCTCCTTTCTACTATCATAACATTACCTCAGGCGGTTAGGCCGCAGGCACAATCACCTGCATTTCTCTTCTCCGCCGCTTCCTGGCCCTCCGCAGAATCTGCTGGCACTCTTCCGCGGCTTCCTTCATCAGGTGGCACTCCTTGTCACCTGCACAATTAAGCCCACGTCTCCCTTCTTCAGCTAACTAACCCACCAAAAATGTAATTCCACCTCCTCCAATGTACGTACCTGATCCCGAGGACTTGAGAATCACACAGGAGTTGCGACCTTCGCTGTCATCATCAGAGTCGATGATTATCATGGCCGGCGGTGCCTGCGTGTTTCATTTTCACAAAGCAAAGGCAGCCGTCATCGTGCATGTTTTGGTTGGCAAAACACCACAAGTAATTCGGTTATTTACCTTCTTATTAGTTACCACAGTCCGGGTGGCCTTTGGAGCTGGCACATCTTCCTGTTTGGGTATCACCCTCCCTCTAGAACCAGTCAACTTTTCGGGAAGCGCTTTCATCTTTCCCTCTTCTACCTTCAGCTTCGGATCTGCCACCTTTGCAGGGCAACCCAAAGATGCAGGATGCCTGCCACTAATAAGGAAGCCTAGTCACCGTACAGTCATCAAACTAAGACACAGAAAACCAAAATCCGTGCAAGTACATATTCAGAAAGTGACAATCATGTTAGCAACACAATTCAAAAACACCTACTTAACTGAAATTTCTAACTAGATGCAATGAAAATGCTTTCTATCAAGTGTTCATGGTTCTAAGAATGGATGTTCATTCAGCTTTCTGAAAAACGCATAACAGTTATTGAAACCATTCTTTGGCCATACGAGATCTCATAATTTAATTGACATTTCCAGTCCAAACCCCATTTAAAATGCAACATATACAACAGCAATTATCTAAGACACAAAAAATGGAGAATCAGTGCTTCCTAGCATATACGTTCATAAGTGGCAGTCGTGTTAGTAATTCAACTGACAAAAAACAAATCAATGTTACTCGACGAAAATCAGTGCAACTGAAAAAAAAATGCTGAACCAGTATATGAAACTAACATTCATATATGAAAATAAAAAAAACTAAAAAAGCCATGGTTAACAGGGAAAAAAAAATCCACTGCCATAGCCTCTGAACATGCCGCCATTTCAAACACATGGACTGTTGCATTAACCAGATGCGATGAAAAAAAGAGGCAGCCATTTTAAAGAACACAAAACCAATGATTATTTTCTCAATCAGCTTTCAGGTTAGCATATAACAATATCTAAACCTTGTTTTTGAGGATATCAAGATTAGAGATGTCAGTTTGCACTTTGGTTAACAATTAAGAGAACTTAAATTAAATTCTCCATTCTACAGGAATAAATAACTATATAGTAAATTAATAACTGAAATTTGCAAGAAACTGAGGCAAGAATATTACACTTCTGGCGCTGGTACTTTGTTCGTATGGGACCTTCCGTTTGCTGATAGTCTCTGGCTCATCACAGGCCTTCCATTTGGTGATGTTATTTGGCTCATCAGAGGTTTTCCGTTTGCTGCTGGTACTTGGCTCCTCAGGGATCTTCCATCTGCTACTGATGTTTGGTTCATCAGAGTTTTCCCAATTGCTGTTGGTGTTTGGCTCACCAGGTGTCTTCCATTTGCTACTGGTATTTGGCTCACCAAGCTTGCTAATGGTGTTTGGCTCACCCGGGTTGCTACTGGTGTTTGGCTCACCAAGCTTGCTACTGGTGTTTGGTTCACCCGGGTTGCTACTGGTGTTTGGCTCAACTGGGGCCTTTCATTTGCTACTGGTACTTGGTTCATCAGTGGCCTTCCGTTGGTTGTGCAGCTCTGGTCCTTCAGTCAAGATGCAAAAAATAGATAACTGGGTTTACTGATGGTATTTTGAATTACTTACCACAAGAACGAATACATACTGTTGGCATTTGGATTACAGAAGGCCTATTGCTGAGAGATCTGATAGCTCTAACAATCCCCTGCACAAAGAGGCAATGATCAGCCAGTTACCAAACAGTGTCTCAGCATTGCTTCTTTGAGTAGTGACAGAGGCATATGAGATTGACTGTATAGTTTAAATCATCTACAATTTGAGCTAACTTCTATGTTTAGGTGATACCGAAAACTGACATCTACTGAGATAACTGGGTAATTAACAAACTAGGAATATGAAGTTGGTAAGATAATTATTTGTGCGCATATGCCAACCATCAGAAGAACCCAAAAGAGAAAATGGAACTATTGGAGTCGTATCGAACTAGAGGTGAAGAAACTTAAGTACTACCTCCATCTCTTTTGTAAAAATTCTGAAGATGTCACTCTGAAGTTGCCTTAAATCTATCTCTATTTGTTTCGGCCATACTGACAGGGTCAAGGATATCTCGTCCAGTTTGTGGGAGTGCGAGTTCAGAACACTCAGCTGATCAGCAATGCTTTTGGTGTTGCTCTCAACAAGTGCTTTGAGATCATCTTGTCCCTTAATCTGCAACGGCATGAATAAATAAGTCAATTGTTGTTGTTTGTGGAAACAAAACGCAGTACGAGAAAGGACCAAAGAATCAATAATAATCCTTACAGTTTTCTGCAGTGAATTGTCTAGGACAACAACCTTCTGCTGTATGCTGCCAGCTGAACATGGCAAATGCATGCTTTCAGTGATGTGCCAGAATATATGCAAAAGCTCATGAACAAAGAGAAACTTACGCAGTATCAAACTCAGTTACGAGTCAGGAGGACTTACAATCTAGTGATGCTTCCTTCATGGCTCTGTTTAACTGCATAACATCATTTTGCACCGAATCAAGTACCATCCCCATCTTATGCACTGAACTTGCCAGATGCTGAAATTTGCGCTCAACATCTTCATTAGGAACCTGGCCTGTTAATATACTACTAGTCAGTCACACAAATCACAATAGAGATACCATGTAACTATGGCAGGTCAGTGAATGGGTAATTTGGATATAAAATGGCTTCGGTTTTACTTTTTTTTTCCCAACAAAAGCATGCATCAGACCAGCCTTGTGCATAGTACACGAGATAAGGAGAATAAACTTATTAAGAACACCACAATGACCTGCTTTCTGAAATACTACTACGAAAATTGTATCAAGAACATAGATATATTGAGGGCTTACATCTGCTGTCGGGAGGAGAAGTGTTCCACCGATGGACAGGGTTGCTTGATATTTTTGCCAGTTGCAGCTGAGATTCGTCATGCACACAAGAAGCCGAGTTGACAGGCAATGGAGGAATCTTCTTTGATGAGTCGTCATGTAATCCGAATCTCTGGTCACCAAGCAAAAGAAAATGGAGGTCAAAATTGTTCAAGAAACCATAATTATACATATTTGAAAACCACTGGGCTGCAGATAGAAACACATGAGCTGTAAGTGAAATATGAGCAGAAAGAGCATTGCCCCGTTTGGGCACTCATCATGCCTTGAGGAATAAAGCAGAAGTCATTGTTGAGGGTCAGAGAATAACGGGATCAAATTGCATACTGGTGGAATCAAGAGGGGGCATGGATTTCAAACAGACTCACACAATGAGATCACACATTTGAAACAGATTCGCAGTCATAGATGGAACTGCTCAGGAAATCTACTCGACTCCCTAACATCTTCAGTACATGCTTGCAGCAAAGAGATGGTGCTGCCAGTGCCAGTGCAAACAGTTTGACTGCTCAGAGTCGATTTGACAGCTGAATTATTCGAAACTGGACAATCTGTGCAGTGTGGTTGTGCATCCTACAAATTTTTGCAACTATAACGACTAATACACATGAGAAGCCGAACGCATCTTACGAATTTCTGCGACTAAATGGACAGTGCATTGATAAAGCAGAATTGGAGTAAATAATTCCAAAACGATCAGCCTGCTGCAACTAGCACGGACAAGGGATCGCATACCCCCAATCACATCAGCACACATGAGCGGAGCAGCGAGTAGAGGGACCTGATCGCGCGTGGGTGACGCGAGGTGGAGGCTGAGGAGGTTCTCGTCGAGGGATCCCTGCGAGAGCTGCGACTGCGAGTGCAGGAGCGAGGACCCGCCGCCGCTTCCCCCTGCGCCCTGCGCGAAGGACTGCTGCGACAGCGGCTGCGAGCGCTGCTGCGACGCCGCCAGGCCCGCGGCGGAGGAACCCGAGGCGCCCACCCCGCCGCTCCCTCCGGTCCTCCTGAAAGCAGCGGAAACACAATCTGGTGTCAGAATTGCGGAAGCAGCCGCGGCGAGAAGGGAGGGGAAATTTGGGCGGGGGATTTCACCGGGGAGGGAGGACGGAGATGGAGCCGAGGTCGCACGCCTTGTTGATGTTAAGCTTCATGGCCTGCTCTGCTCTCCCGCTGCGAGGCGGCGGCCGTGGTGATCGCCGTCGCCGGCGAGGGAGGGGAGGCGCTGCAAATTTGAATTCTCTGCTCTGTCTCTGTCTCTCTGTCTCTCTCTCTCCCCTTTTGATTTGTATCGCATCGCACCACCCACCCACCCTGCCGCCTGCCTGCCTGCCTGCCATGTGGGACCCTGTCTGTCTTTTTTTTTTTTTTTTTTTTTTTTTTTTTGAGAATTAGGACCCTGTCTGTCTGCCACGGTGTGGAGCGGCGGCGACCGCAAACGCAGCAATACTGGCCTGGGCCCTGATCCAGCCGCTCGTCTCGGCCCAACTCGTGCTCAGCCGGCCCATACCATCCCCAAACAAAACCCTAGCCACCCCCCACGAGCAGCAGCAGCCGCCACACACCACACCCCTTCTTCAACACCCACCCGTCTCCCTCTCGTCCCCCAGCGGCGGCGGCGGCGGCAAGGATGGCGGCTTCGACGGCGAGGACGGTGAAGGATGTCAACCCGCACGAGTTCGTCAAGGCCTACTCCGCCCACCTCAAGCGCTCTGGCAAGGTAACGCCGCCTCACTCGCCTTTCCCTTGCGATTTCCCGACGCTGCAGTATGTAGAATGGTCGCGCCCCACGGCAATCTGCAGTGTTGACCTTGTGCGAGTGCATAGGATTGCCGTTACCTGTGCAGTTTTTGGAGCAGCAGACGGATTTCGCGTTCGCCTCTCTTGTAGGGCTCACCAGTTATGGACCATTTGTGGGTGGTATTGCCAACGTTATTATAGGATGGTTCTAAATATACACAATACTCGAGTTAGGTTCCATGCTGCGTTAAAGGTACTTGCCTTCTACAACTACAATGTTTGTGGGTGATCAGTAGATTGGAGCTGGATTTGTTGAAGCACTAGATCTTGCTCGAATTTATCAGGGTGTAACACATGCTGCTCTGCTGGGCGTCTTTTATGACTATGTGCAAGGTCAATTCTTTCTGTTGGTGGGTGTAGTTTATTCTGTTCATGTTTATTTAGATTGTAAAAGTTTGTCTGTATGATTGCCCGTGCCGGCCTGTATGGGGGCTGTTATCCATACTACTTGGGATGTAGGCAAATCTAAGAATGCTTAAAATCCCCTGTGCACAATAGGCTGAAGCCAAAGGTCCTTTTTCAGGATCTAAACCCTTAGGATCCAGACAATTAAATGCTTATAATTGAATGAGCAATGTACAACAACATACTTTTCTGTTGATTTTGTATTAAATATTATTTATTATTTTAACAGCGTTCTGCCCATTATGTTCAAGAGCTACTATCAAGCTTTCTTTTTTGTTTAGTTGGCTTTTTAATTCAAAGGCGTAGTTACAGTTTTTGTTGCTTCAAGAAACAATGCTTATGTGTTATATGAGCAATCACTTAGATTAGAGAGGTGAGGTTGGGAGAACGTTTATCTTCTCTGTTGCATTTATTTGCTGCTATATGTGATCGCTATATTCCTCTGTTGTTATGTGGAATTTCTTATAACAACGATGATGCTTTCTCTTCTGTTAGATGGAACTCCCTGAGTGGGTTGACATAGTGAAGACTGCGAGGTTCAAGGAGCTCCCTCCTTATGACCCTGACTGGTACTACACCAGGGCTGGTGAGAAATCCTGTTCTTCCCCAACATCATTTTGAATTTTATTATCCAGATTTTACACCACAATCAGATTTCCAATTTATTCCCCTGCAGCTTCGATTGCAAGGAAGATCTACCTGAGGCAAGGCATTGGTGTGGGTGGATTCCAGAAGATCTATGGTGGCCGCCAGAGGAATGGCGCCCGTCCACCTCACTTCTGCAAGAGCAGTGGTGCCATCTCACGCAATATCCTGCAGCAGTTGCAGAAGATGGGCATCATTGATGTTGATCCCAAGGGGTAACTCAAATGCTCTGTGCCTTGCTTGTTTATTTTCCCCAGGTTGTGTAAATGTGCTTATGCGCTTTTTTGTTGCCTTGCAGTGGACGACTGATTACCTCCCAGGGAAGGCGTGATCTGGACCAAGTGGCTGGAAGGGTTGCCGTTGAAGCTTGAGCAGTCTCATCTCATCTTCTGTTTGAATGGTGTCTTGTTTAATGGTTGAGATGCTACTTATCTGCAGTTTTGTGCTGCCCTTTTTGTTCAGAGAATTTAAAGTTTAATGCATCTAGTTATGTAGCAGCACTACATCTTCGTTGAGTATCTAATGCAATATCAGAATTCTCCTGGAACCCCCAAAAGAGCTGTTGGATGAGTACCTAGCAATATCAAAACTCCTGGAATCGAAAAAAAAAAAATTGGTTGTGAAGTGTCTGAGCTTATATACATAATGTATGTTCCTGTCTTCCTATAGATCTAGTGCGCATGGTTATATCTATTAGTTTTTGTTTGCTGGGTTTGAGGTTTTGAGCAGAGTTTCTGACGGTATTTTATGGTTTTATCATGCCATAAATGTAGTAACCTGAAAATTCTACTATGATCAGTTTTGAGGAAAAAAACTGTGTAGTACAAGCTTGTGCAGCATTTGCAGCATCATGAACCTGTAGACTCAATAGAAATTGGAAACAGGATCAACCGACGTTATAACATGTTCAAATTGCCAACCATGGGATGATAGAAAAGCATTGCACCGAGTCGACCGGCATTTCCACCGCGCGCTCTGTGCTCTGTAGAAAGTAAACCGATCTGATTGCTCTTTGAAACAACAGATCAGCAAGACAGCACCACGATCTTATTTTATTACTTTGAATCAACAGATCAGCAAGACAACACGGGTGATAAGTGTTCTCGCGGTCAGAAGCTCAGAGCTACAGAGTACTAAACAGTACATGATCTCTGCGCTCAGACCGCAAGGAAAGCAAACACAATACATATGCGGCGCGTCTGTAATCTACAACAGGCACCCAATTCAAAATTAGTGCTCTGCAAACATTAACAAGTAAATTATCACACCATCTAGCTGTATTTTGGGAGATACTTGCAGGCATATCTGTGAGCTGCTACTGATTCATTCGCACAGTCCAACCCATGCAATCCTCCACAAGACCCATCTGTAGGCCTGTAAGCGACTTGGATAGCTGCTGAGATACGACACCGACTCCTTGGTTGCCGTATTCTACCCTGCAAACCAAGACCATAGGATTTCAGAGTCCAGCATTGACACATTAGTATCTGAAAAATGGAACTTCCATTTTCTACAAATCACAAACAGTTGTTCTGCAATTACGCGAGAAGCCCCTCACTATCATAACTGAATTCCATGTCAGCGTATTTTGCTTTTAGTTAAAAGGGAAAAGGACGCCAGTCCAAATGGTATGCAATGCTACATTGAAGGAACCCATGAAAGACACTAACACCCCCTATCACGAAGAGATAGTGTCATTCCCAAGGAGAGAGAGAGAGGGGGGGGGGGGGGGGGGGGGGGATACATACATAAATTAATCACAGCAATGCTGTAAAATGATCAGAACCTAGTACAAGAAGTATTTATTAGTGGATGGGGCAAGGTGGTTCGCTAATCAAGAATGAGGAAATCCTTTGTTCAAGAAGAACATATTGACATTGCTTTCACAAGATAACACAAACGTCTTGTTCATCACACATGTATATTAAATACCAAATAAACTTGCAAGGCAAAGGAGAAGCATCACCTTTTCCCCAGATATGTAATGCTCCCCACAGGTGACACCACAACAGCAGTTCCCGTGCAGAAAACTTCATCAGCGTTAAGCAGCTCATCTACTGACACTAGGCGCTCCTCAACCTTACAAGAAGCCAATTGCATTAGTTAAGAATACATAATATTACAGGCAGCATGTGATACCAACTTCACAATTCACATATCCTTCTCCCTATGCTAACAAAACATGTGTGAAAACTATACATATGAACATTTAAACTTTCAGCTAAAACATACTGATAAGGCAATCCTTCCTGATGGGTAATTTACCTTGAAGCCTTTGCTCTGAGCAACTTCAATTATGCTTTTCCTTGTTATTCCAGGCAGTATTGTTCCTTTGATTGCAGGAGTAGAAATAACATTGTCCTGGTGAAAAAGACAAGAAATAGATCCATCATCCTATAAAACAGTACGTTTTATCAACAAAGGATGTTGCATAGGTTAAAAAAAAGTTGGGGATAACTAGAATATACCCTAGAATGTTGATAAAAAATATGGTTTTATTGCTATCGTATGCTTTGAGCATATAGAATCTACTCTTAGTGGCAGCTATGTAGATACTGCCAAAGTAAAAAAGAAAGGAGTGAAGGATCATACTTTCACAACAAAAATGTTGCAGGAAGAGACTTCTTCAAGATATTTGTCATGAACAGCATCCAAATAAAGGACATCAGAATATCCTTTGCCCTTTGCAATCTTTTGAGCTTTCAATACCTAAATGGTGATGACAAACTGTGCAATTAAGTAACCAAATTGAAACCCAGAATATATACAACTTCAATAAGTCCTGATTCATAACGTTACCGAGGCATAGTTTCCTATGGTTTTCACGCCTCCAGTTCCACCAGGGCTGGCACGGTGAAATTTGTCTTCAACAATCAAATTAATAGGAGACAAACCTTCCTGTACATTAAAGTCAATAAATTTAATCAACAAATAGGATTATGTTCAAAGAAATTATTTTAGATGCATCCCAGAGGATGAGCTCATATTCTGCCATGGCAAGGAATTAAGGAAATCTAATGACAAAAATTCCATTAAGGTATCCATACCACAGTCCACTGAGCAGGAAAGAACACGGTTACTGGTTATAATGATTTTCTCTAGGTACATGGCCTCTTTACATTTGCATAAGTGCCGCAGAATTTGGTGGAATTTGAAGTAAAAGGAAAAAAAAAAACAATACGAACCTTGAAATAGTTCCCAACAGGGGACACAAAAATTATAAAGGTGTACTCAGGAGCAGGTGCAAGACCAAGAACAGCCCCGCTTCCCATTAGTAGTGGCCTAATATACAAAGAACCTTTACCGGTAGGAGGCACCTAGAAACATGATATGTTTCATTTCAAGGGCAAAAAAGGGGTATGTTAGTGGATGGGACAAAGGCTCACTAATAACAAGTATTACTCAATAAGTATGGAAACATAAAGAAACATAATTACTAGGTACTAACCCATCTTTTATTTGCCAAAACAGTTTGTTTTACAGCATCAACGAATTGTTCAACAGTCGGAGCGGGCATGCACATCCTCTCTGCACCAGTTATCATCCTTGAAGCATTCTCTTCCGGACGAAATAACAGGATGGACCCATCAGTTTTCCTATATGCTTTTAGGCCTTCAAACAATCCCTGTGAATCAGAAATATCATTGCTTAAGCACACTCAGCACTAGTTGGTCTTCAAAGCTACGTAGTTGTCAGGTTATAGTAGTTCCAAATTCCCAATCCACTGAAAGTAAGAAACGAGGTGGATGCCTCCTTACTGACCTGTCCATAATTTAAGACTCCAGCAGATGGGCTCACTGCTATAGGTCCAAATGGTAGGACTTCACCCTTGGAAAAGTTTCCATCAGGCCCACATTTCGCAACATACATAAAATCAGCGTCAACAAGGCCAAAGCCAAGGTTTTCCCAATCCAAATCAACCACTTCAGATGTTTCCCTGCTAAGAGTTAAACCATCAGAGCAAAGCTAAAAGTGACGAGCCAATAGCTGGTATGAACTTAGCCTAACCACAACCATACCGATGATGAAAAGAGATATAGTTTGTAGTTCAGAGTTACATACGTGTAGTTAGTTGCTAAAGAAGCATGGCATTTTGCCACGCTAGGAGCCTTGTAAGAGAGACTTGGCACCGGATAAATGTGGTTCTGGATCTGCAGATCAAGGAAAACATGAAACATTTTTTTTTATTAAATCACAAGGCTGGTGAAAGTAATCACAGTGGAAGCGGGTGGAGTTGTCTGGATTCCCTGGCATCTTTGCAATGTATGTAGCTACAAAAGCACGGTAGAGATATATCCATCTGAAGCAATCAGACGGGGTTTGATTCTGATTCTCGGGCCAGGGAGGTCAAGAGTGATGGGGGTCATCCGGAGGACTACGCCAAGGGAGTCGGTGCAAATTCAGAGCAATACACTGTCCTCTTTTCTTAGGATTAGGAAAGAGGGGTGGCCATATATAGTGCCACCCCATGTAGCCTTAGTTTCTGTGCCTGCTCTACATAGTCAGCTATAAAGCATGAATAGAAGTGGTAAAAGCACGGGAAGCAAACTATCTAACGGCATCGCAGTAGTGGCATGGACCGCGTTCACTTTAGACATACTCTAGGAGCAATTCGCAAACAAGCAACCGAGAAGTCCAAAGCCTTCCACTTTTGAAGCTCGCGCACCAAAACCATGTGCCAAACCGACCTCTTTACGCGCTCCTCTCCAATCATCTAAAGGTGTGAACACAGATATAGATAGCAGAGGCGCTTATTAGTAGCCTCGCTAGCTTCCGCCATTCCTAGTCCACCGCGGCAGAGAAAAAAAAAAGGAGAGGAAGAGCAGGGACCTTATGCCACCACGGCAAGAGCGAGTGCCGCGTGAGCCATCCTGCGAGCGGCGGAGCGGTCGGGAGGGCGCCGCGGGAGGCGAGGCCGGGATCCATTCCCTCTTGACCCAGCCAACACACGGAGTGGGGAGGCGAATGCGGCGGCGGCGGCGGTCTAGTCGCCGTCTGAATAGACTAGACAATAGCCGACCCCGCGCGCGTCAGGTGTCCGGTTTGGGGCCCCACACCCCAGACAGTCTTGGCCCGGGGATTCTATTCCGGTTGTACGGAGTACCGTTAGAAAAGATGAACGCGCTAACGCCGCGTCGGTGTACTGAATACCGAAATTTTTATAAATAAAATTACAATTTCATTTAAAAGGAAGATGGGCCTTTGTGTTAGGTTGCTGGTATAAACATGTTAGTTAGCTTTGCAATATAGCGAAGATCGATGATGTTCACTGTTGGCCTATATATCCACGATTAGGTTAATCCGTCCCGTATTGAGGAGTTCACTTTTTCTCAGTCCCATAGATGGAAGAGGGGAATGTCATTGAGAGTGTGAAGAGGGAAAACGATGGAAGTCCTGATGTGCATTTTGGAAAGATGTCTTATCAAGTATGTGTTCCTTCTTTCGGTTGTTTATTGTGTTGCCATAATGAAGATTGGTAATGATGATTTTTTTTTTGTGCATGGTGCATGTTCTTTCAAGTTCAAGTGGTGATATTTGTCGATCTAGCTATTCTAGTATATTCATCGGTGGTTCAGCACAATCCTTCTATATCTTTGATTGCTCTAGTTTGACTGATCCTAAGGTGAATGCATTTGATGTTGTCTGTCATTCCATGTTGATTATATCCATATTATTCTGAATTATTTTATCATTCCATCTCTTTACAAGGGAATTTTTGCGGTACGCAATTATATATTGTAAAGCATGTCCTGTAGTTATATCGAAGCAGTTAATTCGGAAGGAAATCACATGCTGATGGCAGTTGAAAGTGTATGGCTATGGCTTTGTTATGAGCTGGAGGGAGTTCTTTCATGGTTGGATTGAGTTTGGCATTCCTTGCCATTAGTTTGGTAGACCGAAGTTGAAAAAATGCACTAAAGTTTGAAGAAGGATGGGACGTGTCATAAGCTGAGAAGTAAAGGATGAAATAGAACTAAACTACATGTATAGTAGTGCACCATCGATGTCCATCGAAGAAGTCAACACATTATATGTTAACTTCACCGTTATAAAAAAGGGCCTAATTAATTAAATAATATGGGATCAATCTTATAATTCGCAGACATGTCACACATATAGATCAATTAACATGTAATAATAATAATAATAATAATAATAATAATAATAATAATAATAATAATAACACAATGAACAGGCACGGAGCAAAGGTACATGTCTAAAATTAGTTACAACCTTTGATAGCTATTCAACATGGAAAGAAGACAACATTAAAGGAATGGAGAAAGGCATAGAAACAATATGACAACAGAGAGAATGAAAATGTCATCAACCCATGGAACATAAGACACACATAACAACTTGGAATAACACTCATAGGTGGTCTGGCGTACACAATGACGCTACATACGTATGAAAATGTATGTGTTCATTATGAGGAAGTAGGTACAAAAACGTGTGTTCATTATCTGTTCATTATATTGGGTAACAAATGTGCTGGAATAAATAGAATGGAATGGAAAAATCGAGAAGACACGAACGTCGGTTCAAAAAGGAAGAAAGCTATAACACAAACCGCGGTAATAAATAAGGCCACGCGATAGCACAAAGCAGGTCGAAGCAAGGCTCATGTGGCCGGCTACATCGAATCTTGTGGCCGGCAACAGATTTGTGCTCATGCACTGAAAAATAGACATACAGGCAACTCACGGCAAACAACGTAGGTGGATCCACATTGCGCATGGGAAAAAATTGGAAGGGCGCCACGTGGATGGCCTCTAAGACCAGCAATCCTCCCCGCAATAGTACTACTACTATATGTACTTGGTATACACTTTTACACATGATATTTGGCCGTTCGTTTTATTTAAAAAGTTATGTAATAATATTTATTTTATGTATGATTTATTTTATTTTTTTGTGAAATGATTTATTTTATTATGAAAGGCGTTTTTAAGCATAACTTATCTTTTTTTATATTTGTAATAAAATTTTAAATAACATGAATAGTCAAATGTTGTGAGCAAAAGTCAAAAGTGACAAACATTTTGGTAAGAGGGTAGTACCATGAATATTAACCCAGTTTTTTTTTTTTTTTTTTTTTGTGCAGCTTCCCTCTAAGACTAGAAAATCGCATTTATGTTTTATGTCCACCCTTATGGATATGTCCACAAACATAATTGACTACTTCAGTACTGTAATATAATGCATTGCAGAAGTTGTTTCAGCGCTCCACTCAGTGTCATACTAACAAGGTGATATTTGGATGTGGCAACACGATACAGAGTACTCCCTTCGTTCTAAAAAAACAAGTCATTCTAGATATTTTAGGACAGATTAACAAAAATGTAAAATGACTTTTGATTGCCCCTATCTTTTAGCCAGATTTGGTGCAAACCGACGATTGCATGCCTACGTGCACATGCAAACCTGCCAACTCGGGTAAAATGACTTGTTTCATGGGACAGATTTAGAATCCCAAAACGACTTGTTGTTTGGGACGAAGGGAGTATGGGATAAGCCAGCCTCATGGATGACACGTGTTGTATTCTTGCAGCATGAGGTTCGAATCCCAAGACATCATCTTTTTGGGACAAATTTTGAATCATAGAACATCATTCCTATTATTTTTGGGACAATTTTTGAATCATAGAATATGTAGAAGTATTTTGATTGAAACGATGTTGATGAAATTTTATGTAATGCAAAACACCATCTTTTAGTTTCCCTCGCTCGATGGCTATGTATAAGCCTACAACAAATTAAATGTATAGGCGTTTGTGGCTGACACCGGAAACTAAATTCAGAGTGCGCAAAATAAAATGAATTTAAAATGTTGGCAACAAGCTAAGGGAGGTTATATATCAGTGTACCTTATTGGTGGTGGCAGCATAGCAGCCATTCTGTGCCATAGTTAACTGCAAAGCAAAAACACAATGCAAGCTTGCTTGATTACTACTACTATCTGTGAATGACGACCAGTGATGTGATCTTGCTCAGCTTTCTAGACAATGGACTAGTGCTTATGGAGGCAGGCACGCAGCTAGCAGCACATGGTGAGAGCCTTATATAGAGATCGAGAGCTCTTGATCCCTTGAAAACAAAAAGACAATGGAAAAAGGCCGCAACGTTTTATGCGTGGTACCGTGGACGACTTCTTAACTAGACGCGTGAAACCAAAGCACGTACTACCATACTACTTGCCAAGGATATGATCTTCTCTCTTATAATTATATAATACTTGCCACCACTACAAAAAAAACAATTTGCATGTAACAGACGTAATGTATATAATCTACTTCATCCGTTCCAAAATATAGGTTGTTATGACTTTTTTAGATTCATAACATTTTCTATGTACATAGATATGACGTATGTCTTGATGCATAACAAAAATAATTATAAATATAGAAAAGTGAAAATAGCCTATATTTTGTAACAGATGGATAATTTAGAAATACGGGCGGCGGTGGACCGGTTAGCACACCTTTATTTTCCTTTTTTTTGGTATGAAAGAAGAAAGGAAGAGACGCTGTAGATTGAAGAGGCGAAGACTCTTGAGTCTCGAAGAATAATCGCACACTGATGGATAGATAAAGGAAAAAAAAAGAGTAAATTCCATGGCCGGTCCCTAAACTATTGGACGTTTCTCATCCAGGTCCACGTACTATGAAAATGCATTTTTAGGTCCTCAAACTATCTAACTAGGTCATCTAGGTCTAAAATAACCACGTCACACCTCAGGACCTGATGTGGCATGTTGATTGTCTACTAAACGTGGAACCCGACGTGTAGGCCCTACATGTCAACCTCTCTACCTCCCTTTCTCTCTGTCCTAGGCGGCGGCGCGAGGTCGCGGCGGCGCAAGGCGAGGCGGAGCAGGAGCAGCGGCGGCGTGAGGCGAAGCGAAGCAGGAACAACGGGAGGCCAGGTGTGCAGGGTGGAGATCTCGTGGCTGTGGCTCCTCGGCACGGGCGTCGCGTGGCGACGCGAGCCCAGACCGGTGTAGCCCAGGTGCGCCTCGAGTCCTAAGCGATCGGTGACTAGGCCGGCCATCTCCCCTGCGCCGCCGTCGTCCCGTTGGCATGTGGGGTCCACATGTCGAATTCCACGTTTACTACACAGTCAACGTGTCACGTCACCTTCTAAGGTGTGACATGGCTATTTTGGACCTAGATGACTCAGCTAGATAGTTTGAGAACCTAAAAATGCATTTTCATAGTACGTGGACCTAGATGAGAGCCGCCCAATAGTTTAGGGACCGGCCATGGAATTTACTAAAAAAAGAAAAAAGAGCGGGCATCTAAACGATGCTTAGGACGACTCGATCGGCTAGGCCAACTATGCAAGCAAAGTCTTCCTTCATCACACGACGCGCATTGGAGCCATTTACAGGAAGATCAAGAGGGGCCAGGTGCAACAATGAGTGTTATGCATCGTCGCCCTCGCCTAGCTGCTTTCTTTCCTTAATTAATTATAATTAAATTAATCTGTCACAACGTACAATAATCTTGTCATGAAAATAGTTAGTGTATATGTCTATTAATTTGTTCATATACAATATTGTACATCGAAGATAAACGTGCAAGGATTATATTGCCTACTAACTAAACAAACTCTGAAAACAACATTGCTTTGCTGACGAGTCACATGCATGATCAGATTATTCAGATTCTGTTTGGCACCTTTCTTGTCAACTTTCGGTTGTCTGCTAAAAAAAAACTTTCGGTTGATGTAATAATTAATATATTCAGTCCAATGCAATTAATCCTCTCCACGCGCAGCGCGTATATGTAATGTATGCGCGCATTATTGTAGTGGTCAAGGTCAACGAGTCATAGTTAATCCTCATCGTGTTTGCGTAGCAAGAACCGATCGAGTGGTTCTCGAGCCTCCCAGCCGAAATCCAGCCTGTCGTGGATAAGTTTGTTGGTCGTGGTCGATTTCGGCTCTTTTAATAATATTCTGTGAAAGAAAAAAAATAGAATAAGTCAGAATAAACTCGTTGTGGCTAAAGAAGACAAGCAGAACTGGCTGAAGAACATCTCGGTGACCTGCAATGGCAAGTGCAACGCCAAAGCGCAATGGAGTCACCAAGCTCGTTTGATCCCGTATGCCCCTCCAAGCTCCAATAATGCATAAAGAATTACAATAAAAATTTTGGGTAGATTAAATGAGTGAAAAGTGATTAAAAGTGATGAAATCTTTTTGCATTGGGCCGCGTGCATAAAGAGAAGAAATAAACTGACACAGTTTTCTAGATGAAAACTTTTTTTTTGCAAAGTTTGGGAAAATGACACTTTTTCAGAAACTGCTTATCAAACGGAATCCCAACGATTCTTTATCAAAGCGCTTTCATTACACTTATCTTTAAGGCGTGTTTAAATGAGTAAAAAGTGATGAAAACTTTTTGCATTGGACCGTTTGCATAGAGAGAAGAAATAAACTGACACAGTTTTCTAGGTGATTTTTTTTTTTTTTTGCAAAGTTTGGGAAAATGACACTTTTTTTGGAACTGCTTATCAAACGGAATCCCAACTTTACAATATTTTAATCGCCATACGATGATTCTGAATAAGACGAATAGTTTCATTGCTTTTAAATGAGCATCACGCATGACAGGCTATAAGTTGAAGTATATTCCAACCCTGGCTAGGTCAGGCAACCAACAGAACGCCGCATTTTTATGTGCACCACACAATGGAGTGAATCAACATAATTTCACCGATATATGTAAGCCAACCGCCATCAACAGTCCCTTTCTCTATCAAGGAGAATTGGCAACACAGCAGCTGCAGAAAAACCGAGTCAACAACAGACCCCTAACCATCCCTCCCCAAAGAAACAACCCTGTCCTTTTCCTCGATCTAAACCTAGCTATGCTTCATCCTGACTTGGCAATCCCCTGCCCCAGAAAATGGCATAAGGCTCGCACATGTCCGCATGCTTGGTTACTGGATATCAAGGTTTTCCGACACTCTGGTGCCAGGTGGCCAGTTTGGTCTTTAGCTCTCTTCCAAGCTGTATGTCCACAAATCTCCTCTGCCTCTGTCTTTTGATCCCACCAACTTGACACTCACCTGTGATTGAATCCTGCAAGTAGCCAAACGAAATTAAATATATGTCTGCAGGCTTCCTGGAAATAGAGTTTTAGACTTCAATCACTCGACAAAACAGAATACCTAAGCTCTCTACTCTAGTTTGCTTAGATGACCGTCTACAGGAACAAGGTTTAATCCTAGACCTAGAGTGTGGTTGTAGAGAGTATTCTTTGTATCGAATCAAGAACTGGGTGAGAGAAACAGGCTACAGAATACAGGATACTATCCAGGTGAAACAAACCCCTAATACAAAGGATGCAGCCCTGGAGCCAATAATTTTAAGCTAAATACTAGCATTGCTAACTTCTCAATAGCAGAACAGATGCAAATCACAGACATGCCCCTTTTTTTTATGGTAATAATGTTTGACACTTGGCCTGCATTCTCTCTGACAGACGACCCACCCCCTCCGGTCTTTCACAACTATGATATCATCAAGAAAATTATATACAGAAAAAATTACCAGGAAATCTCTGCAGAGAACCATTACCACCGACGTGTGACTCAATCCTTCTGTCCTGTTCCAAATGCATTCTTTCAGGCCAAACTGAATTCAACCTCCTCGCAAAGTCTTCGACTTCTCTGCTTGTTAAAAACAAAGCTTATCATTCCCCCAGACCATCGCACCATGCCTAGAGCAAACAATGAGCACAAGCAGCACTGCAAGTACTAGCCGAAACTGATTTTCATGGATTACAGTATTTGCAGACTCAAGTTCTTCACATCTCAGCATTTTTAAGAATGTACTCCCTCCGGTTTGGCAAAAGAAGTCGTTTAGGACAGAACGACAAGGTCTCCAAAGTACAACTTTGGCTTATTATTTTTATAAAGATATTTATTAGAAACTAACATATGTATACTTTTATTAAAGTATTTTGCAAGACAAATCTATTCATATAGTTTTCACATTTTCAAACTCAATGACTTAAAAGTTATTCACGATTTATATTCCCAATGTTTGACTCAAATCTTGTCCAAAACGACTTCCTTTACCAAACCGGAGGAAGTACCATTTAAGTGAAAGCTACATGTTCTATGAATTTAGAAACAAACCAGTAGGCACAAAATAGAGCTCACTGAAAAGCTAACAGTTCCAAAGAAAATAATAAGGCCCTGTTTGGCATAGCTCTAGAGCTGAACTCCACCAACTCCAACCAATTTTCTAGCCAAACACCTCAGCTCCACCAATTTGTAGAGCAGCCAAACTCCATGGAGTTTGTGGAGGTCTAGTTCATTTTGGTGGAGCACCTCTTTTGCAACTCCACCAACCTCAAATATGAACTTAGTCGTGGAGTTCGGGGGTAATTACCCACCATTGCCACTGGTTACAGTGGAAAAAAAAGGGTTCGTTCTCTCCTTTCTATTCCCACCATCGACACCTTCCACCTTATCCGCAGCCCTCCACACGCGCCTCATCCTCATCATGCTCTGGCGCCGCACTGCTCTCCCGCCGTCGCCCCCAGCCCTCCCTCCGGCACCGCCCTGTCTTCCCTCCGCCGCCACCTTGCCCTGTTGCCGCCACCCCCTGTGCTTCCACCCGCTGCCGCCCCACTGCCCTCCATAGATGGGCTCTTGAAGCGGAGCCACCGCCGTCCCCACGAGACCACCGTCGCCGTCCCCCACGTCCAGGCCGCCGCTCCTCCCCTCCTGGCCTTCGCTGTATCGCGAGGAAGAAGAGGAAAAAAAGCACAGGGATAGTGTATGACATGTGGGACCCACGAGCTGGGGGCAAAAATGGCAATCCATATTCCAAATTCTCTTATTTTGGAGCTAGAGTGCCCTAGTAGCCAAACACTCTGCTGGGATAGATCTAACTCCACGTGGAGTCAACTCTAGCTGGAGTTGTGGAATGGAGCAACAAAACGTAGAGTTGGAGCCATGCCAAACAGGGCCTAAGTTGATACATCAAAACAAATACAAAACTAAGAGTCTACATTCATGCACCCATTAGATATCTCATATTCTTACCTATCGAGCTCTTCTTTCATTGCAGGATCAAGTCCATCATCAAGGTCAGCATCTTCAAAGGGGTCCTCGACATCATCTCGCATATCTGGACTTTGACACAGAAGTCTAGAAATATTCCCACCATCCACTTTGCACAGAGTCACACACTCCTAAACTCCCCAGATAGATCATGTAAGTAATACATATTCTATTCAGAATACATATCAACCAAAATAGCCAGGAAACCTAACCTTATTTACAGGTTCAGAGTCAGCTTTTGGGGGATTCTTAGCTTGATCCTTCCTTCTTTTATTCTTTTTCTTACTCTTGGCAGCTTTCCCACCTCCAGAACCTGTCAGATGATTACACGGGACATAAGGATATTTCTTTAAAAAAAATAATCATCATGGAACAATTTTATATGTTGCATGTACAGGTTTTGGACTTTGGTTCAACTTGAAACAATGGCAAAAATGGACCAAGGTAACAGCTTGTCAACAGAACAGAATCATATAAAGTAACAGAAGCCAAAATTTGCCCCCTCAGATCTAGGTCATCTATAGAATTTCGGAACCAAATGCTGAACAGAATAACATAAGCTATATAGTTAATATAACTCACTGTAATTATACCTCCATCCCCATTTATAAAACAAAGTAACTCGTCCAAAGATCTCTCATCTTTTGCCTCTTCTTGTACTTGAACATCCTGAAATAAAGTTAATTTCAGATTCTAACGCAAAGCCAGAAATGCTGTTGAGCACAACATGCCATGGTTACCTTTAGCTTCTGGCGCTCCTGGAGCTCTTTCCGCTTCTTTGCATACAATCGGTTCAATAAGCGAATCCTAGGATCATCATTTATATTTTTTAAAGGCTCCAATTTCTCTTCCTGAGTGCATGCAAGCTTAGACAGTAAGCATTGGATGCGTCAATATCTAGCCTAAAACTATAAAAAAAGGCACTCTTACCTCTGTTAAGTCATCTGGTAAATGGAAAATGTCACGGATTTCCTCAGGTGTTTTCCCTTCAATTATTCGAGCAAGAGCTCGACTAGTAAGATCGACAAGTGGCTTTAACTGTAGACTGTCTGCTGCAGAAGTCAATTCACAGAGTCTTTCTGTCTCTATCCTAACAAACTTTTCATCAAATGACTTCCGCTCCTGTACAGTATAAAGAAAACACTGCTAAGATGTATCGGATAACAGATAGAGTAAACAGATGAGATCTGCAAGAAAACTAAAAATTACAGCATACCTTGTTTGAGCGCCCAGGGACCTGATGAAACCGACAATAGTCAAGAATCAAACTCAAACTAGCCGGATTAACTCTTTCCGGGAGAGCAATGGCATGAGTTTTGGATGAGCCTGTGCCATTTTTCACTATTTCCCGACATATCATGGGGCAGAACATCGCAACCTCCTCCTCCACTTGCTGTATGGAACCATCAAAGCACTGGAGCCAAATATAAGTCTTCAACGCCTGTTATAACAGTTCAACAATATGGCCGAGATAGGTTGAGATTAACAGCACAATATTGGAAAGCAGCTCTTTCCTATTGATATCAAAAGAAGTTGCAGTTAAGAAATACACAGGGGAGCATACCTCTGGTTTTATTACAGCTAACTCGCTCTCAGACATTATTGCCAAATGCCAGTGAAGAGAATGATGATAGCAGATTCAAATATGGACAAGAATTTACAAGAAACTCCTTTCTAGGTGTACCACCATCAGTTGATCCAGTGCCTAGCAAGTAAAATGAGCAAAAGTTGCCCTTCAGAACAAATCAGGGCATCCAAGAATTATCTATCTTGTTTGGCATCAGATGAAAGAATTATGCCTGTTTGCAATTTGGACTAACAGATTAAGCTCTGGCTTCAACTGTGCAGTTCAGTGATACCAGTGAACCTACAGTAGACACGCATGAGTGGAGGGATTTTGCCAGTAACATGGTGTCAATGAACAGTCATATAAAGAAACAAAAGGCAACATCAGACATGAGGGCAGAAAATGTAAGAAATGGCTGAACACAACACATACTTTATGGTGCATAACATGTTTGTTTTAATGAAGCTGCAAGTATTAGCAGTCACAAAATGTAGATGAAGAGAATGTTAGATTTTTAAATACAGAGAGAGCAGAGACAGTTTGCAATGCAATCTACATGGAGCCGAGCTGATCGCCAATATGTTACAGACTAGTAACTCATATGTGCCGGAAGATTAATGGTAGCTAGCTTATCAGAAGAATAAACCTTTTGTGCTGAATTACAAAAGATGAGAGAAAGGAAGGAGAAGCCTTGGCACTCCGGATCATGACAGATGATCCCAAAAAATGAATGGCGACCAACGAAATGGGCACCGAAGACCAGGCGGCAATAGCGAGATGGGCGGGGTTAAACCCTAACTAAAGGTTGAGGCCGCGGTGTCAGACCCCACACGGATTGAGCGTCCGGAAGCGCAGCCGGGAATGCGAGGCGGACCAAAACCCTAGCCCCTGGCAATCAGTAAAAGCAGGCAGGAAGGGGATGTTTTTTTTTTGGTTTGGGGGGGGGGGGGGGGGGGTGTACCTCCGGCGGGCGCGAAGGGAATGAGGCAGGCGCTCCCGGAAGCGGTGATGATTCTCCCGCGGCGGCGGGAGACCGGCGGCGAGGGAAGTTTTTGGTTGGTGGGCGTCCGCCAGCGGTTTTGTTTGGTGTTGGGGGAAGAAGAAGACGTCTTAATCTTATCTATCCGCCATGGAGTACTTGCTTGGGCTGCGCCTTGGGCCCATTCTTACTTCACATGGGCCTTCTGGGCCCATTTGAGCTGTTCCTTTTGGCATCGATCGATCGATCGATCTGTTTGTTGTTGTTACGGCGGAAGCGGAAGCCTCGTCGGAGCCAACAAAACCAAACTCAAGGCCTGCGGATTCGCCGCCGGCAGTGAAATGGCGTCGCCGGAGGACAAGGCCATGGCAGAGCTCGTGAGCGCCCTCCGCCCCGCTCCTCACCTTCAATTTTCTCGTGCTTGCGGGCCCTTTCAATCAGATGGATGTGATTGTGCTCGCCTCGCAGGAGACGGTGGAGGAGGAGGAGGTGCTGCGGCGGCTAGGCACCGGGGAGGAGGCGGGCCTCACCGACACTGAGGTGGCGCGCCGCCTCCGCCTCCACGGCCCCAACGTCGTCCTCCGCTCTCACCACGTACGTCGTCTCCACTCGATCCATCCCCCGTAATCGATTCCTCCAACCATTTGCTGCTCATAATTATTTCGCTTTTATCGCTACTTCTGGGATGATTATCCCACTTCCACACAGGCAGTGCTAATTCCATACTTTTTTTTAGATAAATTCCATACAACGAGACAATTTACTAGCAGTATTCCTTCCGCATGAACAGTCTAGTTCCCTTAGTTTCATCTCACCTCACCTGTTGCCATTGGCCCTCTTTGATGATCTGCTCACTTCAGCTGCTGGCATTCATGCCAATCTCATTTGTGTCGTGGCGTGGGTCATCAAATTTTAGGATTAATATGGAACCAACAGCACATGTTGCTAGTCTCATTATTATTGGACTATCTCCTCATTTGATTGGAGTATTATTCAGTATTAAAAAAATCCCATCATGATTAGCTTGTCTGTAATGTCACAACTCAAACTGCTCCTGCAGGACGGCAGCATGCTTCAAAGATTCCCTGAGAGGACTCTTCTCGCTATGGGGATGGGATCATGTCTTCCCCAACTACAGTAACACGGTCCCGATCATGCTTAACTCCATGTCATGGGTTACTGTAATGGTTACAGTTTCATCTCTTCCCGTCACTTCAGCTGGCCAGAGGTCCGTCCAGCTAGCCATCATGAGTTTCTTACTAGCTACAAGCCTCGTAGCATGCTTTACTGCAAAGCTTGTTTTGGAGTATGCTAAGGCTCCACTGGAGGCCAAAGCGCATGCGCCAAGGGCCAAGGTTCTCAGAGATGGGAGGTGGAGAGATGTGCATGCAGCAAATCTGGTCCCTGGGGATATCATATTTCTCAAGGTTGGGGACATTGTCCCGGCCAATGCTCGTGTCCTCCGATTCCAGAAAATCGACACAATGACTTGCTGGGCCAAAAGGTCTGTCGATTGTGCGCATGGCTTCCTCATATACTATGCTTGGACTGTTTCCTGTGGCCAAGGAACTGCTGTTGTCATCGCAACTGGCCATGGCATCCCTAGAAGCACGCTGCGACTCTATCCACAACGTTATGCTCGACCTGGCCAGCTTAAAGAGGGAGTCATGGTTGCAGGCTGCTTCTGTGTTTCCCTGGTACTTATTGGCACTATTGCAGAGATAGTGTTAATTTTTTTTTCCGAAAACTAAACTGCAAAGGCATGCCGCACGACCACCATTTTATGCTATTGATTGGTGGAATTCCAATGGTAATGCCTGCTGTCCTCTACCTGGCATTGGCATTGGGATCTCTGAGGCTTTGTTTTCTGGGGATCGCTAGCCGAGGGACAGTTGCACTTGAAGATCTGGCTAGTATGGATGCGATTCTCTTCAACATGACCGGTACTTTAACATGTAATAAACCCTGTTTTGCACGGGACAAAATTGAGTTATTTGCAGATGGCATCAATGAAGACCGTGCCATCGTTTTAGCTGCACGGGCATCAAGATCTCAACATGAGTTGTACATCGAACCAATTGATGCGGCTATTATAAGCCTCCTTGATGATCCAGAACAGGTTACCTTTCTCTTACTAAGCAGAGTTTTGATCCGTCTGTGCACTCGTTTTGAATAAACAAGATGAATGTCATACTTGCAGGCATGGTCGGGTATTCAAGTCTTAGAGAAGCATGCCCGTTTCTTTGTCGCGCTGAAGCTGATGTTCTTGACTACCTACATTGATGATGGAAATGGCTCCAAGTGTTGTGTATTCAAAGGCGATCCTGCAAAGGCAAGTCGTCATTACAGTTTCAAACATACCAACACACTCACATGGGCAGACATGCAGTTGAATCTATTTTGTTCACAGATCTTGTTTCTTAGTCATTTATTTGTTTATTACGTGCTATAGGTTGCTCATCAAATTGGCTGCAGCAAAGCAGTTAAAGAGAAAATAAGCACGATAATGGATGAACTTGCTCTTGATGGATATCAGGCCATAGCTGTAGGGCATCAGGTGGGCAACTGGATTTCACATTAGCATGCTTCAACTTGCAAAATTATGATCCATTTTCTTTTTGTTTTCCTCCAGGTAGACTCATGTTGGGAGTTTATTGGCCTTCTTCCTTACAGAGATGACCTTAGAAGCGATAGTGCTGATGCTGTTGATAGCCTTATCGATCTGGGTTTAGACATAAGGGTCCTCACAGGTGATTGTTCTGATGTGCACTTCTTATATTTGAGAATTTTAGCTATTTCCATTTGCTCTAATAAACAAGTCTTCATCAGAGATTTTGTTGTCCCTTCAGAAAGCCCATTGTCGACCACAAAGCAAGTTTGTGGAAAGCTGGGAAAACTAGGAATCAATGTGGTGCCTGCACATTCAGTGTTCGAGTTAGCTCGCAATAACAGAGAAGTCCATTTAAATATCAATGGAATCTCAGATCTCTTACCAGGTCTATCCTTATCTTCTATGTCCTCCTGACAAAGTTTATTTCTGCAAGAAGTTCTTGTTTAGCATTCTACTACCTTGATTTGTTAGTGCAGAGGACAAAAGTGATACAGTAAGAAGGCTAAGAAGTTCTGGCTGTCGTTGTGCCATGGTTGGGTATGAATTTCTTGATCATGATGCCATAGGAGAAAGCCATATTGGAATTTCAGTTGCTGATGCGGCTGATTACACAAAGAGTGAATCCGATCTTGTTTTGACTAAGGCTGCCCTGGTACCTGTTTCTTCCGCTGTGCAGATCAGTAGGAAGATTTGTCAAATGATGAAGAGTTACACCGTAGGTTAACTGGTCATTCTTATGCATTTAGAGGCTTGATTGCTCACAAGATACTTTTTCTGGATATAAATGGGTAGTCACTTGCAGTTTGTTGTTTTTTCTGCAGATATACACCGTTTCATCAACAGTTCATCTTGTGAGTTCAAATTATGATTAATTTTGACAATCCTTCTCCAGTACATGGTTCCATAAGGTTAACTCCAATCATTATTTTAATGAAGTTTGGCGTCCATGTCATTTTACATTTATGGAACTTCGACATGCCAAGTATCCTGGCTTTGGTGATTGCTTCTTGTAATTACTGTGAGCATCTGTTGCAAATATCTGCAACCTTCTTTGCGGTACATGTTATTTCTTTCTTACTTTCTCCTTGTTTCTGTTTTTTCTTTCAGGTACATCCCTTGCAATGTTATTGGAAAGGGTGGAATTGAACAAGTCACCAGATAGATGGAGAGTTCAGAAAAGCATTGCAAGTGGTGCTGCTTTTGGAAGCTACATTGTTCTTAGTACAGCCATTTTTTACAGGATTGCAAGAACCACAAACCCTTTTTCAGTGAGCACTTTTCCTTCTGGTGAAAGATAACTTCTTTTGGCTTTAAGGTGGTGACGAGCTGATTATTTAGTACTTGAACAGTGTAAATTCAAAGACAGATCGCTGATGGGCACTGATGAGGGAATCAGAGCTGCTTTGTTCCTTCAGATGAACATAGTGAACCAGGCTGTTGCACTTTTTGTTCATTCTGATGATTGCTGCCTCATCAGATGTCCTGGGCCTTTTGTCACATTTACCTTTGTTGCTTCCCAGATAGTGAGTGATATTTTCCTTTTCTTTGCTTCATTGCCAAAATCCTTAGTGTCTGCATGCTTTCTTTTGTTTAGCGCCACGAGTAGTACTGGGTCATTGTGTTTGTGGATAGTAACAATGTTTAAGTTCTAACATTTACAAATGTTCATAGTTGGACTCATTCTGTCAAGAAAGTAAATCAGTGAAAGCTGTACTTATACTCAAGAACCATTAAATCAGTTATTTTCTTGCAGGTGGCAACCCGTAAAGCTGTCTATGGTGACTTGAATTTCGCACTAGCAAAGGGTGTCGGCTGTTTTAGGGCTGGATTGATATGGTTATACAACTTAATCCTGCTTTTGACCCTTGTTTTGCTTTGTAAGTTGCTGGATTGAACACTAGAGTTTGCATATTAAGCTTTATTTTCCATGTTCCATTACTTATCTTTTGCAGAAAAACATAAATTTGCTGTTATTTCACAGGTCGCAAATGGAGACGCACAAAGATGACTAGTGAAAAATTATTGACAATATGCATGCGATCGGCCATCCTACGCATAGTTCTTCTCTGGTTTTCATATGTGATACTTGATGTTAGGGTACAACACTCGGTCTTCAGTTAGATCGATCAAACACATTTTTTAGAGTGTATCACCTGTAAATCTCTCAAGTAAATAGATATTTGCCATAATATTTTCCATCTGACTGACCCTTCATGACTCAGAACCTACGATTGTGAAGTCACTATGTTATGTTAGCAAGGCTAAAATTTTTGCTTGAGCTACAGAATGTTCATCGGTTTGCTTTAGGGATTCCTTTACTTTATTCTAGAACAATTAAGAAGCATATGTGCAAGACAAATATATTGTGCCCCCTCTTCTAGAATACTGTGCCTTCAAGCTGAAAATTGAGAATAGTAACTTTTGGATCAATGTTTTACACTTGTGACAGATTGATTGAATCTGAAGAAACTATCTTGTCAATTCCTAACATTTTCCTTGTTTCTTTGCAGTTCCATTTTTTTGGTCAGTTTTCTTTATCTACTCATTTCTAACATTTATTGTTTACATGTTAAAGTATATTTGGTTTTCTACTTCCTATTCTATTTGTTAGTATAGCTTTTCTCAGATTTCAATCCATTCAGATTTTTTCTCTCTTTTCCTCTGACATATATACTGAGCTGAAAGGAGTTTATCTCCAGCACTAAATCAATGATGAAAGTTGGACGCCTAAAGTCAAACTTTCATGAGTGTGGGTGAGTGAAAATTTGACAAAACAGTAGCTTATAGCTGGCTTAAATCTATGCAACCTTATCTCGTTACAAAATATGCAATCCTATTTATTATGACAGTATGAAAATGCTCAACACAAGCTGTTTGTGATCTCCTGTAAAATGCTCTAAAGAAAGTATCAAAATAATATTTCGTTGACTTCAAATTGTTGTTGATGTATATTGGTGTATATAGCCCGTGTAGGTGTTGGCCCATCTAAAGGCCCATGTACTTGTATTATATACCCACCCTTCTAGGGTTTGGAGGAATACACAGCAATCTTTCCTCCTCTAGCATGGTATCAGGCTAGGGTTTCCTCTCCTCCCTTCCAGCCGCCCCAACCCCTCCCCCCCCCTCCCCCGCCGCTGCCGCCTCCTGGCTTCCCACCCCCCCACCCACCCCCCACCCCCAATCTCCTCCTTCCCTCCTCCGTCCGCCAGTCCCGTGTCTGTGTTCTACCGTCGATCCTACCGAGGGGTATCCCGAGGTAGTAGATTTCAGGTGGGGTTTCGCCGAGATCAGGAACGCAAAGGCCAAGCAACTCAGGATTTTAGACAGGTTCGGGCCGCCGAGATAGCGTAATACCCTACGTCCTGTATGTTGGTTTGTATTCAATAGTTGTCTCTCTGTTGAGAGACTTGGTGGTTCTCCCTGAGTCTATGGTCCTACCGATCTAGGCACCCTAGCCCTCCTTTATATATGCCAGGGGGCGGGGAACTAGTCGGTTACAATGTTGGAGTCCTAGTAGGATTACAGAGTAGAGTCCTGATAGGAGTCCAACTTCTTATTTCCTTCCTTCGAGTGGTTTCTCTACGGGTACTGGGGTTCCATACCCAACAAGCCCCCGAGCGCTTCATTGCCGAGTTCTTATTATGAACCGAGTACTTGCCAAGTCTATCGAGTACTTTTTTGAGTACATCGAGTACTTTCTTGAGCTTCTGCGAGTTCTTCAAGTATTTTTCTTGTCGATCTTGGACAGTCCTTGGTTGATACGAGGCTGTGAGGTGCTCATGTCCCGTTTTCTTGATCAACTTGTAGTCTTTAATCTTCAATGTGCGGCTTGAAAAAGTCGCACTTGATATCAAGTAGCCCCCGAGCCTTAGGTTGAATCGAAGAATCAGGCTGAGGGTCCATAGAATCTTGAATCTTCATCTATCTTGAAATGTGCGATTTGAAAAATTGCACTTGATATCAAGTAGCCCCCGAGCCTTGGTTTGAATCGTAGAATCGAGCCGAGGGTCTTGATTTGAATCTTCATTCTTCGTCTTGAAAAAATCAGCAGTCGTTGTATTAGCATACCAGCCCCCGAGCCTTGAAATGATTTAGAATAATCAATTCAAGGGTCCAGCGAGCTTAGTGTTCATCGAATCGTCTTGGAGATCATCATCCGAGTGGTAATTTACGCCCAGGAATAATGGTCACATCGAATCTTGTTCTAAGAAAAATCAGAATAACCCGCTTATCCCGGGACGTCTCCCGGAATAATGGTTAAGCTGATATTCTTTTCCCAAAATACCGAAGGCCTCTTAATTCAGGTTGCAAATCTTCCTTCAAATCTTGTCAATCGAGTGCTTTTCTTGCACCCAGCCCCCGAGCATAGGAGCCAGCGGAGATGCGTCGAGTAGTATGTAGTCGAAATAGCCACCATCAATAGAGTAGCAAAACAGAAGAGGTCGTGGTTGACTTGTCACGCCGCGATCTCCCCAGAAACAGGAGTCAGGTGCCAATGTAGTCATGGCCCCATCATTGGTACTTGGCGACTCAAATAGCTGGAGAAAGGCAACTAGGTAAGCCTGATGGCGAACCGAGTTGTAATTTTAGCGTCAGCCCCCGAGCATGGAAGCTGGCGAAGATGTGATAGCACGCTGCGCGGCCTAGAGAGTTGTCACCTGAAAAAAGACAATTAACACATTATGTAGTACATATTGTGAAATATTTAAAATACCGAAATTGTATCCAGTAAGAGAATAGAGCGCCAATCTTTGGGCATGCTGAGCTCTTGTTAGGCCATGTATTCTCCCGGGTAGTCCACCTGTTACGTTTAATCACCTTGGTCTCGTACTGCCTTACCTCATATTTATTTTATGAGTCGCTCATGTTTGTATGAGTCGGTTAGGTTCTGACTGATAACTCAAGGTTTCACGGATTAAGGCGTTTGCTACTCGAGAAGAATAACGAGCATTAAGAGAAATCAGCGAAATAAGGAGTGGACTGCGCGACAAAGAGGATGCAGACTTATAAAGCAGTCGGCAAGAGCGCGTATTGTGCGCGAAGAAGTCGGTGTAGCCTCCGAGAGTAACTGCGTAAATCTCGTTGAGAGGCATACCCGAACAAATTAGTCGGCGCTTGGCCAACCGAGGGGTATCCGCGCAGCCCCGGTCCTGGGCGCGGGCGCCCCTGCCGGCGCCGCCTGGGCCGCCGTCGCAGCGGCTGCGCCATGCGCGGCCGCGTCGCAGCCGCAAGGCGCGCCGCCGCTGGTGCGGGCGAAGGCGCCGCTTCTCCCGCCACCCTTCGTCGCGGCAGTGGCCGCCGCCGGCCTGGGGATGCCGCCGCCGGTCCTGGCGGGCGCCGTCGCCGCCTCTCCTCCGTCGCCTCTGCCCTCCCAGGACCCCTCCCCTGCTGTTCCGCTCGCTCCCGACAGCAGGGGAGGCCGATCTGGCCTAGGTGGTTCTGGGCCTGGCCTGGGCCAGACCGGGCTGGCCAGCCTGGGCCAGGGCCACCCGTCCGCCGACGCCGCCCCCGCCGCCACCACGTCGGTTCAGGTTGCCCTCGCGTCTGCCCTCCTCGCAGCAAAGACTGAGGCTGCTGCTATCGAGGAGCGTGTCCGCGCTGGTGCCCTCGCTTGGGAGCGAGAGCGCACCGCAGCGGACACCCTCGCACGCCAAGTCACGGAGGCGGAGCAGTACCTCTCCGCCATCTCCGCTGGGAAACAGCCCGTCGTCACCGACGCCGGCGCCACTTCCTCTCACCAGGCGCCGCCCGCTGCTTCCACGCCGCCCGCTGGTTCTGCTTTCCTCCCCGACTCGACCGATCCGGTCATCGCCCACCTCCACCTTCAGGCTGTCGGCGTCCAAAACATCCGCGCCCTGGTCTCCGTCGTCCTCGACCCCACGTCCACCTCCTATGGGCGCTGGCGGGACCAGTTCTCCTCGCCCTCAGCCGCTACGCCCTCGGCGACCACGTTCTCCTCGACACGCCTGCTGAGGAGCGGAACGTGTCCTGGAGGCGTCTCGACAGCGTCACCGTGTCCTGGAACTTTGGGACCATCTCCCTGGATCTCGAGGACCTCATCCGGACTCCCGGGGGCACCACTCGCCAGGCCTGGCTGACCCTCCAGGGTCAGTTTCTGGGCAACGCCGAGCACCTCATCCTCCGCCTCGACGCTTCGCTCCGCACCTTTGTCCAGGGCGACCTCTCCGTCGGCGAGTACTGCCGCAGGCTGAAGGGCATGGCCAACGCCCTTCACGACCTGGGGTCCCCGCTGAAGGGCATGGCCGACGCCCTTCACGACCTGGGGTCCCCGGTGAGCGACCGGACCCTGGTGCTCCACGCTCTGCGGGGTCTCAACGACAGCTACGACCTCACGCGGACTTGGTTTCCCCGTCAGCGGCCCTTCCCCACCTTCCAGCAGGTCTGGGAAGACCTCTCGCTGGATGAGATCGCCCGCGGTCTCGCGCCTGGCTCGTCCTCCTCGTCCACCTCCACCGCGCTCGTGGCTGCTCCACCGTATTCTTCGACGCCACCTGCCACCTCCCTCCTGGGCGCTCCTCCGCTTGCTCCTCCCGGTCTGAGCAGGGGTGGCGGGGCCGTGCGGTGGCTCCGGTGGTGGTGGTGGTGGCCGCCGTCGCCGCGGGGGCCGTGGTGGTGGCTCCGGTGGCGGTCGCGGGGGACGGGGTGGAGGTGGTGGTGGCACGGGTGGTGCCCTGGCTTCTTCGGCTCCGTCGTCCATCCTGGAGGTGCACCCTGGCCATCCTATGCCAACCCATGGTCAGGGCGCATCTTCATATGGCAGTTCCCAGCTCGGGGTGGAGGGGGAGGGGATCCGTCCTCCAGTCCAGCCTGCGGCCATGTTCACCGCCCCTCTCCCTAGTGCCTGACTACCTGGTCGCCGCCTGCTGCACCGTACCAGTCGTCGCCTGCTTGGACGCCACCCGCTCAGCCGTACCAGCCACCCACCTGGGCTGGCGGGTGGGACACAGCTGCCCTGGCGCAGTCCTTCAACACCATGGGGCTGACGCCGCCGGTCAATGCCGAGTGGATCGCTGACTCGGGTGCCTCGTTCCACACCACGCCGGACGCTGGTATTCTTCCTTCTGTACACCCACCTCACCCTTCCTACCCCTCTTCTATCATGGTCGGGAATGGGTCATGTCTTCCGGTTACATCTGTGGGCCATGCTTCTGGTCTTTTTCGCTTTCCTAGTGTTCTTGTTGCTCCACAGATGGTCCATAATCTTCTTTCTATTCGTCAGTTCACTGCTGACAACTCTTATACAGTTGAATTTGACTCTCTTGGTCTTACTGTGAAGGATCTGGCTTCCCGGCGTCCACTTCTCCGATGTTATAGTACGGGACCCCTTTACACACTTCGCCTTCCGACTTCTGTTGCTTCATCTGCGTCCACTGCTTCACCAGCTACTTTCGTCATGACTCCATCTTCCACTACCTGGCACCGTCGGCTTGGTCATCCCTGCCGCGACGTTTTGATTCAGCTTAGTCGTAGTGCAGCTGTTCCTTGTCCTAGGGCTACTGATGAGCACATCTGTCATGCATGCCAGATAGGTCGTCATGTTAGGCTTCCTTTTTCTGCTTCTTCTTCACATGCGAGTCATGCTCTTGATCTCATTCACTGTGATCTGTGGACTTCACCTGTACTCAGTATTTCTGGTTATAAATACTATCTGGTGATTGTGGGTGACTTTTCTAACTACTCTTGGACCTTTCCTTTGCGTGCCAAGCCTGAGACTTTTCCCACCCTCATACACTTCTTTGCCTGAGTGTCCACGCAGTTCAGCCTCACTGTCAAGGCCGTTCAGTGTGACAACGGTCGTGAGTTCGATAACAGCACCTCCCGGGCCTTCTTCCTCTCTTGGGTTGTTCATCTACGCATGTCCTACCTGTACACTTCTCCTCAAAACGGCAAGGTTGAGCGTATGATTCGGACCACGAATGATGTCGTGCGTACCCTTCTCCTCCAGGCTTCTTTTCCTGCCTGCTTCTGGGCCGAGACACTCCACGCTTGCCACCTACCTCCTTGACCGTCTTCCCTCTACTGCCTGTCCCGCTCCCACACCTCACCACGCTCTTTTCAGCACCCCTCCCCGGTATGACCATCTTCGTGTCTTCGGGTGCGTGCTATCCAAACACCTCCGCCACTGCTCCACACAAGTTGGCTCCTCGTTCCACCCGCTGTGTGTTTCTTGGGTACTCCCCAGACCACAAGGGGTATCAGTGCTTTGACCTCGCGCTTCCGTCGTGTTCTTATCTCCCGACACGTTGTGTTTGACGAGTCGGATTTCCCCTACTCCACCTCTCACACACCGACTCCTGACCCAGAGTTGGATTCTATATTTCGACTGACCCGGTGGTTTAGCCACTTATTTCTGTATATCCTTTTTCCGCAGGTTCTCCTGTTGCACCGACACCGCTTCCGGTGCCTTCTGTCGCGCCACGCACGGCCCCGGCGCCCCCTCCCGCGCCACGCGCGGCCCCTGCGCCCCTTCCTGCGCGCTTCGCGCAGCCTGTTCGGGTCTACAGTTGCCGGTCGGTGCAGGCTCAGCAGCAGCCGCACCGGCCTCCATCTCCACCTCCACCGCCGTCGGAGCCGTCTTCTCCGCCTCCTCCACCGGACCCGCCGGCCCCGGCTCGGGCCCGCGCGCGTCGTCCGTCAGGATCCCGGTCATACTCATCCCATGGTGACATGGCGGGCGGCGGGCGTTTTTCGGTCTGCGGCTCTCTCCGCCTCCGGGGGAGAACCGGGGATCTCTTCGGTACTCTCGTCTGTCCGTGAGGCTCTTGCCGACCCTCACTGGCGCCAGGCGATGGAGGAGGAATACGCGGCTCTTCTTGCCAACCAGACGTGGGACCTCGTGCCGCGTCCGTCTGGTTGCAATGTCGTCACCGGCAAGTGGATTTGGACACATAAGCGTCGGGCTGATGGTTACTTGGATCGATACAAGGCTCGCTGGGTTCTCCGGGGATTCACACAGTGGCCTGGTGTGGACTATGATGAGACTTTCAGTACGGTGGTGAAGCCTGCGACAGTACGCACCGTTCTCTCCATTGCTCTATCTCAGTCTTGGCCCGTGCATCAACTGGATGTGAAGAATGCATTTCTAAATGGCACCTTGACAGAGACAGTATATTGCAGCCAACCAGCAGGTTTTGTGGACTCCAGTCGTCCGGATCTTGTCTGTCGCATCAACAAGTCACTTTATGGTCTGAAGCAGGCGCCACGGGCTTGGTACTCTCACTTCTAGTCAGACTCTGCTTCAGTGCATCATTCAGTCTTTATAGCAGGAGTTTGCGATGAAGGATCTTGGTGAGCTTCATCACTTCATGGGTGTCACTGTTGAGCCTCGCCCCTCTGGCCTCTTCGTTCACCAGCGTCAGTATGCCCTTGAGATTCTGGAGCGAGCTGGGATGACTGACTGCAAGCCTTGTTCCACTCCGGTCGACACTCAGGCCAAGCTTCCAGCTGCTGAGGGTGCTCCTGTTGCCGACCCGACTGTTTACCAGCGCATTGCTGGTGCGTTGCTCTACCTCACTTTCACCAGACCGGACATCACATATGCAGTTCAGCAGGTTTGCCTTCATATGTATGATCCTCGGGAGCCACACCTTGCCACGCTGAAGCGGCTTCTTCGCTACCTTCGTGGCACCGTTGACTACGGCCTGGCACTTCACCGCTCTCCCACCACTGAGCTCGTCGTTTACACAGATGCTGACTGGGTTGGATGTACTGACACTCGTCGTTCTACTTCCGGGTACGCCGTCTTCCTCGACGGCAACCCCGTCTCCTGGTCGTCCAAGCGACAGCCGGTTGTCTCTCGCTCCAGTGCCGAGGCGGAGTACCGGGCTGTTGCTAACGATGTTGCGGAGGCGTCTTGGTTGCGACAGCTCTTAGCGGAGCTACACAGCCCGCTTGCCAAGAGCACCCTCGTCTATTGCGATAATGTCAGCGTCGTATACCTCTCGTCCAACCCGGTCCAGCGGACGAAGCATGTGGAGATTGACTTACACTTTGTCTGGGACCGTGTTGCCATTGGCAAGGTTCGGGTTCTATATATCCCGACGACTTCACAGTTCGCGGACATCTTCACCAAGGGCCTCCCCTCTTCGACATTCTCCGAGTTTCGCTCCAGTCTCAACATCGTTGGTGGCTAGTTGAGACTGCAGGGGAGTATGTGTATGTGTTTTCTTTCTTGTCCAGTCTTGAACTCCGTTGTGCCGGTAGTTCAGAGTTCAGACTGTGGGGGGCTGCTGGTCTTCTCTCTTGTCCAGTCTTTTACTCCGCTACGCCGGTAGTACAGAGTGAGGGGGAGTGTTGATGTATATTGGTGTATATAGCTCATGTAGGCGTTGGCCCATCTAGAGGCCCATGTACTTGTATTATATACCCACCCTTTTAGGGTTTGGAGGAATACACAACAATCTTTCCTCCTCTAGCAATTGTTACTGAGGTAATTGCATCTGTTTATAGTGTTTTGGCACAATCTTCAAGCCCTCTATGAATGCTATAGTTCCCAAGTGATGTTTATATATCTTATCTTAACAGATAGGAAACTAATTTAGTGTTTACAGTGGCAATCGAGCTGGTCATGCATGACCTAGGTGGCTGCTGGAGAGTCTCCAAGAACTGCTATGCATATGCATCAATTGGTTCCTGCCTCGGTAGTTTTATGGCGGTGCAGTTAGCATGCCTCACGATCACATTGGCAGGTGAGTTTCCAGCGTCACCCTTACAAATGTTATTATTTTGCAAATATCTGTACGTATGCAAAATGTGTTGTCGCATGCAGAAGGCCACTGCTCATGAGAATTTAATAGTATTATGCAAATATTTATGCAGTATAGAAATGTGCTGTCAGATGCACCCAGTCCTTGACAGCAGCAATGTGTTGCATCATCCTTGAAAGTATGTGTTGTCGGATGGCCATTGGAGTAGAGAGTAACAACGTTTTGCATCATCCTATGAATTATAGAAGAGGGGTAGTTAGGAAGATATCAAGATATATAGGAGACGCTAACTTTGGATTGGTTAGGAGATCCCTGCTAACAAAAGGTAAATTAAGTGTTGCTTTTTAGTTGACTTTCTCCTCTGTATTAATGCTAGAGAGAAGGATATGCTCCTGAGATATTTTCTCATGTCTCATATGCCTTTTTTCCCCTTTTGAAATGTTCTATTGTGAGAGAACGTATAGGATTTCTGAAATGAGTTGCAAGTATCAAAGACTGAAATCATATAAAGGGACACATGACACAATGCAAGATATTTCTATCCAGCCATACATATGCATAACAAATTAACAGTATAATACACTTGCTAGTATATATTCCCTTAGAAACGTCAGATTTCTAGTCATAAAATAGAGGGACAGAATTCACATACAGCCATTTTAGTAGCATCAGCAAACTAGCTTAGCGATTGTATATTCTCTAAGAAATGTTACTATGTTAGTATACTACCTTTCCCAGTAATCCCTCCTCCGCTAGAACCTTTCTTCTTTTTGCATCCACGCGCTGGGTAGTTTTACAACGGAGTGCTCACGTTATACACTATTATCCTTTATTTTGACTATATAAATTTCCAGAGCAATGGACATAATTGGCAGCCAATCAAAATCCTGTACAAACTGCTCCTAATTAGCTTGACTTTCAAGAGACCTGTAAGAAAGCACTATTGTCATACCACTGTTCGCCTAAACGGTCGTTTAGCCCGTTTACACACCGTTTAAACGCTACACAGTGCCTAACTGTGTCCGTTAAATCATCCGTTTAGCCCGTTTAATGGCCGTTTAATCCGTTTAATTGGCCGTTTAGTCCGTATAATGAGCTAAACGGTGGGTGACCGACTGTTTACCGTTTAGCGTTTAGGATAACAAGTCATACATGTGATACTAGCATCATCTCTTGTATATTCCACTTAAATGAAGAACCGTATATTATGCATATTGCATATGGTAGGCTTGTCTGCCTTCTTTTATTAGGCATAGGAAAAACAGTGAGCTATTTTTCTAAGGTATTTGTGGTATTATGGGTGCAAGGGATTAGTACTTAGGAAAAGGACTAGTATTTACTGAAATATGAGGCTACCTGACGGATGGATGCAAAGAAAAGGCGGAATTATGTCCATATAGCGCATTAATTTTTGCAGATAGTTCTGCGATCGGTCTGTTCTAAGATGAGTGGCCTTAACTTGGTTTATTTGCAAAAACAACTGTTAGTCCGATTCCTCTTTCAAAAATGGTGAAAGAGGTTGAATATATACCAATTCTCAATAGGACAGAGGAACCTGGTTCCAGGTTTCTTGGTTTCAAACTCCAACTGCCCCCAACACGTTTCTTCCGATGCCAACAAAGTATATATAGTTTGGGTGGTGGCTAAATGATTAATTGATCCAACCAATCATAAGATAGAAGCATATTCTCTGTTTCAACCAGGTAATTAGAAAGACAATTGATATTCATAAGTTTAAAGACCACATGCATATATATTCTTGAGGCAGCAGACAGACAGTGCACTGCTTAGAACACTGCCTTGCCCTTTTTCTTTGCAGCCTCGCTCTCATCACTGTACTTAACTGCATGCGTTCTGAGATGACCGACCATTGGTTATCACTGCTTCTGGCTCCACAATCAGGATAATAGTCCGGAGCTAAGTGAAACTCTTTGGAGCCATAACACACCACATACACGGACTAATAGCAAATAAAAGCACTGTACGTACAATTATACTCGCAGGTATATACGCCAGGCTGCTAACAACATATGCATGATTCCAGGTTCACCCAGGCCATGAATGCAGATGCATGGGCGTCGATGATGGCCGGCGGCAGTGGCAGGTTTAGACGTTGATCTTGCCGATGAGGGGGATGCCGATGGCAGTGACGATGAGGGTGGAGGGCACGCCGAAGACGAGGTGGTTCCAGAAGGTGAGGTCGTATGCGTTGCGCGGCGCCCGGCGTGCCTGCTCGCACACGATCAGGTTCGCTGCCGAACCCAGCAAAGATAGGTTGCCTGCCACCGTGCTCACCCACGCCAGCAGAAGCCACGACCGCGTCACTGCCGCCGGCGAGATGAGCGCCGCTGCGGATGCCACCTCCCCGCCCATCAGAAGCACTGCATTTATACGAGCACACCACACCGACAACCAACCACAGGTCAGGTCAACATCACAGCTCCATATATTAAATGAAAGAGAGAGAAAGTTATTCCATATGCATACTTGGACTAGCTAGTCACCGATGATCTTGTGAAAAGAAAATTAGTGGCCATCTACCTAGCTCGCTCTTGTGTATAGTAAATAGCCTAGCTGTCGATAAGATTCTAACTAAAGAACGACTGTGATGCATGCATATATATATATATGTGTGTGTGTGTGTTGCATTAGTGCCCATCTGCCTTGTCACTTTATTAGCATTTTTTCCCTTAATTAGGTTTCGAATTGATTCCCTTTGTAGCTAGCTAGTGGCGCGCGTACTTGAGACAACTGTCGCCCCTTCGCTGTATATATGTGTGTGCATGGTGGCTGCGCATATATATAGTGGCGTACGTAGATAGGTACGACGTACCGGTTGGGACGTTCGAGGCGAGATTGGAGAGGAGGAGGATGATGATGGAGAGCACGGAGATGCCGCCAACGCTGTTGACCTTGGAGTAGGGCGCCATGAAGTTCCAGATGGCCCCTGGCAGCCCCGTCTTGTTGAACCCGCTCACTGTGATGAACATGCCGGAGAAGAAGACCAGCAGCGAGTAGGACACCTTGTCCAGGCATGGCTCGGCGTCACGGAAGTCCACCACCACCAGGGCGATGGCAGTGGTGATGGCTGTCCATGACATGTTGAGCCCGACCATGTAGGCAATCACCATGCCGACGGTGACGATGTAGGCGAAGCTCTTGAGGAAGAGCTTCCTGCGCTCCTCGGTGCACTGCATGAACCAGGGGTGCTTGGTGGAGATGTCCTCCGTCATCAGTGGGGAGCTGTATCCGGTCAGCTTCGGGCTCTTGAGCTGCCCTGGGGAGGGGGTCTTTGACGCGAGGCCCTCCTCCACGGCCTCCATCTGCTTGCCGTTAGCGACGAGCTGGTCAGGGCTGGACCCGGCGAGGTCCTTCCAGTACATGCAGAGGAGCATGACCATGTTGACGGCCATCCCGGCGAGCATGGCGGGCAGGATGCCCAGGAGGAACTTAGGGAAGGCGATCTTGCTGTTGAAGGCGATGACAAGGTTCTGGGGATTGCCGATGGGCGTGGCGCTGGAGCCGATGTTGGCGCTGGAGGCGAGCGCGAGCAGGAAGGGCTTGGCGGGCAGGTTGCGCTCAGCGGCGAGCTCGAGCACGAACTCGGTGAGCACGACGCAGCAGGTGTCGTTGGTGAAGAGCGCGCTGGCGAGCGCGGTGACGACGCAGACACGGCAGAGCAGGTCGCGGCCACCCTGGCTCTTCCATGCGAGCAGGGTGCCCAGGTGCTTGAACATGCCCGCGTTCTTGAGGTAGGTGCCCACCACCATGGTGGCGAAGAGCAGGCCCAGGATGGGCAGGTCCACGGAGGCGTACGCGTCGTCGGGGCTGATAACGTGGAAGATGATCATGAGCACGGCACTGAGCAGCGCGCCGGCCGTGCGCCCGATGGGCATGAAGGGCACCGACGGGAACACCGCCATCACCCAGAACACGCCGAACGCGATCGACCCCAGCACCACCTTGGACACCGACGCAAGAGCCATCTCTCGATCTGCTGCTGTCTAGCTAGTTGAATATAATTACCTGATGATCACTATCTATATGTATGTATATCGTAGTTAGCTAGTCACAGCCCGCTAGCTGAGCGCTGCTGCGGATGGAAGAAGAGCCTTCTCACGCGCGCGGCTATAAATAGAAGAGGCCGATCAATGGAGATAGATGGAGCTACATCGTGGGCTGATGTCATGTATAGGGTGACATCATGCGCGCATTAATTAGCATACTCATCTGGGCTGCCTTTGCTCATCCAATGCAAGCAAGCTAAGGCCTGAGAGTCAAATTAGCACAATGAGGCCGGTCTCAGTGCGTGAAAGTCGCAGCAAGCTTGCTGATGGAGCAGTTAAGCTCGTCTTGTTAATCAAATGCACTCTTGCACTGCCACTTTCGGGCTCATACGTCACTGCTCTTACTAAAATACGCTTACTATCAAGTTGCCCTGCTATTTTAGCACGCAGACTGTCAACTTCACACAGGTCTGGCCTTTACCCTAGTTTTGCTAATTATTAACAATATATATTATCAATAAGTTATTAGCGCCTTGATTAGGGCCATGGAGAGCCGATACTTGCAGCCGATTGGCCCAGCCGTATCTGCAGCAGAATAAACTAGACTGATGTGTCGATTGATCCGGCCGTGTGGACCTCTGTGGTGTTATAAAAACATTTCATTTCACAGTGGACGTGAGTCGTGACGACAGACGATGGTGTGCCAATAGGACACAAGCACAGCATGTGTATGTCGTATGTAAGCTACCACATGACTCAAATTAGAATTGATAAAAGTTTCATTTACATATATCTTCCACTTTATTATGCCAACTGCTCCTTGATTCAGCAGGCTCTCAACTTTGTCAGCAGATTTATTCAGTCCGAGTGCACTCAACCAGTCATGCTCCAAGCTAAGCCTCCACGGTACGGTGGCACCACGAGGGCCACTACCTCAAGATAAAAGGTGAACTGCACATTATTTATCCATACGAATGTTCTTCCATTTTTAGCTAACCTTTTTATCAAAATTGATGTCCGTTGATCATATATAATCTAGCATCAACATCAGACCCACCTACTCCTCCACCTGGAAACAAATGCTCCTAGCTTTTGAGTGCAATTATTTGCTAATAATTAAACTAAACAAAACTGGCCGCTTCATTATGTGAAGAAAAATATTAATTAGGTAGTATTTTTTTTCAAATTACAGGTGAGAATTACACTATGTACTGATATCAAGCTGCCGACCAAATATTTATGAATGCATAACTATGATCTGCACCCCAGACTACTCGTGCTCACGGCTCGCCATTATTGCATCCATTTGATATTAACTAACTTACATAAGTTTGCAACTAGTCCTGGTAGCAGTTACTGATTACAAAAGAAACGTATTATTAAAGGCAGCATAGTTTATAGTCAAGTTGCCAGTAAGGAAATGCAACATGAGAGCGTCAAAGAAATATCTGCACACACCAAAGTAGCCAAGAGAATGAATCTTTGACATAAAAAAATTGTTAGTACTTTCACTCTTTATTTGAACCGGCATACGATCCTAAATTCCCAAATATTCTTCTTCTTCTTCTTTTACCGAGTCAGTAGGGGAAGCCCCAACCTATTTCTAGGCTGGAAGCCTTTTCACTAAATTCCCAAATGCATGAATCACATTGTTTTGGTCTTTTTTTGGGTGAGGAAAAACCTAAATTGATTAGTAGATGGCATGTATCAATTGATATCCATCCTTGAACAGTGCAACTAAATAGGCTGGAACCGCTGGCGACGAGTGGTATTGTTGATTTATAACCGGATTTGAATATCATTAGATCGAAAAACATTATATATATTGTAGCTGATATTATTGACATCTGACACTATTGAAAAAAAGAGAGAGGGGAAAGAAATATTGACGTCTGACAATTACAGAACACGCAGCTGGGGCGTCATCCTACGAATGCAAGGTCACTGGGTATAGCTAGCCCATCTGCCGATGGTTTACTGGCGGGAAAGGTCGTGGCGAACGATCACAGCCGCTGATCGATATGCAGTGAGAGCTAGCTAGCTGGGTGATTGAACATATCATGATACGGGATCAACACGTGGATCATCATGTCGTAGAATTGACTGAATAAACCTGCTGCATATGCTATAGTTGATGGTGAATGAATTCTCTGGCTCACGCGCATGCAGGCAGCCATTGGAGTATTGGACAGGCTCGCTGGTAGTATAGGTAGCTGACACCGTTTGAGGTGAGAAATATGCTCTGATCCACCAAGTTGCTACGTGGTGCTAGCTTGAGCGCCTATAAGTTTGGAGTTTTATTTGGACAGGCGACAGATCATGGTAGATGCATTTATTCGGAACTTATTCTCCCACATAGGTCTCTCTCTCTTTTCTAAAGCCTACGTACTGTAGATAGCTACACGTACACTATTCTGTCGTTTTGTACCCCAACCATATAATCTTGGGTGGATGGGTCTGCTTTGATTTAACCTGGCTGGGGCTACAAGACAAGTGATGGATCGTCCATATATGCATGTTGAGTTCCATCGATCGATGACCCTAACCTGCTGTTCCGTCAGTTTTACGGCTTGCATCGTCATATCTCTCTGGCGGCCGGCAGGCAGGCGATGACCCTCGCTTTAATTTTATTTGCTGGAAACTAGCTGCAGCTAGCATTATATATTGCTGTTACAGAAAAAAGAAATTAGCTAGCCTTTATTTAATTAATAGCTAGGCATCATATATATGTGCGTGCATGTGTCGTTTTTATTAATTTGCAGAGTACATATATATTTCCTTAATTTCTTTTACATATGCCTCATCTCATATACTGTATTTTTCAGGTGACGGACAACAAACAATTGCATTGGTTATGCGTGCATACTCCCGATCGACAATTGCAATGACCATCTCTTAGCTTACATGTATATTGCCAAGCAAGTAGCAGAGGACGACGCGGTCAGCTGCTCGATCTTGTCCTGTCGGCGTGCGATAGATTTTTTATTTTGAGATAGATGGATCCACGGAGTGCTATGATTCGAATCATGTGATACTGTACAATACAACCAACGGTGTGTTTTAGTTTGTTGATGACGAGATTACCAACTGTTGAGCCTGGATTGTTTGTCAGTGTAAAGAGGATCCATATCTGGTGTTACAGTTGATGGAGGAAAAGCTGATCTGTGAAACCTAGCTAATTCAACATTTGTAGTAGAAATATTGAAGTAATATATCAAAAATGTTGAAATGGAGCCTTTCAAATATTTACTTATTTGCAAAACAGAAATAAAAACGGTATTCAAAAATTTTTTGTTGTAGCTCGGCATGAAAATTTGAGATTAAAAAGTAATCAACCATCCGCCATCCCCCCGTTCTGAGTCAAGTTGTGAGACAAGCACTACATGCACGTCGATCGTCTCATTTGGATTGGACCAAAGCAATTTCTCATATTTTTGTTTGTGCGAGAGCAGATGGCCCAGTCGGCATTGGGCCAGGCTAGGCAAGCCTAGCAGCAAATTCCCTTCCCTTTCGTCGCAGCCCGTTAGCAAATACTACTCCGTATCTCTACATTCTAGAGCCCGTGCATTCCGGGCTCGTGGAGAATATCCACGTCAACCCGTTAACCCAAACCTTCCGATCCACCGAGCTTGCAATTATGGTCGTCCGATGCGGGTCGGTTCGGGTCTCCACCCGCTTTGGACCCGAAAGCTCGGGAACTTTCTCGCCGTATCAACAGCCCCCCCCCCAGCGTTCTCTTCTGCCTGTTCACACGTCACACCCGTGGCCCCTCCGCCTCTCCCTCCATCCGTCATCGCGCCGCCGCCGGCCGCCTTCTCTCTCGCTGTCCTGGCATTGATACAATGTAACAGGACAACATTAGCCGATGGACAAGCGCACCTTTCGCCACCTTCGCGCTGCTCAATCCACCCTCACCTGCTCGATTTGCCGCCGCCCCTCACACCACCGGTCCTCTCCTTGACTCCCTCCACGCAAGGCAGCCGCAGGTGAGTTGCCGCTGGCTCCTCTCCCCCTTGCTGCTCGCCTTCCTGCTCCTCCTCTCCAGTCTCCACCATATCTCCCTTTCTACTACAGGCTCCGACTCTCCCGGCTCCCGCGTCATCGTCTCCCTCTCTATTGTTGACGGTAACGGCAGCTACTCCGTGGTGTGATTTCTGTACAGACATTGGAGATAAGCTGGACCTGTTGGCCGTCGTCGATCACCTGCTCGGTGAAATGCAGCACCCACCACTGCTCACTCTGAAAATTGGCAAACAAACATGCACATCGTTTTCGTGCACTTAATTTCTGTACCAGCATTGATGCTGGAAGGAAAGAACTAGAAGGCCTCCGGAGAGGGATTCCACTCATGGCTAGCTCATGGTGCACATGGCCAGTGAAACAGGTGAAGCTTTTTCTACAAATAAGCCAAGCAAACAGGTGAAGCTTTTTCTACAATTGGTGATCCCACCGTTTCGCCGGTTTTTTTTGCATTCAGTCCACTTGATCAATGTAGTGAACTGATGCATGTAGTCTATGTAGTTAGAGTCAAACATGCTGTTCTCTGAAGTCACACACAAAGCATCTGATTTGGATTTTCCCATTTTGTGATAACCGGAGCTTGATCCACCCTCAGGCTATTGCAGCAAGATTACCTACTACGAACCTGAAGTGAAGGAAGAGGCGCACAGGCCAAATCGAAGTGGGTTCCCCGCACGACTGCATTTGTCCCAGCTTTGCTCGCCACTGGTGCTGTCGACGCCGAACCCAATCGTAGGGAAACTGCCATAGCAATCTTGCTATGCGGAGCAGGGCTTGCAGAAACACTCGATTGGCGGAGTCAATGAACAATGAGGCGATGAAGCCAGCGGTGCCGGTGCCGGAAAGGACGCAAGCAGAGCCCCTGTTGTTGTCCTTGCAAGAGTAAGGGAGAGAGAGAAAAGAGCAACAGCAGCAAGAAAAGGTCAAGCTCCACGTCGTGAACTCAAAATACACGTGCCTGTGAAATCCTAGCCTGTAACAACTATGTTCGGTGACTTCTTTTCTATGTTCGGTGTAACAACTACGCGGTCCTTTGAAAAGGGCAAAGAGGTAGAGCCTTCTTTCTGCTCAAGGACCCATACTGAATTACTGATCACCATCCCCCACATTTCCAAAACCCAATGGAATTTTCTGTCTAAACTAAGTGCTGATCCTATGACAAGTTTCTTCTTCAGAATCTTTAATTCTAAATTTCAGTTCAAAATATCTTGCTGACCAATGTAAGTGAATTGCACGCATAGATAGAAAAAATAGCTGTCAAATCTCAGTTACTTCATTAATAAAGAGTAATTTGAGCAATTACTGCTAAAGCTGAATATAAAAGGTAGACACACAAGTTATTTTCCCGCAGCCTGCTTATTAAAGTAGTAAAGTTCATTGTGTGAATATGCAAACAGATATTTGATTAACTACTTCGGGATTGCCAGTTTTTCTAACCACATAGTTTATAAAGATATCATTGTTAGACTTGCTTGGATCGCCTGCCTACAACCATTATGTGACCTATTGCACCTAAAAAATAAAATCAGTAAACATAGCTTTTCTTCTAAATAGAGTGCCTTGTAACTCAACATGTGCTTATTGTCTATCCGTAGCTCATCCATCAGGCAGTAAACATTGTGTTGCCCCTCATGTTCTATTTTATTATTTTATCATAGTTATTCTATCAACAATATTTTTACAAAAATAATAATGGTACATATACTCTGCAACAACTTCAACAAGATCACGGGTCCTATGGGCGCGCCAAAGGCGCGCCAAATTTCTAGTATATATGGTAGTGATGTTGTACACGGCTGGACGGAATGGATCCGTACAATGTAGGAGGCTTGCTTGGATTGGGTTGTAAATTAAAGCATTCAGTTGACCCATAATGCAAAGCAAAGTCAATTGCAAGCCAATGCCTACTTTTCAAAAAGGCTGGTCAATCTTCAGATCTGATGGGTGCTCAGTCCTTTAAAGATGATCATAGAGGTATGGTTTGCGTACGTATGTACATAGGTTGGATATGCGTGCGTGTTATGAGCCTCTATGTTGTGTTGTATAATTTAAAAAAAACCAAGGCAATGCAAGAGAGAAGAATCATGACGATGCAGCATATGGTGGCGTACGACAGGGCAGGGCAGCAGAACCCAAACCATAACCAAACAGAATGCGTTGGGTGGGTACATGCTGAACTACAACCCAAAACCATAACCAAACCATATGAAATCAAAGGCGGCAGGAGGTTGGGTGCATGCAGCATGCGTTATTGCGTTGGCTGACGCCGACACTCCAACAGAAGCTACCAAGCAAAGGGAGGAGGTTGCGTTGCTTCCCCAACGCCCGGCACCCGGCCGATGATTCAGCAATCAGCGCTGCATGCGCCCCGTGCGATGCCCGGCCCTACATCTATCTCCATGAATGAAGATGACCATCTCTCTCTTTTAATTTTGTTGACTTTAATTTGTAATAAGCGCGGTACGAAATACAGTATTGGATATGAGTAGCCTTTTTTGCAACAGTACAAATGTACAATAATCAACCTCAAGGAAAGGAAAGGAATTCAGCTTTTAATTTAATTTCACTAGTACGCGGCAACGACCTCACCTCACCTTTAATTTTCCCGGCCAAAAGATGATAAACGTGCGGCTGGCATATAAAATCAAGGGTCCATGCATATGCATGCAACAAGTGGTGGATCGAGTAGCTAATGCTATAGAGAGATCATCATCGTATCTTTGGAATTTTCTGCATGCCCAAACCAAGCACCACATACGTACGTGTCACTAAACTTTATGCGTCGTACCCTTTTGCTTTCTTTAGTTACTTTGGGACAAATCATGCTGTCACCCGTATCACACTCTTATTTTCCTTTTAGGTGTCATAAACTGTGTGTTATGTATATACTTGCTCCGTCTCAAAAAAAATGATACACTAGCATTTAAAATTTGTCTAAAAAGGAATGATGTTTTGGAGTTTAAACATCATGTAAAAATAATCTGGTGCATAAACTCGTGCGTGTCTAATTAAATGGAAACATATTTTTCTATAACTTATACATGTAACTCAACTAACTGAGATCATGCATCTTTTCCATTCATCATTAATCTGTCTAAAAATCCTAAGACATCATTATTTTTTGGACGGAGGGAGTATACTCTATATTTTGATTATTTTTTGAATTTCACTATTTGAACTTAGCGCCCGTTATAATAGCCGCTATCCGCGATAATCTGCTACACCGACGGTAATCAGTTATGAAACTCCTAAACACCTTAGTAACTTGAGGATGAGTGCATCGATCGATCAGGTGCAAGCAGCACATGCAGGGGGAATATTCTTCTCTTCAGCTGCTGCTGGCGATGACAGATCATCAGGTGTTGAGTACGTTGGTTATCAGGAGAGAATCAATCGCAAGACGCGGTAACAAATTAAACCACTTTAATCCACATCGTTAGTTAGCTGGGCAACAATGACCTGGCCGTGTGCTTAATTGTGCATGCAAAACAAGCAACCATTTATACTGAGCGGCATCATTAAAGGTGGAATAGCCAAAATCGTCCGTCAACTATGATCGAAAGCTCAGTTTCGTCCCTAAACTACGAAAACGGCTGTTTTCACTCTCAAACTTTAGAAACCGGCTCAATTTCGTCCCTGAGCTGACGTGGAACGCCATGTGGCTTGCCTCGTCATCGCCACATAGCGCTCCATGTCAGCCTAGGAACAAAATTAAGCCGGTTCCGAATGTTTGAGAACGAAAACAACCATTTTTGTAGTTCAGGAACGAAACTGAGCTTTGGATCATAGTTGGTGGATGAATTTGACTATCCTGCCATCATTAAATGAAAGCTTTTGCTTCATCTGAAGAAAAGACACGACGCCGGTACGATAATTAACCACCGTGCAACAACAACCGAGAAGGCGAGAAAGGGATCGGATCTGCAAGGTACGGAACATCTGACCTCGATCGCAAATTCACTCAACTGTGTGCTATGTACGTAGAATTGTAGATAGCCATCTGAACTTATATGAATCCGTAGATCTAGATCTCTATAGTACCTGACAGCACCTCCAAGCACCAATTAATAGCAAGCATTTTGCTCGATCAGGCCTAGCGCTTTCTTTTGCCTTGTGCTTTCCTTTGCCGTGTGCCCTAGAGCCAGACACACGGCAAAGGAAACTCTTTGCCATGTGTATATCCTTTGTCGTGTGCCCTATACAAGGCCACACGGCAAAGGGGGGCACGCCGTGTGCTGCCTCTTTGCCGTGTGCCTTTTGTCTGGCACACGATAAAGAGGGCCCTTCGCCGTGTGCCCGTACTCCGACACACGGCAAAGGGTCGTGCACATGACAATAATCGGTTTTCCGGTAGTGAGGGTCCCATAGTGGTTTAACAACGATCAATGTGATGAGCTGGAAATGAAATGGGCAACAATGATTCAAGAGGTTTGGACCTAAAGGGAAGCCAGTTTACCAAGTTTAGGAACCTAATTATTATTGTTATAAATAGATAGATAGATAGATAGATTGTTATTGTTGCCCATGTCAAGTCTCCAATGGTTCCCAAATAGCTGATCTAGGAAGAATTCTATTAGCTACCAAGGAGAGAGATCAAATAGCTAGCTACTCCCAAAGAGTTAGTCTAGCACGATCTTCTGAAAACTTCTCTCTCAGCTCACATAACCCTCCATTAATGCATTGATTTTTATTATTTTTAAGTTCCATCTAGCTAGCTATTTGCAAACTGTCATTGAGGATGTTTACGTATCACATTTATTTTGTCTTAAGTCAAATTGTTCACGTTCGATCAAATTTATATGAAAACATAACAACTCTACAATACTAAACATATGCACTATTTTGTTTTTTATAGGAACAGACATATGCACTATCACGCTGTAATTTTAATTTTGTTTTGTCGTCTTGTGTCAAGTCGTCCTTCCTTTGTACCGTTTGTTCTCCTTGATATGAATCAGATATGAGACGCCTTTTGGTGTCTTTCATAAAAAAATATCATCACGGTGGATTCAATAAAACAAATTTGGTGTGGATGTTTTTATACTTTTTAATAAATAACTTGGTGCTCCTAGCTCTTGTTGGCAGATTGTACTAGTATACAGTAGATATACATACAACACTACAGTTAGAGCATCTCCAGTAAAACCTCTACTCAAGCCTCAACTTGAAAAGTAAAAGTAGGGGGCCGAAGGCCAAAAACACAACTCCAGCAGGGTCCTTACTCGGGTCTCTAGAGTAGGGAGGCACCCAAATCTCTCCTCCCAGCCCCATCTCTCCTCCGCTCGAACCACCACCTCCCCGCCTCACTGGCCTCCCGCACCGCTCCTACTTCGCCACGCCGCCGCAGGGGCCGGTTGCGCTGGCTGCTGCTTCGGGTAGCCATGCGCAAGCGGCCCGCCATGCTGCGCTGCCCTCCTACAAGCTCGCTCCACATGCCTCCATGGCCGGTGCCGTCCCCACGCTCACACGAGCTTCCCCTGATGGAGGAAAAGAAAAGGAGGGAGAAGGGGAGAAGGGAGTTGAATCGAGCTTGCACGAGCTCACCTCGCTATTGAATCAAGCCCTCCATTGTTGAATCGAGCTCGAGGTAGAGGTGGCCATGGCCGAAATCGGGCGCAGAGGTGAGGTCCGTGAGGAAGGAGGAAGACAGGGGCGAGGATCCCGCCGCCATCTCTGCCCGGAGGCCCTCCGCCACTCCGAGCTCCGGCCTTGCCCGGAGGTCTGCCACCCCCGCCGGATGCCCGCCGCCAGGGCTCTGTCGCCCCCGCTGGAGCTCTGCGGCCCATGCTCGGGCTTCACGCCCCCCGCCTGGAGCTCTGCCGCGCCCGCCCGCAGATCAGCCGCATCCGCTCGGAGCTCCACCGCCCTTCACAGTGCTCCGCCATGCCAGGTCGCCCATCTAGATCGGGACAGGGAGAGGGACGGGAAAGAAAGGAGAAGGGAGAGAGCAGGTCCCACCTTTCATGGAAGGAAGGGAAACTAGACACTGACGGTTGGGTCCCACTAGACATAATAAAGTAGGGGCTGCCAGTAGGGACTATTGGTGGAGTTGAACAAAAAACAAAGCCCCGGTTTTTTGGAGCCGGCCCCTACTATATAAAGTAGGGGCTCTAAGTAGCTGGAGATGCTCTTAGTACTTGTGAACAAGCAAACTCATTTGAGTGCAACCGATCGTCATCACGAGTTAAAAAAAAGGCAAGCAGCTAAGCAAGGCGGCCGGCGGAGCGCGTGCGTGTGCGCAGCTTGCAGGCGGACGGTACAATAGAATGGACATGGCCATGGCCGCACCCGGCACCCGACGACGACGGTGACGTGTTCGCCCATGCGATCGCAAGTGGACAAGCGGAATCGCAAAGCACAAGGCCTGCCTGCTGTGCTTATTGGGTACTCCAGTAATTAATTAGGAGCAGCCAGCACGCTGGAGGAGACTGGAGAGGGTGGGTGTGGGGGAAAAAGGTGGGATTTTTCGCCTGCTCTCCTTCATTCCTACTCCTCCAATCCAATTCAATCCCTCGTCGTCGGCAATTGATTCCGCCAGCGCCATCCGCCAGGTAGGAGGAGGAGGACCCAGCTGCAGCGGCGGGTGAGAGGCGAGAGGAAGAGGACTAGGACGTGGGGATCGGGGGATCCCTGCTGCTTTCTTTCCCCGCTTCCTAAGATTCCTCCCCCCTTTTCCTGCACTGCGCCGCAATGATTTGCGCCGCCGTACGCCCCACGGCCTCACCTGCACCGGCGACCTGACCACCCAATCTCCAGCTTCAGCTGCCGGAAGAGGGGATTCTTCATTCTTCCGGCTGGAGCAACATGTTCAAGCTGCATCGCCACCGCTCCTCGGACCGCGCCGGCGAGCGCTACGACTTCAGATTCTCCAACTTCCGCGCCGTCCAGGTTCGTCGTCTACCCGCTATGCTCTGCTCACCTCTAGCATACGTAGATACAATCCGCTTCCTGATGCCTGCCCCTCTACTTATTAGTACGACCGTAATCTGCTTGTTGGGGGATTCCATTCCATTCCGTTTCTAGTGTGCTGCCCAAGCCCAGTCCGATGCGAATATGCTGTATCCTCCGTGCTGGGGGAGTGCCAAAATTTCTCAACTCTGCTCCTCGCCTGCATCGCTTCAACATATACATTCATTGGCCTTACATCAATGTGGGGAGATCCTCAATCTTACATATGCCATGTTACATACTACTAGTTGTCATGCCAGCCTCACTGAAGTACCTCAAACCAGCAGTACAGCACGAGTAAAAGAGATGTGGGAAAACCTAGTACTGCTTTATTCAAGTTCACATGTCATGCTTAGAAATTCACTTCGTCACTTGTACTAGTATGTAATATTGTCCCTCTTAAAACTGTGTTGCTTCTTCTTGCCCTCTGCCTCACCTGCCAATGATGTTTTCTCCAAACAAACAAGTCATTCCTGTTCATTTTAAGCAAACCCTAATTGTTATTGTAAATGGGATCGGGGGTGCAATACCATACTGCTCAAGAGCGTGGCTACTTTTTTTTTTCCTTGCATAACGCTCTACAGTTTCATATGCATTTTCTGCTATGTATGTGCTGCATGTCGTTTCTCTCTTATCCATTTGTATTCCGCAGGTCCCTGCAGTATCAGACAGACTCTTCCTTTCAATAGTCTCAGTGGACTCTGGAAAAACAATTGCAAAGTCCAGTAAAGCAGCTTCTCGTAGTGGAATATGCCAATGGCCTGACACCATATTGGAACCAATATGGTTTTCCAAGGATGAAGTCTCCAAAGAGTATGAAGAGTGCCAATACAAGATTATTGTTTCCGTGGTATGGAATACGTACGGATATTTTGCCACCTTACCTATGCCTACCTTTGTCTGTACAGTTTTTCCTATTTCTGTTGCTGAGCTATGCCATAATGCCGCTACCAACTTCTATCATTTTGCAGGGATCAACGAAATCTGGCATTCTTGGGGAGATTTTTCTAAACCTGTCTAATTTTCTAAATTTGGTGGATCCAACTGCTATCTCCTTGCCACTGAAGAGATGCAACTCTGGAACAGTTTTACAGGTGTGTTTGAGTTATTTACATCTTTTCGTTTTCACACACTATCTGGGCGTCGCTTGCATAGTTTCGTAGCCATAAATTTTCTGGTATTCTTTTCTCCACCCACTGCTCACGACCTATTGTCACATAAGTGCCTGTTTCATGCTTGCTACTTGGCACCATGTCACAATGGTACCATTGCTACTTATGTTGATGCCCATTTATTTTACCCTCACCTGCAGCTTAAGGTTCAATGTCTTGGCACAAAGTCTAAGCTGAGGTAACTAAACTGATGCATCGGTATTTCATTCTCGGCAAACTTTATTTGCTTTTGCTTCCTCCAAATCTTGAATCTTCAAAATCCTCCCATTTCTATGTAGTGGTGTCAGATCATTGAGGGACATGTCTCCCCGTCTTGAGGACCGTAGTCCAACACCAACCAACGATGACATGGACACCAGGTCAGATTGCTCGGATAGCATGTTCAACAGGGGTGTTCGTTCTTCATCAGAAAATTACCTGGGTGCAACTTATCAAGATGAACCTGGAAACAGGGTATGCTATTGTTTCAACCAATTTATCTGTCCCAAGTGTTTCCCGTCCATCCTGACTTCTCATTAGACTGTTCTTGATGCCCTGAAATCTAGCAATTTCCACTGAAATTGTTTATTAGATGAATTACAACAGAACTCTTAGGTGTCATTGCTATGGTTTCGACCTTTTGGTTAGAACACCCCATTTCAATGTTTCAATGGCAGAACCCTGGATGGAAATGAAAGAAGGAACCTGTCCACGGATCTTTTTCTCCAACCCGCTAACTGATGAAATCCTTTGCATTTTGTCACTATCCAAAATATTTAATTGTTTCAGTATTATTGGCCTATTGGGTCCATATCACGCATAAAAGTTAGCACAAAGTTCTAAACCCCACTCAGTGATTTAGTCATAAATCTAGAAATGCTGATCATCTTGCCAGAAAGTCATACTATAGACCACATGACTACAACTTAAAGTATGATCCTATGCTCCACAAAGGTTCCTCCACGGCACATGACCTGCATGTATTACAAACGCTCATGATACTCCAATAGGGAACATGTGAACCTATCATAATTACCATCACCAATAAAAAACTTTTTAAGTAGTCAAGATATTTTTTTGTGTGTGGGAACTCTTGCAGGCTCCACGAATTTGGATATGCTTATGGACTAGAATTTCACCATCAACAATTAACAATTACTTTGGTTAGATGCCATGCTGTATCAGAGTATTACATGTTCATGTGATAGCTTGTCATCCCTTTTTTATTTTCAGGAAACAAGTTTCTCGGCATCAGGGTCCCACCGAAGTTCTAATTCTGGAGATAGTACTGCAGATAGAACAAACTTCTCTCCAAGAGACAACTCTAATGGAGGACTTTATGTGGGAAGGCAGGATTCTGCTAGTTCCCATGTTAGTTATGTTAGTGCTGGCCGTGGTGATGATGGATTTAGATCCAACAATTCATCTTTCAGTTCTCGGGCTTCAGGTCCAACTGTGCTACAAGGGAGTACACCAAAAACATTTGCAAATGGCCTTTCTCAGTTATCTGTGGGTGCATCTGATTCATCTAAAGATCTTCTCGAAGCTGCTGAAGAAACAATTGAGGAACTCCGTGATGAGGCAAAAATGTGGGAACGGCATTCTCGCAAGTTGAAGGCTGATCTAGAGTTGCTGAAGAAAGAGTGTTCTGAAAAATCAAAGCAACAGGCTGAGCTAGCAGTTGAACTGTCTGCTGCACAGGCTGAAAGGGATTCTTATAGGCATGAAATTGAAGAATTAAAGTCATCCTTACAAGATGTCAACACACGACAAACAATTACAGGAACACCTAAACGTGCAGGCTGGATAGACCTGCAGAAGGAACTTGAAGAGGAGGTGAAGTATCTGAAGGAATCAAATGCAGACTTAACCGTACAAGTAAACAGGACTCAAGAGGCAAATATTGAGCTTCTTTCTATTCTTCAGGAACTTGAGGAGACCATAGAAGAACAGAGAGTAGAAATATCTAAGATTTCAAAGGTCAAGCAGACTGCAGATCCAGAAAACGGATGCTTAGTCAAAGAAGACACAGAGTGGGCTAAGAAACTATCAATGAAAGAGGATGAAGTCAAAATGCTGAGGGAGAAACTGGATTGTGCTCTCAATGTTGGAAATGCAGGTGGTGCGGGTTCCAACACTGTTTATCTGGAATTGGAGAAAGAAAATGAAGTTTTAAGGGCTAAAATACAAGAGCTCGAGAAGGACTGTTCTGAACTAACAGATGAAAATTTGGAGCTTATATATAAGCTGAAAGAAAATGGACCAACGAAAGGGCAGGTTCCTCACATTTCAAACAACAATGAGTTTCAATTTAAAAAGCTTACATCACGGATAGATCAACCGGAGGAGGAACTTAGGAACAAAGACATGTTAAGAGATGGCAGTTTTTCTGAGGCATCAATGTCTAATGTAGACGAATTACAGAGAAAATGCGCTGACCTTGAGCTGAAGCTGCTAATGATTAGGTCTCAAACCTGTGAGCTAGAAGAAAAGTTCCAAAAAAGCCAAGAGGATTTGGAACAAAGAAATATTGAGTTATCTGAGCTGAGAAGGAAGATTAACGGTTTCCATTCTACGGAACTGGAAGTTAGCGAATCTGGTGGTACAAGAGAGTACCAATCTAGAACAGCTGATCTAGAGGATACTGAATCTGAGACAGATATGCTGAAGGCGAGGTTTGAGCTGCAACTACAGGAAAATGATAACCTGCGGCGTTCCAAGGTTGAAATGGAAAATTTTATTTCTGAAATTCAGGCAGAGAAGAGTCACCTTGAGGAACGCCTGTCTGCGTCACTTAAAGAAAGCAGCATAACTTCAAAATGCTTGGATGAAGTGCGGCAGGATATCCTTGTGCTTTCCAGCGGCATAGATTCCCATGTTTCAGCTAATAAGGTTCTTGAGAGGAAGATAATTGAGCTAGAGGGCTGCAAATCTGAACTAGAGTTGCATATATCGGAGCTGGAACAGGAAAACATAGAGCTGTCAGAACGGATATCTGGACTGGAAGCACAATTGACTTACCTGACTAATGAGAAGGAGTCAAGCGAGCTGCAGATGCATGACTCCAGATCTCTTATCACCAATCTCAAAGATAAAGTAGAGCAGCAGCAATCAGATATGGAAAGTCAGAGGCTCGAATTTAGGCAGAAACAACAAGAATCTCAAAGAAGATTGTCAGAAGCACAGGATGATTCTGAAGTTTTGAGAAGATCTAATTCTAAACTACAATCTACAGTTGAGAGCCTTATTGAAGAGTGCAGTTCTCTTCAAAATCTTATTGCTGATCTGAAGAAGCAGAAATTGGAATTGCACGGTCATCTGACGCAAAAAGAGCAGGAACTGGATGAGTCGAAAAAAAGGAACTTTGATTTTAGCAAAACAGTGGAATTCCTTGAGGCAAAGCTTTCTTCACTACAGAAGGACATTTCTTCTAAAGAGCAATCTTTATTGTCAGAACTGGAGAGTATATTCCAGGAGCACACGGAACAAGAAGAAAGGATTAATCGAGCGCATTTCATGCTAAATAAAATCGAGAATGAAAAGACTCTTGAAGTAGAGAATCTTGAGAGGGAGATCATCAGCCTCACCGCACAGGTCTCCTCCACACACGAGGAGCGAGAAAATGCCACACTGGATGCTATTCGAGAGGTATCTCTCCTGCGAGCAGACAAGGCTAAACTTGAGGCCAATCTCCAGGATGTCAGTGCGCAATTGAGACATTATGAATCTCAACTGGAAGACCTCCGTAAGGAGTCTAAAAATAAAATTAAAGGGTTAGTTGACTCCCTTAATGCCTCCAAACAGAGTGAGGAAATGTTGACAGCAGATGCTGAACATATGAAAAAGTTGATGGAAGCTGCTAAATCCAGCGAAGATATCTTAAGAAAGACTTCTAATGAACTAGAACTGAAGCTTAAATCTAGTGATTATGAGAAACAGCAAATGCTGGAAGAGATATCTGGTCTGAATATGCAGGTCCAGAAGATAATGAATCTTCAAGATGAGGTTTTCAAACTTCAGAGTTCTCTTGATGAGGCTAAGTTTGAAAAAGGGAAACTGGAGGAGCTTCTGCGTTCGGTGGCTGAGGAATGTGAAGAACTAAAAGCACAAAAGGCTATGCTAACAGATAAGGTTTCCGACATGCAGGAGACTTTGAAAATTGGTGAAGAAGAAAGACGAAGCAGAATAGCTATGCAGGCAAAGCTTGTGAGGTTGGAGAGTGATCTATCAGCATCGGAAGCATCACATGTACATGAAGCAGAATTGAAGAACGAGCTTAGTAGGATCAAGAGATCAAATAGTGAGTACCAGAGGAAATTACAATCTCTCGAGCAGGAAAATGAGGATCTCACCAGGAGAGTTCAAGTTATGGAAAAGGGATTTGAGCAAATGTCCCACATTAAAGAAGAGAATCTTGGAAAGCAGGTTAGCCATATAAAGTACTTACTTTGATGATTAAACGATCCCACCTTATTGATGTTTCTATCTGCTTGTGCCTGTAGGAGACTGGAGGAGATGATCAGGCAGCCATTCAGTCAAAAATTCAGTTGCTGGAAACTAAGCTTGCAGAGGCGTTGGAGGAAAATAAGCTGTACAGAGCTCAACAAAAGAGGTGCGTACACCTTCCATTGCAAGTTTAAATGTGTCATCTGTGATATTCACTATAAGTAGAGTGATAGAATTGGTACTAGTAGCTATTACAATCTGTTTTGTTATGACTAATAACTAATTCGGCAATCCAGAAGACTAGAATGAACCGAAGCATTGGTAACTACATGCCTTAAAAAGTGCCCCTTTGTATGGATTTTCCATTTAACCTTAAAATTAAGAGCTTTTTGCGGTCCATTAAGAGTTAACACAAATTATATAATGGGAGGTGCCAAATTTGAAGTTAGAATTTTGATACCTCATAGTCCTTGTTGAAAAGGGTCTATTTTTTATTAAAAAAATGACAACCCTGCAATACACTAATAGAGTGTATATAAACGATAAGCTCATTAAAGTGGTTAGGCAGTGGTCCGCCAGTAAAGAGCCATCCCATTCTTATGGCAAATCCTAGACAAATGCTTATATTTTGTGTAAGCTGTTGTGCTTTGCCATATGTTTGTGTAATCTGTTGTCAATTGCATTGTGGCTTGTCAGTAATTGTACCAATCACATGGAAAGCTTGAATAGGCTTAGTGTCACACATTGCCAGCTAAAAGAAATCTTGAAGTCAGTTACTGTTATTGTGCAATAATTTATTTATCTTATTAATTTGGGATATTATCCATTGCATTCAACATGGAGAATTAGTCCTATAGTTTTCTGTCAGCCTTAACTAAGAAGATGACAATTTCTTTTCCTTTTTTTATGTACAGTCCGATGCCTGAGGGGCAATCTGCTGGTGGAGATAGCAAGGAGGGTAACACTGATAGGGTTTTGCAACTGGAAGGAGAGCTTAAAGATATGAAGGAACGACTACTCAACATGAGCTTGCAGTATGCAGAAGTTGAGGCTCAGAGGGAACGATTAGTGATGGAGCTTAAAGCTGTGAAGAAAGGACGATGGTTTTAGCGTGATGGGGAACTATGGCCTGCCATAACCTTGAGATTGACAACACAGGTACGGCATTTAATTACCACACTGACTGCGCCCAATTATGAGTGATAATTTGGACGTATCCTCCAACATTTCTGGCGAAACTTTTTAAAACTTGCCATCAAAAGGATTCCATTGTCAACTTTGGTGCTTACTCAGATACCTTTTCATCAGCTGCTAAGTCTTAAAATTTTCTGATTCCACAGATGGACACCATCAAACCTTTTTATGTCGGTGCGGTGACATTGTGACATTTCTGTCAGAGTATCATGTGAGAATGAGCAAGTGCAGAGCCAAACGCGATGTACACTGGACTTGATAGCTGGTGCTGGAGGATGCGCACCGAGACAGTAAAGGTCTCTGTGATGCGGTGAACTGTGAGCCTGTGACTACCCACCCTTGAGGATGAGGCCCCTACACTATGAGCCAGCCTGCTTGCTATGATATGATGACCCCATTTTTACTTATTGATATTTATCTGTAATGGCATGCCTTTTTAGCTGGTATACACCAGTTTGTGATCGAGTTGACTGGGAGGGTGATGGTGAGTTGTTGATATGGTTACTTGGATGATCCTCCATCCGTTTTACATGATTAAGTCAACCATAATTGTTAATAAATGTAGGTAGGTAATTTTTTCTTGGTGGGACCAGTGTAGAGGATGAGTTCTTACTAGTACAGTAATTCTATTACTCCCAATTGTAGTTTTGAGTGCACAATAATATTGCTCCTGCAAGGTAGCTGTAACTTAATTTTTACAGCGAATGCCAATATGGATAATGTTTAATTGTGCCGTTAGTAATTTTTGTACTGCTTGTATGATTATATCCCAATGTAATAGATAGAGATGGTTTCCATGTCATGATCCATTTGCCCTGGAGAGCTAAATGCCATCTGCTTCCAACTTCCAAGTAGTATAAGTGATTATGAAGCGAGGCATGCATTTCCAAACTCAACGATTTAAAAGTTATTCACGATTTATATTCCTAATGTTTGACTCAAATCTTGTCCAAAACGACTTCCTTTACCGAACCGGAGGGAGTATGAAGCGAGGCATGCATTGACATCTCCGAGGCTGCTGCATGATTACGGTAGCATGCCCTGCAAAAGATATGTAGTATCTGCCTGGGGAATATGGCCGGGGATTATATTTATTTGATTTCCCCAGGCCAGATGATGGCGACGTACATAGGCAATCGATCGCGCTGTTTGTTGACACGTAGACCACTTACTCACCACAATGATTACACCATCATCACCTGACTGAAAGCTTGATAGCAGCAGCAGCAGGCAGTAAAGAACAGAGCTGATTTACAAGAGCCTGTAAAGTGGTCCAGAAGATGAGATGGCGAGATCACTTGGATCACTCGCCTCACTTTACACACTGCGAAGCAAACCGTTGGGGGGCGTTGGCAGAGCAGAGCACACTTGTGAAAATAGCAGTCTGGACTCTGGAGTGACAGTGACCAAATGGGTTGCGTTGGCCTCGAGAGTCACTGAAATTTTTGAGAGGAGGCAGCTACTAGCGGATCATGGATCTCTCATGTGGAGTAGATCTAGCAGTACTATTTTGTGGTCCATGAATCTCCTCGTAACTTGGATCTTCGTCGCTCCAGAAATCGTGTAAGGTGGGCAGGGGGGCAGCAGCCTTTCGATGATCCATCTGCTGCCCAAAAACAAGGCTTCCAGTGTTTCCTCCTGCCTGTCTGCTCTCTGCTCTGCACTTGTGCAGACAGCTCTGTCCGGAGTCCAAGATCAAGTAATATAATATAATGTTCTCAACCGATAATATGATTATCGACGACTAATTGCTTGGCAATTTGGCATGCATTCACAAACAGCGCGCATTGGATACCAAAATAATGGCGCAACTGGTACAAAGAGAAACAACAATCACAAAAGGACACAAGCTGGAGAAACTGCCAAGGGAAATGGATACGGTTATGGCGCATAGCCGCAAGATCTATCTATCTATCGTAAAGATGATATGATGATGCATGTTTCTGGCTTGGGTTCCATCCTGATAGCAACGCAATCACCACCTCTAGCTATGCTGTCAGGGTATACAGTACAGTTTAACCAACAGTACTGGGTGCCCTAAATAGTGAAGCAGAGGTGACCCATCATGGATCACTTGAGGATCAGATCAATCAGTGATCGAGATGCATGGATCACCATGCCTGCATGCAATGGCCCATTGCTGGGTACGTCTTGCTCCCTAGGAATCAAGCCATTAGAGGTAGGCAACAAGCAGGCGGTGGCTCCCGAGATTACTCGCGGATTTGGCGGCTATGGCACGGAAGATAGCGAGACAATGGGCCGGGGATGCAGTCGCTTAATTCCACAGCTAGCTCGTCCGGCACACATGGGGATCCATTGATCCCATGCATTCCAACCTACAGTAGCTTGCAGCCAGGCTTGATCCAGGTCCGTACGGTATGCATTGTTGCCCATACAGCATGCAGCTACCTGCAAATTATATAGTACCTAAGCACGTACGTACATCTGTAAAGTTGACGACTCTGGTGATCCATAAATGCCTAGTACTAATTAATTATGAACTTGCAAATTGCATAAGCCGGGTGACCAAGCTTGCCCTACGATCGATCACTGAGGATCATGACCAAACTTGACGACTCTAGCTTGCCCTCTTCTTGTTGCTCCGATCCGCCTCGGGATCTGCTCTCTTGTCTTGGCAGAGCGCTAGCTCCCAATTAAGCAGCTCCCTTCCTTCCTCCTCTGCTCTCCCGCTCCCGCCAGCATGGAATGTAATGCTCCTCTACTTATACTACCCTGACAGCAACAGCGACGGCATTCATTCTCTTTGTCATCGTCTTATGCTGCGTGGAGCCGGCCATGATGGAGGAGAGGAGGACGGCGGCGCCAAGATGACGATGAGCCGGCGGCCTGCTTGCTCGGGCGGCGAGAGCTCGATCATGGCCCATTGGCTTGGGCGGAGGCAGGCGTGCGAGCAGATGGACCTCGACCGCCGCGACCGCGAGTCGGAGCTCATCGCGCTCGCGCGCCTCCACGCCGTCTCCAGCATGCTCGACGCCTCCTTCCTTCACAGCTCCAGCGGCGGCGGCGGCAGGCGGCGCGCGCGGTCGCCGGAGCGCGCTCTGGTTAGGCGGATCGCCAGGGAGTGGGAGGGCATGGCTGCTACCACCGGCACCGACCACCACGGGCGGCGCATGGCCATGGAGCGCCAGCGCGAGCTGCAGAGCCTCTCCGACCACCGAGCCGTCTCCGCATTCGCCCACCGCGCCCGCATTCAGGTCGCTTCATTTTTCCTTGTCCAAAACATCCATTTGCTTTTGTTTAGTCTTGCCTCCAATTGATAATGTAGTGGTTCGTTATTGTTTTGCAGTGTTTCCTCCGAGCTAGATTCTTCCGTAGCGGGGGGCTGTTGCCTATGAACGACGAGATGAGGTATGCTCTCGTCTTGCTGCTTGCTTCATCCCATACAAATTTTGATTGCTCACAGTATGTTGTTCTTGACTAGGGAAGAAGGTCGCGATGGATCGTCTTCAGGGCCACTACTGTCTACTCAATACACTTCTGCCAATAGTAGTGAGCATGTTACTGTGATACCTCAGGTTGTAAGCCATACAGAGGATGACACTCATGATCATGAAATCCTCGAAAGCACTGCACCTGACGGAAACCATGCTCTGCAAAATGATGTTCCCCAAGAGCACATACACCATTACGAAGAGTACTCAGATTCCCGGTCCGAAGAGGTAGAGACAGATGACAGCGTGTTCCTGCATAGAGAGGAGGAATGGCATGTCATCGAATCTCGAGAGGAGGAACCACAGTGGCAATTAGGTCCAAGTTTCAACCCTACCGGAAACAGGTTTAGTAGTCCACCGGACGATGATGTGTACGGAGTTGAGCTCAGAGAACTCTTGAGCAGGTATATATATATACTACTTGTCGTTGTAAGTACAAATTGACGAAATGCAATAAGTTTGTCCCTTATGGAAAATGCAATTCTTTTTGTTTGCAGGCGCAGCGTGTCAAATCTTCTAAGTAGCGGCTTCCGTGAGAGTCTGGACCAGCTCATCCGGTCATATGTTCAGAGGCAAGAGCATGATTGGGATTTCCAAGGGCAGAGGCCAAGCACTGGCTCTGCTTTACTCAACGAAATCAGGATCGACCAAGCAACTCGGGCTGAGAGTGACACTGCGCCCCAGCCTTCGAATGTGTTATCTGATGAGGCACTTTTCCCACAGCAACGTCAATGGCAGCAGATCGAATCGGGCCATCATCATAACTGGAGCCAACAAAGCATGCATCGCTCTGAATTTGTGAGTCGTCCAAAGTCTGGCTCAGTACAATTCAGAGATTCCCTTCTTTTGCATACTTTATTAGATACTAAAAATAAGTTAGTTCTGAATATATATTACTTACTTCGTATTAAAAAGAAGGCAATGCACGTGTGTTTGTATTGTACATGCCATGCATGGCACAGGACTGGGACGCGATCCATGTTTTGCGAGATGAGCTGAGTGGAGTGCAGAGAGGATTGAGCAGCATGCAGCAGATGCTGGAGGCGTGCATGGAGATGCAGATAGAGTTGCAGCGCTCCATCAAGCAAGAAGTTTCTGCTGCTCTGAACCGTTAGCTCTTTTCTTCCATTCTGCTGCTGCCCCCATGATGGTAATAAGATTAATAATAATAATACAATGAGAGCATGCACACAGGTGAAGAAACATCAAGAGATGGAGAGGACGGATCACAGTGGAAGCTAGCAAGGAAGGGGACCTGCTGCATCTGCTGTGATAACCAGATTGACTCGCTTCTTTACAGGTCAATACATATCGATCTCATTTTCGGTTGCAATACAGTGAGCGGTTGTTAACACACATGCATGTTAGTTGTCAGGTGTGGGCATATGTGCACGTGCTCCAAGTGCGCAAGCGAGTTGCTCCACGGGGTCGGCAAATGCCCGCTGTGCCGCGCGCCTATAGTTGAGGTCGTCCGAGCCTACTGCATAATGTAACTGGACGCAGATGCACTTGCTTCTAATAGGACAGTTTTGAGTTTGATGTGCAATAGCCGTGTAATGAAATAAGTGATCCGCGCATGAGATGAGATCATCACTAACTGTAGCCTCGGCTGTACGTACTCTGCGTTTGAGAACCCGGAAATATTCAGACAAGATGCTGCAATTCTAAAAGCTCTCTCTGTTGAGATATGCAAATCCGACATTCCTGGAAGGCCCATTCATTCAGGTCGGCCCACAGCCCGTTTCACGACGCTGAGAGCTCTGCAGAGACTCGGAGAGAGAGAGAGTTGCTGCTGCTGCCCTTCCCTCGTTCGCCGCCGCCACCGCGACTCCTTCCTCGTCGCCCCCAAACGCGCCTCCTTCGTCGCCCCCAAACTCCGCCTCCTTCAAACTCCGCCTCCTTCGTCGCCCCCAAACGCGCTCCCTCCGCCCTCCCCCTTCCGCTTCCAGGTACGGTTGCCTTGCCTGCATCGCTAGTGAGAGATGTGAAGGAACTACATGTGCCTCACTTTTGTTTATCTCTTGTGCAATCTGAATTGATCACTATTGAAGTGAAATTGAAGTGAACGTGACCAATTTGACCACAAATGCGCACTTCTTTCAGGATAATAAGGCATATATATTTGTGTGGCCAGAACCCATGTCCTGCATGGGTTGGGGAGGTCTGTTCTTGAGCCTGGGTCGGCCCACGCAGGAGCAGCACAAGTCCTGCCTTGCAGCTGCCGGTGGCTTCAACTACGACGCAGCTCTCCATGGCGCCACACGCCCAAAATCAGCACCGACCTCGACCTCTGAAGCTGCTGGTGGCGCCGAGACAAGCGACAAGGCTCTTGTGGAGCGCGGCTTCTTTGTGAACCGCTCGCGTGTTCTGATCGGCTCGGGTGCCGACACCTTTGTGCGCGCCAAATCGGCCCTCCTCTCCTGGAGGTAAACGAAAGCGTTTTTGCGCGCCAAATCGGCCCTCCTCTCCTCTGAAAATGTTTTTGCTGCAGGCACTTGTCACTGGGCTGGGCGAATGTGGAGTCGGACACGCCGGTGAAGGTGGGAACCAGGTTCTGCGTCTGCTACAAGGAGGTGATCCCCTGGGTGATGCTGCCGCTGCAGATTGCCTATGTGATAACCGAGTCCAACGAGGGCAGCAGCATGTTCGCGTTCGGTAGCGGCACCCTACAAGGCCATCTGCTGGTTGGTACCCTACACTCTGATTGCCTATGTGATAACCGAGTCCAACGAGGGCAGCAGCATGTCAGATTGCAGATGATTGTTTGTCTGACGACAAGTGCAAAATACAGGCCGGGGAGGAGCGCTTCTCTGTGCAGGTTGACGAGGAGGAGAGGGTGTGGTACGAGGTGATGTCCTTCTCCAAGCCGGCGCACGTGCTGGCCACGCTGTGCTACCCCTACGTGCAGCTGAGGCAGAAGCATTTCGCACACCAGTCAGGCCAGGCGCTCATCAGGCATGTGGCCACCTCATCAGCCGACTAGACATCATCTTATAAGTTGGCTCACCGCCGCTGATTCCGACTGTTTTAATGGTATTATGTCTTCTTTTAAAGAAAATGGTATTGTGTAAGTGAAAAAACGATAGAATAAGCCAGAAAACGGATAAACAGAGCATACCATAATCACTCTTCTGTACTCGGTCCATGTCTTAATCAGTGTATCCGGTATCGTCTCTTTCATACAGAGGTTGGTTGATACACAGCTCTCCATTGCACTAGCTGCATTACAAAAACATGATTGCTAGTAAAAGGAAAAGGGATATGGATGCATACAATATGCAATCAATAGGGCAACAATAATGATCCTGCCCTGCCTGCTAAACAAAGATAAGATGAGGACAAGACGTGCGTGGCGCAGAGAAGAAGGCATATTATGTCAGGTCAGGATTGGTGACATGACTCACGCTGCTGATGATGATTGATGATTACTCTAACACAGCAGCAAGGCAGGGCAAGGTCAGCAGCCCTACACGTCTCCTCTCGTCGCTATCCCGGCCCGGATCTGACTTGTGAGATGATGCCATGCCAATGCCAGCCACCCCACCCGGAAGAGGGTGGTAGCTTGGCAGTTTCCATGGCATGACGATTAGGACAAGTGTGGATGACTGCCTGCCTCAGCCTAGCAATCAGTGTCTTTTAAGCATCCCTCGGCAAAAAAAGAAAAAAGAAAAAAAATGTTTGTATGGGCACCTCAAAGTTTGAGACTAACTAATGGTGTCATTATTAGTGCATTGCCGTCATTTGTCTTGTAGATAAATCTGGAAAAAAATGCAAGCACGCGTATTGAATGGAAATCTTAATAAAAGTGGGTAGGTCCTTTTCTTTTAAGGGAAAAAAAGATAGGGGACAAATGCAACTGAAAACAAAATAATGCAGAGGCTAGTGGCTCGCTGATATTAGAAGAATTTACAAATGCAATGTCTTAAACGTGGTGAAATGAAGGAAGCAGCTAGTATTGTATTGGTTTTCGAACGAGCATGTACTGATCTATACTACATACTAAGGATCCAAAACAATTGGTAAAAACTGCTTTTCTAAAACCCTCATACCCCTCACAAAGGCCCCACTTGACAGGGTTTCACTAAAAATGTTTGGTCATCAAGCAAATGAATGGACGTTGAGAGCGCCTCTTGGGGGCCTAGGTCATCAAGCAAGATCCAACGCCCCTGAGCAAATTTTGAGGGCACAAAACCTGGAACTGCGAAATTTTTAGCACACCACAGTCCCGCCTACCCGCCCGCCCGTACCCACCTGATCCGCCGCCGTCAATCACGCTCTGCTCTCCCGATTCTTTCCCCCTGCTGCGCCGATCCAGTCTCCTTCCTAGCTGTCCTCGCCGATGCACCACCTCCCACAGCTATCCCGTCCTCATCCCCTCAGTCCCCATCTCATCTCTACCTGCGACGGCGGTCGCGCGCGGCGTCACAGCGTCTGGGCGGCGAGGAGGGCGCGCGGCGTCACAGCGTCTGGCCGGCGAGGAGGGCGCGCAGGCGGGCATGCGGCCGGAGGCGTTGAGGCAGGGGCAAGGAGGACGCCGCCATATCGGCGGGCATGCGTGCGGCCTGCAGTCATGCTCAAGGCGGCCTATGGCGGCGTGCCTGCCCGCGGTATTAGGCACGGGCGAGGAGGACGCTGCGGGCACGCGTGCGGTGGTCGGCGGCGGCCTAGGTGTGTGCCCATACCTATTCCATCTGCCACCTCCTGTTCTGATCTGCATCGCGTGGTTCTCCTCATCCTCGCTCCTCCCTCCATCCCTACCCACATGCAATCCTCCGGTCCCCGATTTGCACCGCACCTCTCTCCTCGTCAGGACGCCACGAACCGCCACACTCCCTTGGGTGGGGCGGCGGCGAGGTCCGATTCAGCGGCTACGGGGTCCGATTTGAGGGCAATAGACCTATACCTGATCATGGGTCACCCGACCCGATAAACCCGACCCAACCCGCCCGAAAAAAACCCGACCCGACCCGACCCGAGCATGTGACGGGTCGGGCGCGGGTCAATTTTTTAACCCGAAACACCAAAAAAACCCGACCCAACCCGACGCGACCCGAAAAATTACACGTGAAACCCGAAACCCGACCCGAACCCGACGCAACCCGACCCGACCCGACCATGCCACGGGTCGGGCGCGGGTCAACAATTTCGACCCGCCAACCCGACATGACCCGACCCATGATCAGGTATAAATAGACCTCGATTTGGTGGTGGAGATCTCATATCCGTGGCGCCTCGACCTCCTCTTCTCGGAGGTCAGCGACCTGCTCGTGTTCGCGCCGGCGTTGCATGGTTGTCCTGCCGACCTGCCGCAGAACAACTCCGCTGCCAAAGGTCCGGGAACCTCTGCTGCCAAATCAGTATGTCTCAACCATGCATAGCCTTTCTGAGTATGGTTTAAATCTGCTAATCTATCCCTTTTTTGTAGTCATGGAATGTGGCTGCTGAGACTGGGCCAACAATCGCCATGGATTTGGAGATTGATGGAGCTGCCCCATGTAGGGTACTTACCAAGCCACTCGTGCCCATTTTTTTCGAGATCGATGGAGCTGCATGCAGGGTACTTATCAAATCTATGTTGACATTAACTTTTCATATCACAACTGATAACGCAACAAGTGGATAAGAAAAATATATCCATGTTGTCCTTTTAGGAATACGTGGCCTTTGTCTTGGTGAGGAACATTGGTACCCTGGTGAGCTGTTTCCAGAGTATAAAGGAAAACCGTTTCTAGAGGTTATAGCAAGGATGTATAGGCTACAAAGGAATGCCATTTTAAAAGCAAGTAAGGTCTGCAGTATATCATTTTTTTAATTCCTGTATATATATGGAATTATAGACCAAGAAATTGGCATGCTTCTTTGCCATGGCAGGTGGAGCCGGGGGCACAAACATAGAAGTCTCAAATGATCCATTTACACCTTATCCAGTACCGAAATTGCCTATTCACACCGGCATAAACGTATTGTGGAATATATTTTGCCAATAATTAGCAATATATACAGTAGTGTTGTCAATTATTCTATATATGCTGAATACATGATGTGGAAAATTTTGAAGCGCTAATGAGGAACTCCATTGGTGGTAAATTTACAGCTACTGTTGAACAGAGCCTTAGTGTGCTAAATGCAATTAAGCCAGTCATTAGTATTCTGCATACTATTTTTACCAATCAGTTACATTTTGTTAATACATTAGTATGTGTTAATTACCCAAACTGTTTTTTCTAACGAGTGCTATTAGTTATTTAGCTGACCTCATCTCTGGAGTTATGAACTTCTGATGGGAGGAGTTTGATCATAAATTATGAACTTCTGAATGTGCACCCATGGACGAGTAGCGTGGGTTCTTTCATCTGGATATAGGTTTCTTTGCCTTCAGTTTCAGGTTAAACTTGATGTTGTAATTGCTTAGCTGAGATTGTAGCCATAAACATTTGTGATCTGATTTTTTTTCATACTTGCATGAAGGATTACGCCTTGTGATGCTCTTTGTGTACCAGGGTGATGTGAAATGATTGCAGATGTGTTCGAAGACAAAGGCACATATGTTGAACCTTCCTTGAGGTGAGAAACTGCTTGTTTTGAACTTTCTAGATGTGTCGTTGACTGCTATCGTACCATCCTGAAATTGTCGGGGACGCCTGTTTTGGTGAGCATTATGAAAGAGAACATGTATCCTATCCATTAGGAGTCTATATTTATTAGGACTGCAAGAAATAGATAGGTCTTGTCAAAAAGATAAAAAAAATAGCTAGCCTCAGCATATGCAATTTTGTGGCGGCTGAATATTGACTGCAAATGAAGTTGCAAAGGGTTGTGCATGTGTAATCAGCATGTGCTATTTTGCAAGGGGTTGTGCATGTGTAACACAAATTTAGCAAGGGGCGCCTGTTGGAATGGTTTCCGAACTATTAACCTGTATTAGGGCCACATCAAATCTGCACTGAATTTGAATTCTTAAGCCAATTAGCTGAACTCTGTGCTAATCTGCTTCAAGCCTGCAATTATTAAACTTTGAATGTGCGTATCTCATAACATGGCTATTTCTCCCAGGTTTGAGTGATAATGCTTCTGAATTATTGATATTTGTTTTTTTTTTGTTTCCGGGATGATGAGGAGCTCTTTGCTGCTGAGAGTATGCAGCTCTCCTTCTCAAAGCTGATGATTTATTGATCAGTCAGAAGTTCATGATGATTTAGCACAAGTTCAATCCTGAATTCATGAGGAGCTGGTGATACCATATTCTTGTGAAATTGAGTCCTTTTTGTATCTTGTATCAAGGTCAGTCTCATCTTTCCATTTATATTGCTGATTTTTTCTCTAGAGCATATTCCTCTTTTTTATATTATCAGTGGTTAGTACAGTTGCTTATAAGTGGAGATGGTGCATTCAGGTTGGTTATTCTAGGCCACAAATGGCTATTTTGAAATATGTGGAGGCTTTTACATATTTTTGTTACGTAATAAGCAACTAATATATCGGTTGGTTATTCTAGGCCACAAATGGCTATTTTGAAATACGCGGAGGCTTTTACATATTTTTGTTACGTAATAAGCAACTAATATATCTTCTTCTGTAAGGAAGCCTTGGTAACCACCAATTTGATTTGGACTAAATGCTTTGACGCCGTTATTTGTGTAAAGAAGCCTTGATAATTTTAAATTATATCTATATCTGAGTATTTTCTTTTAGTGCATTGTGATCCTATCGATCTACAGATAGTCCAAATGTTGATGGTAGGTTCTTCTCATTTTCAATCATAGATTATGGTTTCTGATCATTTCTAGCTTGAAATTTATATTATCTTTCTCTCTTTTACAGTTCCACAAAACATTTAGTTCCAGTCAACTATGAATCTTGTCGCTCAACTATGTCACTCAACTATGAATCTTGTCCCTAATTTTGTTAATGAAAGCAGTCTATTATCCAATATGTTTATCTTGATGGAGCCTATTGTTTATGAATTCTGAAAGATAAAATTAGTTCATATATGTTGTATAACTATCAAATCATAAATGAACCTTAGAAATTACTTTCTATGACATGAGTGCCATGGTATATTGCCTAAATGCTCATTATGTTGTGATCCGACCCTTTTGCTCTATGGCGTGCAGGCTATGCCTTCTAAGTTAAGAGAACGAGTAAATGTCTCTCTGCTCTGGAAATAACAAGGCATAAGATTTATTGCAATCCAGGTAATTCTCACCTTTCAAAAGCTGAAAATCTGACAAAATTTAGAGATATGGTTGTCAAAAGTAATCTTGTAAGATTTTTTTCTTTCTTTCTGAATGAAGCTTCCCTGCACGGTGATAAATTGCTGGTCAACCTTGGGTATTTTCAAAGTTGCTCTGTTCTGAAGTGCTATATGTAGCTATGGGTATTTACTTGATATAACTAACACTAATGGTTCAACCTTCGAAAGTGCCACTACAGGCTGGTTCCATTTTTTAATGCCACTGAAGATGGTGAAAATTCTGAATCATTCAGGTCATTTGCCTGGTTCAATGGTGGACAAGCAAGAGAAAGCTTCAGGAGGAGATCAAGGTGCGTTCCTGTTTTTCCTCTCTTGAGATAGCAGTGTGGTTGCATTTTGAAAAGTGGGGAAACATACCTCGCAACCTTCAGAGGAGAATCTCAATTGTTTGGATAAGTAATAACAATGTACTTTGAAAATCTCTCCCCAACGCTCTTATGCAGCCATTAATTCTATTTTTTTATGATGTTCATATTTGCATATATTTACTGCAGCTTAATGTTAGTACAACCAGATTTTATTAGGAAATTTTCTAGAATACTCATAGAGTTATTTACTTTTGGATGCTTGACAGTTGTGTTGTATCTCAACGTCTCATTTTTTTAGTGCGTGCACAACTGTTACTATTTCCTAACTGCATGTTCTAATTAGGTTCAGTCTTTTTCCTTCCAAATGGTTTGAAACAGAGAAACAGTATACTAGCTTCAAAAGGTTTCTTACTATGCTTGATATTTTTTTTTGAAGCTTTAGTCATATTGACAGATGAAGTGTCTTGGTTTTCTGTACGCTTTTTCTTAGGTCTTGTTTTTATAAGAGCAAGTGTCCCCTAAACTTGGTGACTCTTGCAACTCAGGAACAAGAGCTACATTAAGGTTAGTAATACAAACTTCATTGAGCCATGGCAAAGCTTGCTTTCTTTATCGTTCTTAAAAGATTAGAAGTATTTGAGCGTGTAAGCTTCAATGTTCATTCACTCAAATTTGCGGATGCGTCCGAAGTCATGATCTTTGTTTGGTGTGCAGAAGCTAAAAAGGTATGCTCTTGGATCCAGGTTGAGGCTATTATATATCATTTTTCTGATCCATGTGAGGTTATTAATCAATCTAATTAGGAATTCAAGGTGAGGCTATTCAACTGGCATAATAGACCATGCAGTTTATTTTACACCCAAAAGGTTGCATTATTTTTTTCCAATGAAATATGACTTGGTACATATCTTCCATTTGAGTAATCTGGCAACACTTGCTAAAGGAGTCCAGCTTCAGGACATACTGACCTAGATGGACCTTCTAAAGTAATAGGGTTACAGGTTACTTAAATTTTGTACACGCTCCCTTTCAAAAGTGGGCTCTATACAATGTCAAGATGGGTTTATTTGCATACTCCCTCCATACTCGTATTAGATGATGTTTAGGACAAGGTTTTAGTCAAACATTGGGAATATAAATCACGAATAACTTTTAAGTCGTTGAGTTTGAAAATGTGAAAACCATATGAATAGATTTGCCTTGATAAGTATTTTTAGAAAAGTATACATATATTATTTTTTAATAAATATTTTTGTAAAAATAAGAAGTCAAAGTTACATTTTGGTGACCGTGTCGTTGTCCTAAACATCATCTAATATGAGTATAGAGGGAGTATGACATTTGTTTTGTTATCTTGTTCTAAGGAGAAACTGCTGGTGGATATTTAACAATGGCAAGATTAATAATTGTAAAGTGATAACAAGTCAACTCTGGGGAAGAATGACTGAGGAACAGAAGTGTGCAGCTCTGTTACTTTCCATCTCATGGAGTTTGACAAACTAAAGCCAAATTCCCAGTCAATAGAGGACAAGTGCCGCATATTAGTGTGTCTTTAAGATAATAATATGTTTATTGTTCACAATATATTTTATGAATATAAAATTTTTATTGGAATTTTGAAATACACGTGCCGCATTCTACTTTTTATATACTATATAAAAAGGCAGCGAATTTTTTTATGGCCAAGCAAATCTTACACTTACAATGTCTACACCGTCGGATTTTATGTCCATGTGATTACATCTCTAATAATTTACTGATTTTTATGACATGTGCCGCACCTTATACCGTCGGATTTTATGATGATCGAACACTCTAGATTAATCTAGAGAGTTTATGTTAATTACATCTCCACTTTAGTAATTTTTTTAATACAGGCACGTGCCCTTCTGCTAGTACAGTAGAATAATCAGTATATTTGCAGCAGATTGCGTGGCCCACGGGGGGCCTCGCTCGTGTCGTCAGCTTGCTTTGCATTGCATTGGGCCATTTGGGTGGGTGGCGGCTGAAGCCTATCCAGCCAGCTGCTGCAGGCGGAGCCCCACTAGGCAGTGTCGGTTCGCTCGTTGCGGCCAAAAGGCAACGCACACGAGGAGAGCAAAGCAAGCGCCGGCCGCAAGGAACTGGTTCCTTTCCCGAGTCGAGGGACCCCGACGCGTCTTCTCCATTTCACACGCTGCTGCTGCTGCTGCTGCTCTTCTCCTCTTCGTCCAGCTGAGGCGCTGAGCTGACCAGTGACCCACCTCCTCCTTATATACCACTAGTACCATACCACGTCTTTGCTCACTCGCACGCACCACCAATCGATTAGCTCAGCTCTCTGCTTCTGCTTCTGCTTCTGGCTTTGTGCTAAGACCAGCAAAGCATGGCGGCGTCGCCCGAGTTGTACAAGCCCGCCGCGCCGGCGGCCTTCTCGTCGCCCTGCGCATCGCCGCTGCCCCCATCAGTCCCAGACGAGGACTCCTGCTACTACTACAGCTGCCGGACTCCGACGGGCAGCGGGATCAGCTACCCCACCACCTGCCCGCCGGCGCCCAGGAAGCCCCTGTGCAAGAAGCGCCTCTTCCAGTCGCAGCCCGTCATCAGCCTGCGCCTCCACGAGCTGGAGCGCATCTTCCGCCCGCACCACCAACCAAAGGCCGACAAGCGCCAAAAAAAGCAGCAGCAGCAGCAGCAGCAGCAGCTTGATTGAACTGAATTCGATTCAAGCAGGCACTTGTTAGTCCTCGTGCTGCTTGTGTTGCCGCTTCCTTCATTCAGATTGGAGTTCTGCTACTGCTACCATAGTACCATGCATGTATGTGGAGGTGGACCAAAATTTTGGCCACCTGCACAAGGAATTGAATTGAATCGAATGTGCAAAGACTACTGACCTTACCTGAATGCCGGCCATCCCATTTTGACTTCCACGCCAAGTTGAACGGGCGACTTTGACACTTGACCCCGCCCACACATTCACGCGTCTTCTCTTCTCTTTCCGTGCACCACAGCTGCAAAGCCCACCGCCACCACCAAGGCACCAACCCTACACCAAACAAAAGGGGAACTAGTCCTCAGTCAGCGTTGCATCACAATTGCTGGGCCTCATGGAGATACAACACAAGCTCCAACCACCTCGTCTGTCGTCTCAGATGAGCCAACAAATGCTCCCAAAAAAAAAAGATGAGCCAACAAGGGAAAACACAAAACAAAATGCTACCTTTAATTTATTCCGAACCATACACTGCTTATTTTACGAGAGATGGTCAATTTACAATACTTATTTCTATGCGCCCACAATGGTGTCAACAACACAACACACAACACAAATTGCTCCTTCTATGCACAAGCAGTGTTAAGCTACTATTGACAGGGGGAACAATGTCTCCGGGAAGGCCCATCGTCTCTCCATCGCCATGTTCTTGTTTTGTGCCCTGACACCAAGCCGGACCCAGCCACTAGCTTCTGCAGTTTAGGTCATATGCTTAGTACTACTATCCAGATCCAATGAACTCGTTCATACACAAGAACATGGGAACGTCAACTGGGCCTCCTAATGCTCAGACTCCACGTATTGTTCCAAGTACTCTCTGATCATCAGCCTCTCCTCATCTGTAAGATCAGGGTTTGGACCTGTCAAACGCTCCCTTAGCTCCTTCTCTTCATCGCTCGTGCCATCTCTCGACACCTGCAACCAGGGCGCGAGCTCAGCTATCATATCTGATTCAAATACGTCCTTGCAGACTATGGAAAGAATCTCACCTGCACGTAGTTGTTCACATGGCCGTCAGCATTCGGTTTGGTTATATTCTCATGCTCATTGCACAGCCACCTGCCATCCACTACGTATTTATATTCATAACGCCCTTCCTTCACAAAACAGAGACCAAAAAGGGTCTAAGATGCAGCCATATGGGAACTGTAAAACTTAACAGCTACACTTCGTTTACAAGGTATGGAAAGCAATGTTCTATGCCTCCAAAAAGTCTGGTATCACTAGGACAACTTAGGACAGGATGGCCACAGTTATATTCCAATATATGGTTAGTGATAAAAATTGTATACTCACAGGCAACTCTTTCTCCAGAAACCAAGCTCCTTTCTCCTTATCATATGTCAAAGGAATTTTCTGAAAGGATGAAGTGCAAATCAATTAGACACTTAAATAGCCCTGTTTAACCATCATAGACCCTAGAGAATGTGAGCGGCAAGCATATATGATCTATCGACATCAGACTGTAAAACACAATTCGTGCAAGCTGATAGCGGATAGTACTGCTAATAATATTTATTCTTTGTAACTGATGGCTCAACAGGCACATTAGTGAGTGCATGTGATAAGATGCAAATAATATTTATTGGTTTCATTATACCCTGCTTCTGCTTTTCTTTCTTTCTTTTTTTTCTTTTTTTGCGAGGAGTACCCTGCTCCTGCTGCTATGAAACGCTAACCATCAAAAGCATACAACAGAATGAAGAATATCTGAAACCAAAATTATTTGTAATAGATGGTTGTAACCTGCTGCGATGTTGACAGCCTGTTGTTGTTAGTAGTTTTCTTTTCAAAATTATGCTATTAAATCGTGCCAATCTTAAGGGCCTTCCTGTTTTAGAGAATAGTTCTGAGCTTGCATGCTGAAACTTAGATGAGTGAACCTAGTTTAATCCACTAAGCAACCAAATACAGATATAGGGCCTGATTGGTTGGCTACCAAAAGTTGCCAAGCCAAAATGCGGGCAAGCCAAAATGTTGGCATGCCAAATTTTTTTGCCAAAACTTGGGTCAGAATTTTAAAGTGGCACTCAATTTGATGTCAAAATATAATAGTTCAAATTATGTTACCGAATAACTTTCATGCCAAATACTAATGCTAATGTCTATGATTTATGCCCGTACACATGTGGAGGATTGATTTTGTCATAAATGATGTTTTACGTAATTAGCTTGTCATAAATATATGATGTTTTACGTAATTAGCTTGTCATAAATGTCATATATTTAAGGACGGAAGTAGCAGCTTGTTTAATGACATTGACAAGCCTTGTAGAGAAAGAAAGTGATAACAATGTTAACATAGATATGTGTCCCTAATCTACTAAGCAGCCTGAATAAAGGTCTTACTCCTATTCAGCTGTCAAATGGAAATTCTTTAAACACCCAACATGTAATGACACAGAAGGGAAAACATACCTGACCCCAGCCAATGTCGAGCCCAGAAATTTCAACAGAAGAAGAAGTAGCATCTTCCCACTTCAAAGTGATTGTATTTTTGGATAATCCCGTCAGCTAAATAATAAGACAGTTATCACTTAGCAGGGAAAAAAACTGTGACTCACCACAATATGTGGGCACATTCATCACTCCACCATAACAACCACTGAGAAAACAGTACAGCGTTCACTTACAATGTCAGCAGTTGCCAACTTAATGGCTTCCAACTTTGGAAAGCAAGCCCTTTTACTCTACAAGATAAAAAAGAAATTTAAAGGCTGATAAATTAAAAGAACTAACCATATGGTAACAGAACCAAGCTTAGCAACATAAAGTTCACTGTAGAGAACAGATAAGAAGGACCAACAAGATTCACACAAACAGCCAATCGTTAGAGGTTGGTTTTCCAGTGCACGTATAATAGGCATATTTATCTTCTTCCCCCAATAAACTATTGAGCATTTGTCAAAAGGTAAGTAGTTAAAAGCTGCATCAACTGCTTATGAATTACCTGCAGCAGCTGATGTCCTTCATTAAGACTGTAGCCAAGAATCCAGAACATATAAGAAAGCTGAAATTTTGCAAATGTTCAGAGAGTCAGAGTCACAACATGAAAGCTATCAAATACCACTGCTCAAGGCTGTGGAAAACATCAAATTGTAGCCAATGGTTTATCTCCTCAAGTACCATTTTGTAATTCGGTTGCATAACTTGGAATGAGAAATTAGAATCTTCAAGTCAGTGTAGACATATTGAGGTTATTAAAGCACTACAAAGCTGCAAATTGCAGCACTTGTCTTTATGTCAGTGCACAATAGAATGCTTTCTGTTTTTGTCTAGGCATATTTTTGCGTTACAATTTGGGTGGGTTGGTATTTAGTACTCTGTCCAAAGCCATAAGAATAGTTTTCTTAAAAAGTTTTCTTTTTCTGTTCAATACAGTTAAGTGCAACATAAGAAATACGATGTAATCTTACTGCAGCATAACTCTAGAGAAACAAAAAGGACTTTGTAAAACACAGCGGGTTGTGTTGGGAAACAAAAAGAAACAGGGCTACGTGAACCTACTGCCACAGCAGGAGCTCTTCCAAGTCCAGCAGTGCAATGAATATATGTTACGCCACCATTACAGTTGACAAGCTTGTGCAATTTGCTAACCACAGCAGGAAGCCTCAACCGTAAATCAAAAGCATCAAAATCCCTGGTGTAATTAAACATTAGACCAGTTCAAATATGCACAGTAAAGGCAACAGAAATAAAACAGACTTAGAAATTGGCAGTGCCATTCGATGGAAATACAAATGCTCTAATTCCATGAAACAATACGTCTCGTAGACTTTACTGATGGCCACTACACCTGTTCCTCAAGATGAAAACGACTTGCTGAAATTGAATTTAAACGGCGCCGATGATGTTTGTGAAAAGTTCTTAGCCCCAGACTTCCAAATATGAAATAGCAGTATTATGACTGTTTGGGTACCTAATTTCAGCACGGCAGTGCTCGATATCTTTGAATTGTAGACAATAATCTTGAATGGCACGGATGTTGACTCCGAAATATCTGAACAAGTCGGTTGGTCAAGGAAGATATATTCCCGCAACAGAAGCATTATATGGCAGTGGAACAACAAAAACTATTTCATTAAAGTAACAAATGGACTTTTAGAAGATGTCTTGGGCTGCATAGGCCATCATAGATTCATACATAATTAGCCTGGCAGAAGTTCATTTTCATAAGGATTGATATGATGATGATATCTAACATTTTCATAGATTTCCATAGGAGTGATAGGACAGAAGTTTAAGTAGTTTCTCAGCTAATCAGAGGTAGCATCCAATAACTCATAGCGAATTACAAAGACCGAGAAACCATTTTGTTGTCTTTGCTACTGAAATGAAGGGATCAACTTTACAGCTGCTAAATTGGGTCATTTGACCCCCTTTTTTGCCACTCTTATGGACTGTCATTTACCTGTGTCATTGACATGTGGGACTATCTGAGTCACTGAAAGTGGGCCATGATAGAAAATCATGCGCGGCTAATATCATAAGGTAAATTTAGTAAATAAGCTGTGTAGTTTTTAGTGAATTTGAGCCCTTAAAAGTGTATTGATTGTCACGCATGAAAAGAATTGTATAGATAAACTAATCATGCGCTAGAAAATATTGATAGGGATACTCAAGGTCCGAATCTTGCTGCAAGCAGAATATAGTTTTGACACCAATCTTGCGAAGCTTATCAACATCAACTGGACTCTGCACGTGAATGCAGATAATTAAACAGAGGTATGAAGCGATTTTCTGTCTAGAAAAGTTTGCGATGAGAACCTGTAAGCAGGAGCCGACAATCAAGTCTGGGCGTATGAAATTGTAGTTCATTCCAAGTTCATGCCTATATGTCAACGCTACGAGGAAAAGGTTTCAAAAATGTTAATAGACTAATAAACTACTGATGAAACCACAATGTGATCACAAAATTAGATGGCAAGCACAATGCTAACGCATCAAGGGGGAATACAAGTGTTGGAGAAACAACACTACATGCGAACAGCTGGACAATGGGAAGTTAAGATATGCAGGAAGTGTTTAGGTGAAACAACTATGCATATTCAGAACAAGTCCATGAGGTGGACTTAAGGAATATGTCAAACCAGAATAGAATTGAGATTGCGCGTTTGTTTCAAATGGCGATCACACTGACAGCTCAACAATTTGATTGTGACACCTAAATGACTGATTTTATTATGTGGCTATCAATGCATCAGAATAGCAATTAATTTTCCCGGACATGTTAGTGTCTAATAAGGTTCAACATTACAAGCAACATAGAACCGGACATGCAGAACAATGACTGGTTTTACCTACCTGCTCCCATAGCCTGTGTCATGTTAGTGCTGTACACTTGGGACTTCTCCGTGCCCAACTCGAGCGCGCTGCTCTCGGCACCAGAAGTGGAGGCCCCAGGTGGCTGCATCTGCCGACCCACAAGATTCAACAGTTGAGCATGCCCGCAGTGGCAGTAACAGCAAATCGGTATCCATCCACCAAATCCTCAAATGAGAAATGAGCGGGAGGGTGTTAATGCTTACAGTTTTGACGGTGTTTGATCGGCGACTCCCGCCACGAACCATCGCCTAATAATCGCCCAAATAAAGGGAGCGGGGAGACAGGCACAAGGACCAAATCAGAAGGGGAAAAACAGAAATCCACAGGAAAAGGCTCCACGAGTGAATCTGAGGCCTCACCAGATTGAGCGGAGAAGGCCGCCTCATGGACCTGGATCCCACGATTGGAGGCTCCCTGAGGAAAAAGTGAGGCGAAATGAAGGAAATCCATGAGCGGATGCACTCGGGAGCGGATCGAGGAGGGTGCGGCTTACTTGAGCAGGTTCTGGAGGCAGTTCATGGCTTCGGAACGGCGAGGAGGCGGAGGCGGAGGCGACGCGGGCAGAAATATCTATCTGGCGAGCTCGCCGCCACTCGCAGGCAAGGCAAGGACGACGGGGAGGAGGGATTGCAATCCTGCCCTGCCTGCGCCCGCGTGGACCCGGTCTATTAAGCCCTCCTCCCTCCTGTCGTGTGGCTGGCTGCCGCGGCCACTCCTCGCCCACGGCCCCTTCTGCGGAGGGAGTGTGAACTGTGTCCACGCGGGTCACGGCCCATGACGTGGACCGCGGTGGTTTGCCTTTGCCTAAATCGAGTGGGCCCAGGTTTAGCCTTTTTGACCCGTTCTTCGAAAGCGATCGGACGGCGACGGCTCAAGCACGTTCGCTGCATCGGACGGATCATAACTCCCCTTTTGCTGTGCACCTGCTGCTTTCCTTCTCCTTCCTCCGCTCTCCGCTGTCATGTTGCTCGTGCTCAACTATATTCTGAAAGCTTAGACATTTTTTTTTATTTTCCCCTCTTCAAATGTTCACTTTTTCCTTAACTAGTATTGCGGTGATGACCGCCTTGTTTATTTCGCGGCTGGGTTGGAAAGTCTGAGAGTAGAATAATCTACCAAACAAACAGGGCTTAGTCATTGTTTTTCTATTTCTCCCTCTTGAAATGTTGACTTTTTCCCCTAACTAGTATCGCCGTGATAATAATCGTATCTCTAAGAACATACTATTCATCTTGGAGTTGAGGGCAACTGCTAAAATAGGCAAGTGCATTTCATATAGAACATAGTATATTTTAAAATGACAACATGTATATTTTCTCAGAACATGCTAAAATGTCATGGAAGGGGCATTTGGTTTTATCAAAACAACTTAAAGTTGACGAAGTTTTTATGTCTCGAACATTTTAGATTTTAGTGGTTATTTTCCCTTAGAAACTACAGTAATAACAAAAAAGAAAAGGCACGGAAGGATTACATTAACCGGGATATTGTTATACTTGCCTAATGAACTTCTCCAATACAAACTTTGCTAACTTTACATTTTGGCTTCAAAGATGCTAACGGGATATTGTATTTATTTGAATACATACAATAAATACAAGGAAGGAAGTAAAGAAGGAAGGGGAAAAGGGTGGTGACAAAAACAGCAAAGCGGCAGCCTAGCTAGCGTCAGCTGTCAGCTCCGACGACCCGCGACCTCGGCCTCCGCCATGAGAGATCCCAAGCCGAGGCGAAGCCACGCCCTCGCCGGCAAGCTGCGGAAGCACTCCACCTGCCTCCTTCTCCTCCTCCTCCTCTGGTTCGCCCTCTCCCTCTACCTCTTCATCTCCGCCACGCCGCCCGCCGCCGCGCCGCTCCGCCGCTCCGCCTTCCTCCGCTCCAAGGCCCGCGCCCTCTCGGCAACCACCGACGGCGCCGCGCCCCCCGTCCGGATCTACGTCTACGACCTCCCCGCCCGCTTCAACAGCGACTGGCTCGCCGCCGACGCGCGGTGCGCGCGCCACCTCTTCGCCGCCGAGGTCGCCGTCCACCAGGCGCTGCTCGCCTACGCCGGCCGCGCCGCGCGACCCGACGACGCCGACCTCTTCTTCGTCCCCGTCTACGTCTCCTGCAACTTCTCCACGCCCAACGGCTTCCCCTCGCTGTCGCACGCCAGGGGGCTGCTCGCCGACGCCGTCCACCTCATCAGCACCCACATGCCGTACTGGAATCGCTCCGCCGGAGCCGACCACGTCTTCGTCGCCTCGCACGACTTCGGCGCCTGCTTCCACCCCATGGTGACTTGACTCGCTTGACCTCCCTTCCCTTCCCTCCTTCTGGATTCGCTTGTTCCTAAATTTCTTGCGTGCAAATAGGAGATTGTAAGAAGCAAGTTAATTGCTACTACTATCTAGTATATAGGAGTATTTGCTTGCTCTCTAGCCTCTATAGTAAATGCCATTGACCACCAGCAGCAGCTCCCATACTAGTTCTGAATCCAAAACTCATACTGATCGACTTCATTTACTTCTTGACAAGTTCACTATAGGCCATCTAATTTCCCACCCCCCAGATTTTTGGAATTCCCCTTGTGTTGTCACGATGGAACTCACTTTGCAATTTAATTCAACAAACACGGCTTCCCAGCCCTGCTTATATAAGGGAAGGGAACTAAACTAAACAGAATGTTCCTCTTTTCTAATTAGGAGGATGTAGCCATCGCCGATGGCATACCGGACTTCCTCAAGAGGTCCATCCTGCTACAGACATTTGGTGTACAGGGCCATCACGTATGTCAGGAGGTGGAACATGTGGTGATCCCACCTCATGTGCCACCGGAGGTGTCTCGTGGGCTACCGGAGCTGGAGAAGGTGCGGAGGGACATTTTTGCCTTCTTCCGGGGCAAGATGGAGCTGCACCCCAAGAACATTAGTGGCCGCTTCTACAGCAAGTAACCATATGCTGCAAACCCTTACTTCTCTTTTAGTCGCTTCAGATAGCAATTATCCCATGATTACTTGTATTGTAAGAGGGTTCTATTTCCGTGCGATTGCTAGGTTCTGCCTCATTATCCACAATAGTTGCCTTTGATTTTCATCAATACTTGTACATATGAATAGCAAGATCTTTCTTGACCATAAACTGAATATGACTTCAATACCTTCTCCTTATAACAGGAAGGTGAGGACTGAGCTACTACAGCATTATGGTCGCAATCGCAAGTTTTACCTTAAGAGAAAACGGTTCGACAACTACCGATCAGAAATGGCTCGGTCGTTGTTCTGCCTGTGCCCGTTGGGATGGGCCCCATGGAGTCCTAGGCTTGTGGAATCAGTCCTCCTCGGCTGCATTCCTGTCATAATTGCTGATAACATACGGCTGCCATTCCCTTCTATCCTTCGGTGGCCTGAGATCTCACTGCAGGTCGCCGAGAAGGACATAGCCAGCCTTGAGATGGTGCTTGACCATGTTGTGGCGACCAATTTGACTGCAATACAGAAGAACTTGTGGGATCCAGTGAAGCGGAAGGCACTGGTTTTCAACCGTCCAATGGAAGTGGGAGATGCTACATGGCAAGTGTTGAAGGAACTTGAGGTTTTGCTAGACCAGCCTCAGAGGAAGTATGTTGGATCCTGGAGGTGAAGTCCAGAGAGGGTCCGTTTGTCTATCTGTTGCAGCTGTGCAACTATTGTTCGCCAACAGGCAACATCAACAGTCAGACGGGACTTGAGCCTGAGATCCACTTCTGACATGGATTTCTCTTGCCAGAAATTCAGAGTATGAATCTTAAACCAGAGCTCTACTTCTGATGAATTATTCTTGCCAGAAATTCAGAATATGAATCTCACACCAGAGATCTATTTCTGATGGATTTTTCTCGCCAGAAATTCAGAATACCAATATCATAGGAGAGATCCGAACCTTCATTAGTCAATCGGATGCTAGCTCAACCTGCATTGGCTGGTTGCCTGGTTGGTGCCTAGGAGATCCCAATATTTTTTTTCCCGACAGATTAATCCCAATCTCAGGATGACAAGTTGACCAACTCTGTGTGTATAGGGAAATTGTTTAGTCATTTATTTATTCTTTTGAGTGGGAAGAGTCTGCTTTTCTTGCCATAGGAAGAACATAGATCTTACTGTATTACAGGATGTATTCATGTATTTTCTGGTTGTACACTTGTAGCTAGTTAAACTCTTTTAAATGGAAGGGTGCCCAAGAATGTATTGGTGATTGAGCTATAACCAGAAGCGCTCTAATATTGAAAGCACAGCGAAACATGATCAGGATCTATTCTCTGCTATTTTCAGCAGCGGTTGTCTTCGAGGGAGAAATTATGCTGTGCCCATTTTAACTTTCTGAAAATAAGTAGTTTTATTTTGTGTTCTTGCCTCTATTTTGAAGTGCAATTGTGATTTTGCCCTTGGTCTTTGTGAATTTGCCTTTGTTTTGACCATTAACTAGGGGCAAAATCGTATTGAATTGTGAATACTAAAGAGCAAAATCACAAAGTTAAAAAAAACGAGGGCAAGCAAATTATAATTACACTGCAAAATGGGGTAAGAACACAAATGCTCCTAATAAGTATCAGAATGATGAAAGAAAAGATCTGGCTTATTGCTCACCAATTCTTAGCCCGTTTGTAACCATCTCAACAACGCATGTTCAAAATTTCGACGGTTCATACTTCATACTTGACACACCTCTAGAAATAAACAATGCAAAGAAAACTATAGCTAAAGTCTGAGCAAAGGTAGTTTTTTTGTTTTTGTTTTTGTTTCATTGGGCTGTGTTTGGAGCTTCCTTTCTAGAATTAAGTTTGATTCCACAGTATCAATAAGGCAGTAACTAAGAAGCACTTCATTCATCAGCAGACCATGCTAGGAGCCAGAGAAGAAAAAATGTGGCCAAAATAGTGTAGCAGGCTAGCAGCACGCCTGAACGAGTGAACATGTTCAGATTTACCCAGGCCCATTTTGGTAATTCTTTTCCCCCACATTACTTTTGCGACTAGATCGAACAAAAAAATGATATAAATATCTTAATCAATTGCTATCCACAAAGATTAATTGAAAAAAAACACTTGTTTAAAGGGTACGAATATGTATGCATGTTGAAACTGCAGCCAGTAGGCAAGACGTGAATGCCCATAGGTTGATGGAAGCAAAATATTAGCACGCATTCTTAATGCAGTTTACATGCCGCAAGATGACATTAACTGTTATTCACTGGAACAATTCACACAGCGCAATCGTTGATCCACCAAATGGAGAGGTTACATATTATCAATCTGCAGTACCTATAGAGTATAAACTGCTAGCTTGTTGACAGCTTTAAATTTCTTGGAACCGCATAGAGCAACATCTGCCTTGAGTTATAACGCTCAAGAGCATACACCCTTGCATGGAGTGTCCTTGCAGCGGCAGACGGGCCTCCCTGAAAGTTCCCATCCATTAAATCCACGTTCTAGGACCATGATGTTCTTTAGCCCTGAATCTTCCTTAGCCTCTGACAGATAGTCATGGAACATCTGTGCACAAGATGGGCCCCGGACCTGCAGTTTGAGGGAACAGGTTACAAGACAAACGAGCAGCAGTGGCTCATGTACTGACATTGAGGTGGCACAAAGGGAGTAGAATTGAGGAGAAAGGGATGCCTGGTCTGTATATCTTGATTTCCCTTTGTGACTGACATTGCAGTTGGTAAATTTTAAATTTAGCCTCCACATGATTTCATCTAAATACTACAGGAATCAAATAAAGGTAACCCTGATATTGTACAACTGTGAAAAGGGATAGAATCACAGTATAGCATGTGAGATGAAATCTGGTGTCTTTGTTTCATGAAGTCCCCCAAACGTTAATCTAAATTTTGGATTGGAGAATGCAGAGTTAAGGTCTTAATCACTTGAAGAATAGCATGGACGATACTGTGATTAATTATATGGGAATGGAAAGAAGCATTTCGAGATGCAAGTAGGAGAGCAGGGGAACTAAGTAGATCTCCACGTCCCCAGCCAGGCAGCACAGCACAGCACCTAGTAATCTTTGTTGTTTGCTGCGTAGTAGTAGTAGAGAAAGAAACAGAGATGACCTTGCTGAGCGCGCAGTGGAAGACGACGGTTTCCTTGGCCCCTGTTGCCTGGGCGAGGTCGGGCATCCGGTCGGTGAAGGTGTCGCTGGCGTAGTGGTGGGAGCCGGCGATGTGGCCGTCGTAGCTCCTCTCCTCGTCCCTGACGTCGACGATGGCGACGCGGGGGTCGCGGGCCATGGACACCAGCTGCGCCGCCGAGACGTACGACACGCCCCCGCTCCGAGCCATGCTCCGGCCGCCGGCGACGATGGATTGGTGGCCTGGCCCTGGTGGGGAACCGAAGGGAGGAAAGATTCTTGGGAGACTTCCTTGACCGAGTCGACAAGAAGAGAAGGGGTGGGTGATCAAAATGGGCCCGATTGATTGGGCCGACCGACTGGTGGGCCAGACAGAAGACTCTCGGCCCGTGTGTGCAGTGCTGGGCTGGGCTCAGCAGCAAGCATCACGGAAGCCGAGGAAGACCCCCAGGAGGTCCGCGGCGGTGCTAGGGTTTCCGCAGGCGTCGCGACGGCGGCGGGAGAGGGCGCGACGCCACGTGCTGCGTCTGTATGGAGCCCTGGACCTGCAGCATCGCATCTGGTGAGCGACTGACAAGGGTCGGGTGTTCGATTGCTATCGCATTTTGTTTGATTTTATTGTCACAATTACATCCACGGCACAACCTCCAATTCAGAGCGTGTTTAAATAAGTCAAAAGAGGTAAAAAATGGTGAATTTGCATGTGTCACGTGCACTGCAAAAAATGAATTGAAATAGGACGCGGCCGCCGGCGTTGAGGAGAGGCAGGGCCAGCCGCCAGAGCAGGTGACCCAGCGAAGGAAGCGAGGAGCGGGGACAGAGAGAAAGGCCGAAGGCGGAGCGTGCGAGCTCCGTGCCTGAGCTCTGCAGTCAGCTTGCCTGAGCCCCTCGCGCGCCGATAGATCTGGAGCCGCGCCGCGCCAGACCGTGCGTCGCCGCTGCTACGTGCCGGAAGAGCCCCGCGCGAGGAGGAGGGGCTCGCGATGGTCGACGCAAGAGGAGAGACAGGGCGAGCGGCGGCGCCATGGCAGCGGGCCCGAGCCTCGACTCCTCCGCCATAGCTGCCTTAAGCCCCGTCGCCTGGACTCCTCCGCCATGGCCGCCTCCGCCGAGTTCGAGGGAGGCCCCGCTAGTCGATTCCCGCTGCGACGCGTGTAGATCCAGCGCGGATGGGGCCGGCGCAGGAGAGAGAGAGGGGCGGCGCGGTGGAGGGCCAGTCGAATGGGGGAGAGAGAGTGTGAGAGAATGGGAGGGCGTCGGTGGGGCCAAGGCATTGTGGGGAGTAAAAAATGGTGGACGACAGTTATTTAGAGACGTTTTAATGTGGCTTCAGCGACAAATAAAAGGGGATGGAGGGAGTACACTTACAAGCTACTGAATCTACTGACCATGTGGGTGGGCTCGGGCCAATTCAATCTAGCCTTCTGTGTTTGGGCTTGATTGTTACGACTCTGACCACGAGATTATCATACTCAGGTAGTATTTGTTTGCTTCTCTTTCCTGTTTCTGTCGGAGTACACTATCTATATCCATTTTTAGTGACTAAATGGCTAAACTTCAATGTTGCAAGTACTTACCTATTTGTCATTCGTGACCGCTAAATATAGTTGGAATTTCTTGACTGATGTGTTTGAGCATTTCTTGCAGTGCCCTTAGTGCGGTGAGCCATTTGAACACAAGCACCTGATCAAGAACACAAGCATTTCTTGTGTGGCCTTCTGTTCAGCCATCTACATGTTTAGTGCATCTCACAAGTGCTATCTTATATGCCCAATCCATCAGGAATTAAGAGCTCAGTTCGACTACTCTGAGAGGGAAAAGATGCTAGCAGACATCGAGTCGAGCCTTGCTCTGCAGGCGGCAAAATTCCGTGCCATGTCAGAAGCACAAGCTATGTCCATGGTTGGCGCACAGGAGGAATCGAACAGGAAGATGTTGGCATAATTGAACAAATACTTGTCACGAGTGAAGGAAAAAGATGGCTGAACAGAAGGCCACACCACACCGATGGATATGGTCAGATTCTTGGAGCGGAGCCTGAGCTGCAAGATTCAAAAGATAGCTCGACTTGAAGGTGCTCGTTACAAGACTGATGATCAGAGCTGATTGTTTACTACCATCTCCAACATTTGCAATGTGGTTCATGCATGTTGATCTTTTGCACCATGCTTAGAATGCAGCTCCGAAATTAAGTCCTGGCATTGGCACGGGGCCTTAGCCATTGGCAGTGTATAGGTTCATTAATTTGAGTAGCTTTGTAGGCAGTCTTGTATTTCTCTCTTGTGGAAATGCACAGAATCAGTTGCAGCTTCTTGTTTCTCCATCGCCTGAGAATCAGTAGTCTTATACTAGGATTCGGGTCACCTAGCTACTTCCCTTGGTTTTCGTGTCCGGAGCACAAACCGGGCCGGATACTAGTGACCCGAAAGGCGACAGGGACTCGATCTGCTGCTGTCTCATCATCATAATAGAAATCAAATGCTGTTTACAGTCGAGATCAAACTCCCTGCTGGCGTGTCTCCGAATACAACCCCTTCACGTACCTGCGTCCATCATAATATCAATGCCGGCCGGCCCCTAGCTAGAAGAAGAGGAGGTGCAGGTGCAGATCGATCGATAGATCGATGGAGCTGTCACGAAGGCGTATGCACGGGTGCGAGGAGGAGGACGCCATGGCCTTGTTCCGCAGCGGACGCTCCTACCTAACAGTAGACGACGACGACGACGCGGTGGACATTGTTGGAGGCGGCGTTGCCACGACCTCTAATAAGTGCCTGCGGTGCGGCCAACGATTCAGAAACGAGGACATCCTCAACCTCTACGGGATGACCACGGATCAGCATCTCTGCGATGACTGCAACCATCAGCAGGTACGTACGTACGCCTCTTGATTTGCTTTCTTTCCTCACGGCTAATCATCAACTTAGCTAGCTTTCTGCGATCGACTCCTCACATAATATAATGCATGTAAATAATCCCAGGCAAGAGCAAGAAGCAGCCATGTCGTCGTTGCAATGGACAACGAAAAGGCTACTGACGCTGCCATGGATGCAGCCCTAGTTCGAGAGAATCAAGAGATAGCTAGGGAGAATCAAGATCTTGCCCGGCAGAATCAAGAGGTTGCTCGGGAGAATCAAGAGATAGCCCGGCAGAACCAAGAGGAGGCAAAGGAGCATACACAAGCAGCTCGAGAGTACGCAGATTCAGCTCGCAAGTACGCAGATTCAGCTCAACGGAACGCAGACATAGCTCGGCAGAATGCAGAGATTGCTAGGCAGAATTCAGATATTGCTCGGCAGAATGCAGAGAATGCTCGGAGGAATGTAGAGATTGCTCGGAAGAATGAGACGGCAGCTCGAGTGGTGATGGCGTTTGCCGTGATGATCCCTGTCGTCATGGGGTCTTTATTCTACTTTATCTTCTAAGCAATTCAGCTGTTTGGAATGCTCCCTTAATCAGATTTTTTTTTCTCTTTTTTTAGGTAATATAACAGGAGGGGTTGCCTTTACTGATGATATTAAGAGCTTTGTTGTATTATTAATAAAACTGACAGAAAAGTGTCACTTTGTGCATTGGTGTTCTGTACAATGTTACCTCTTATATCGATCTCCAATTTCGATTATGTCTCTCTATACTAATTACCCCTCTAAACTTTAGTGACTAAACTTTAGTCAATTTTAGTCCCTAAACTCCCAAACAGGATGACTAAATGGTGATTAAACTGGTTTAGTAGTTTAGTCTTCATTCAAATGGTGTCTAAAAGTGACTAAAAGCGCAAATTGACTGGATATACTCCTCACTATTGCCCTTCCCTCATCCCTCACTCTAGCGCCCCCACCCACCTAGGGGTAATTTGGACTTTGCTCAAGTGATTTTAATGCTCTTTAGTCCCTTTTAGAGCATCGCTTATGATTACGCTCGCTGCGGGCGTCTCCGCGCGGTGATGTGGTGGTAGGGGCCATCAGCATTTAATTCCTAGCAGTCTTTTCATCCAATCAAAGCTGCGGCACCACGTTTCCATTCGTCCGTGCCGGCTTGACCGGGCGCACCGTGACGCGCTCGCTTCATTCTCTCGTCCACGTAGGACTTAGCCCGTTTTTCGCCCGTTATAATACTTGCTCTTAGTCACTGGATTCAATCGCGAGAGATTAAACTTTAGTACCAGTGACTAAATGGAACTAAACCCTAGAGGATTATTCTCGGTTATCACTAAAAAATTAATACTCGTGTGTCTGAAATTAGTGTTTCTTGGGCCTCGCGTCGCATACCAAACCTCACTTTTGGGTGGCTGCACGACACAAGACACAGGTTCTTGGCCTTGGGGTTTTCGTGTTGCAGCCACCGCCGCCGCCGCTAACCCTGGGCTGGGATGGAGGAGGGGCACCACCACCGTGGGGCAACGCGTAGGCGCGGCGTCGCCCTGGGGAACCCCGCCGCCGCCGCCGCCGCCGAGGAGATCGAGCAGGAGCGCCGGAAGCGGGCTGCGGCGGGTGGCGATCCCGGCGTGCGGAAAGGGAGGAAGGAGAGGCCGGCCGACTGCAACAGCTGCCGCATCTGCCGTCAGCCTTGGGCCTCCTCGGGCGCCCACCGCATCTGGTACACCTTCTTATTACTGCTTGATTTCCTCCTCCTGGTTGCTTGCTGCTAGTAGTACCCTGCTGCTTGCTGCCTGTATCTCTCTCTCTCTTTTCCTGGCTGCGGCTACTTGTGTACTGCACCTACTGCTTGGAGGTGAATTAATTGTGTGCAGATTTATTTGTTGGTTCTGTTGCCGTTAGCCAGTTTCTTGCAAACTAATCGAGTTGCCTTCAAACAGATATATCCGCTGTGATACATTACATTACATGCTCGAAATGAATTTTGATGAGTCCATGATCTGCCAAATGTTGCCTTTTATTACAACTGCTGACGAGTTGTACTCACTACCTCTACTACTAGGCTAGTAGTACTCGGTTAATCCCTCTGATTTCAACCGTACGTAAGTACGTACTTGCTTAATCTGTCTGCAGCTGCTGCTTGTTGGGATGATCAGTGTGCAGACAGAATAGTCTGTTTCTTTGCCTTGCCGTTCAAACTACACATATGAAAGAAAACAGAGCCCTTGTGTTGATCTGTTGCAGTACTAATATATATGCTGCTAGGACTGATTCATTTCGGGTCGTTTGGCCTGTTTGTGATGACGCCTGTATTGTAATGCAGTTGCATCCCCTGTGGGCACGGCAGATCCTGCCTGGAGGCATTGCTTGCTCGATGCGGAGGTACGGCAGCTAAGGTACCAAAACGCATGCTTTCTGTTTCCTACTTGCATTGGTTCGTTCTTCATCAATTTAATCTATGTAGCTAGTACTCTGATCGTTTATATATCTTGCCATGCAGTGCCTTTCGTGCTCCAGAGAGTTCAAAGGCAAGGACATGCTCAGGCCCGGCCCTGAGGGGGGGCAAGCGGGGCGGCCGCCCAGGGCCCCCGATTCCTAGGGGCCCCGCAGCCGGTACCGTGTGTGTACATGTATTTACGTATAGGTAACCGCCAGGCCTGACGAATCCTCTGTTCACCGCGAGAGGCACAAGTGCAGCGTCTCGTTCCCATCCATCCTGACTTCCTGAGTGTACGTAGAGCTTGTTGGCTCCTATGGCCGCGGACGATGACGCATCGTGAGTTCATGACGTGCGACCGCCGTCGTTGATGCCGGCTGCCATGCCGGGGTGCCGCGCCGGCGTCATCCGTGATTCCTCCCAGCCTAGCGTTATCACCTGTCTATCTGCCTGCGTCCACCGGCCATAGACCTCGGTTCCTCGGATTCAAAAGAGTTCAATTCTCATCTGTTCAAGATTTCTTCATGAATTAGACCAGTCACCTGGGATTGGAGTATAGCCCATAGGTAGCCATTTTGTCCTAGCTCGATGACACTATTGGTTTTTTTAACACATCTCGTTGTGTCATCTAAAAAGTATGCATCGCATTAAAAAATTAAAGGCAAGAACAGGAAACAAGCAAATGAATTTACATAATCATATAGAGGTCCAAAATGTGTGGAGAAAAAAAAACAGTGGTTGGTAGTCTTTATGCAAATGGAGAAATTTTTGGACAGAACTGATGTTGATCGTACCATCGTTGAAATTTGCATCAAAATATATTATACTACAATTGCGCCTAATGAGAGGGCCCCATTTTTGTGTTTCGTCCCGGGCCCCCAAAATCTCAGGGCCGGCACTGGACATGCTCAACCTCTACCTGCAGCACACGGAGGAGCAGATGATCATCACCACCCATCAACAGGTTCAGTTTTGTTTTCTGTACGTACTGTGTCAACAAACTTAATGAATCCATACTTAATTACGGATTGGTTGCTTCCAATAATCCCTGTACATATTTTACTGTGTGCGCTTAATCTGCTGGACTCTGCGATGGAATAACACACTACGTATATGATGCACAGGAGGCACCGGCAGCAAGAATGCAGGTTCCAACAGAAGACCAACAAGAGGTGGCATGGCAGCAAACTGTGGCTGCCATGGTTGCAGAGGCTCAGCAGAGGGCAGAGATGGCTCGCAAGAGAGCTGGGCTAACTCGGGAGGTATATGCGTTAGGTCGGAAGGAAGCGATAGCTCTCAAGATCCCGATGCTGTTCCTGATCCTGGCTTCGATTCTTTTTATCGTCGCTGTCTGGGCTCTTAGGGTGATATCTTCAGTAGCTGCATTAATTGCAGATGGGGCTTAACTAACGACTAGTAGATCGTTGGGCGCTAGTACTACTAGTATTGTTCCCTAGCTAGTACAATATTCTCCAAAAAATATTTTTTGTTGCCTTTACCTCACTCATGTGCCTCGCCTCGCGTAAAAGAGAGCACGCGCTCAGACAAGGACACGCGTTTGCTTGCTTGCTTTTTGCTCCCAGGCTGCCTAGCTTGCTTTGCGCTGGACGTACGACTAGTACTGTTGTTTTAGTCCAAGCTGGGCCAAAAGGCCTAATCACGGCCCATGAGTTTTCGGCCTTTCGAGTGAGTTTCCGACCCCGATTGGAACGGAACATTCCCCCCCTGCCGGCCTGCCCTGCCCAAGTATCCGTTCCGTTCCCCTCACTTTCCAATCCTTCCTCCGCCGCGCCGCCACCATGCCGTCACGCTCCCGCGGAACCAGGGGCCGGGCGCTGCTGCCGGTGGTGCTCCACGATCTCTTCGAGGATGTCGTCGAGATCGACTACGGCCAAGAGGACCAGGAGGAGAGCGAGGGCGATGGCGATGGCGAGGAGGAGGCCGATGATGACGGAGGATCGGAGGAAGAGGAGGACAGCCAAGGATCCAGCGACGAAGACGATGAGGATGAGGAGGAAGAGGATCAGCAGCAGCAGGAGCAGGAGCATCAGCAGCGGGAGGAGTTTCCTATGGGAGATTGCGAACCATCCACCCGAGCTAGGGTTTCCGCTGCCGGCGCCGCGGAGGAGAGGGCGGCCACGCCCACCTGTCCCGTCTGTATGGAGCCATGGGCTTCCCAAGGCCCGCACCGGATCAGGTAGCTCACCCACACCCAACTCTCAGTATCTCTGAGGAACAAATTAATGATTAACTTCAGCCCATTCTCGATTCATCCATATAAAATGAATAGGATAGGATAGCACAATCCAGTATTTTCAGAGAATGCACAATTTCACATATAGACAAATGCTATCGATATCCTGTCTCCAACGGGCACTGGGTATGATCTCAAATGGCTAACTTTGTGATACACTCTGCAGCTGTATCCCGTGCGGGCATGTCTACGGCAGATCTTGCTTAGAGAGGTGGCTGACCCAGCGTGGAAATCGAAATGCAACGGTGTGTGGCTAGTTTAATTACTTTGGTGAATGAACTCAGTGTTTCCACTGATTCTCAACTTTCCCTCTCATCGTATTGTATTTCAGTGCCCTCAGTGTAGCAAAAGGTTTAAACACAAGGACATCATCAATCTCTATGCACCAGAGGTTGCTATTCCAAAAAACGAACTTGAAAAGGTCAGGTTGGTTGTTTTACTTCTTCTCTGCAAAACTTCTTTGAGCATGGACTAAAGCTCGTTCCATCTCTCCAGGAAATTTCATATTTGAGGGAGAGAAATGATTCCCTAGAGAAGAAGGTACTTTCATTGTGGCCTCTACCAGGCGATCCAGCTTCTAGCCTTGCACTTCTTTTCAGTCTGGAGTGTAGCATCTTCCATGCATTTGGTATGGATAGCTTCTCTAACCTCAGTGTTTTGTTGCCATAGGTTTCGTGCCATGATAAATTGTTTGAGGAGATGACCAAGGTATGCCTAGCCACCTTTGCCTGCTTGTTCATCTGCTCAAACTCTGAAGCCGTCACATTAGTGTGAATGTGTAGTGCCATTACCAAAAAAAAAAGTGTACGACTAGCTGTTCACAAGACTTATTTATACACATGCCTATCCATCTTGTTTGGACCAAAAGATTTGTTGTTGACATCGGATTTTTATCATTGTGAACCGAGACATGCCTATCCATCTTGTTTGTGACCTGTTCCTTGCAGAGGCAGATTGCTATGGAGCAGAGAATAATAGATGTTGTTAGCTCAAAGAGACAGGTAATGACATTTACCTGTTTGTTGATTAACTGTCATGTGGTAGCTCAATGATTCCTTTTGTTCCTCTGTGAAGAAAGTGGCAGAGCATTCAGATAGAGCTGCATTTCTGGAGCCATCTACCTCGGCCACAGTAAACTTTAGCTTACAGGTAATTTTTCATACCAGCTGTATACTCTATTTCAAACTATTTGATATCCTTATTTTTAATTTCCTATAAGCTGTTTTTACTTTATTGTGTACTTCATGCTTTAACCATGATCATTATCTTGTGCGTTCATTGACCTGATCAATTACTTGGAAATGCTGTGGATATTTTGTTAGTCTGAGCGGATTGTTTTTTTTTTTTTGATTATTTGTTTACATGCTATGGTTTACATGTTGATTGAACACATGGCAACAATAACCTATCTAAGCTTTGAAGCTAGTTTTATTATTGCTGCTTGACATTGTTGGGCTGTATTTTATACTTGCATCCATTTGCCAGCACATGAGCACAGTTGATCATGAAATCCTGGCATTTTCAGTGACTCGTTCATTTCTGTTTGTCATCCCAAATTAAATTCCTGGAATCCTGGTATTGTTTTAATTGTTAACCTTGTTGTGTAGAATGAATTGTTTTTGGATGGAGCTCGAGTCATTGGCATAGATGCGTCTAACCAAATAATACTTGCTTCTGGGAGGGCAGCTGCTGTAGGTGCTGAACCTGTTCTTACCAAGGTATATAATTCAAATTTTGTGCAATGCCAGATGAAGTGTAGAATTTGTGCTTATCATCTTGTGAGTTTATAACATTTACTTTATTGTATTTTTCTATGCCAACAGATTAGCATGACTTCAGCTCATCAACCATGCAAAATCCACCTTCCTCCTGATACCAAATCTGTTAGGGATATGTGTATCCTTCCTGGTGGCTCTGCTATTTTTACGTCACTAGGAAGGAAGCTATCACTTTTAAGGTTTGTCTCGAATTTTTGGGACAGGTGTTGTTCCTGCTTTTTTTATTATTATTGTTTTCAAATAATTGCTTGATACTCTGTTTCACCATAGTTTGTGTTCTAACACTTCTCATGATGCATTTTGATACCAGCATGACAACAGACAATGTCGTCCTTCAGTGTGATTTGCCGGTAATCATCTCACCCTTCTAATCTAAACATAAATGTATTGTACAGTAGAGTAGTATTTCCCCACCTTGATGGGACCTTGCTGGATGAGACTTTGAATAGGCAAATTAGTCGAAGCACATACATATAATCTACCTAATTTTACTATCTGATACTGTGCAGGTTCCTGGTTGGTCATGTTCAGCAGATGTATCTAGTTCACGTCATATTTATGCTGGCTTGCAGGTTATTCTTCTTTCAACATCTACTCATCTTAAGCTTCTTGTGCCTTGCAATGTTTTAAATAAATTGTGTTGTTTAAATGGCACAGAACGGTACGATTTTGGTGTTTGATATCCGTCAAGCTGCAAGACCCTTGCATTCTATGGTGGGGCTTTCTACAAATCCGATTCATACGCTCCACTCTGTCGTTGATAATAATGGTTGCAGGAAGGTTCTTTCAGCTTCTGCTATAGGTCCCTGCATGTGGGATGCCGATGACAATGAAAGCAGGTATATGACGCAGTAATAGTTCAACAGCATAGTATTGTGCGGTTCTTAGAATTGTGGTTCTCATCTTTGCCCTGTGGCTTAACTTTCAGGCCGCATTTGCTAATTGGGATGTCCAATCAGCGTGTATGCATTTCCCTTGCATGTGCCCCTGCGTCAAACGATGTTTTGGTGGCTTCCTTCCGGCCCAAAGTTGATGCATCAGAAGATGCCAACGCATCGCAGGTGTATCTTTCACAGACGCCAACACGCAACGTTGGTCCAGGAAGATTAGGGCACCACACCCTTATCAGGAGGACAGGTAATGCATGTTTCGCTGAAGGCACGACATGCTACGGCAACGTAAGCGAAGTGCGCATGTCGAAATCAGCAATCATACCTTATGGAGACGATCAACATCTGTTGGGCTATGGGGACGAGTCGCTGCGTGGGGTCCGGACGTGGCAACTACCTTCGTTTGCGAGTCATGCCGACGTTTGCTCCCACAGGCAGCCGATCCTCGATTTAAGGTATGCAGAAAGTTCAGGTGGAGAGGGGTACCTTGGATGCTTGAGCGAGGAGAAGTTGCAGGTGTTCAGGATTAGTTAGCTGTTACTTTGATTAGGCTTTTGATAGGTCAGCTAAGGGCTAGCTAACATAGTATTGTTAGTTTGTACATAGTACAGTGGTGTTTCTGAAAGGAGGAATAGCAGTGTTGAATCTTGTAGATGTGCATCTGAAGACGCAAACAAATAACAACCAGATCGAGCAGCCTAGCACTCTGGGTACAGCGCGCGGTCCTTGGCGCGATCGTTGCAGTAGTAGTAGACCATGATGGAGGTCTGCTGCGCCCAGCGCATGGCGGCCTGCTGCTGCGGGCTCAGGCCGGCGGTGCCCGTGGGCGACGCCGGCACGGGGCGGCAGGCGGACGGCGCGGCGACCTCGCAGCCGGCGATCTTGAAGCCCTGGAATCCGGCGACGAAGGGCTGGTAGCGGTAGTCGGCCCTGTATCGGCCGCCGTCGGTGGCCCAGTCGGAGGCGTCCCAGATGGAGCCGTACGCCCACATCTCCCGGTTGGGGAACAGCAGGAGAGCTCCTGCGTACCGGCGGATTGGGACGTCGTCGACGAGGAAGACGATCTGGTCGGGGTCCCAGAGGATGGCGTAGTGGTGGAAGTCGGCTGCCGGGTCGAACCAGAGGTGGAACCGCATCTCCCTGCCGACGAGGTGGGCCCCGTCGCCCGTGCCGCGCACGTACACGTTGGTCTGCAGCGTGTACGGCTCGCCGGGGACCGTGCCCAGGAGCTCCATGTCGATCTCGTCGTGATTCCCAGGGTAAAGCTCGCTGTTGGACAGCTGCATGCAATTTTATTGTTTGTTGCTGTTATTGTTGCATTATTAATCACAATCAGTTTTTTTTATTTACGTACTACTCCCTACTAGTGACATTATTCAGAAGAAAAAGAATCGAAGCAAGGGCGGCGCACGCACGTAGAAGGCTGTGTTGACGCCGGCGGTGTATCCCGGCTGCACCTTGATGGACACGCCGAAGTAGCCGTTCCGGTACGACCGCTTGGACTTGAACCCACTGCCTGCTCACCCCGTACACAGATCAGAGATAGAGAGAGGACTACGTCGTCAGCCTAGCTAGCTTATATATTTCTTAATTACTAGTTACTAGCTAGTTTTGGATTTCACATTGTGAATGATTTCAGACGGTATATAACACTGGCAATGCAAGCAACGACTGACTGACCTGAGCTGCTGTCCATGAGCAGCGTCAGCGCCTTCTGGTCCTGGGACAGCCTCTGGTGCTGCGGGCCCCACAGGTTGTCGTAGCCCTCCGAGAAGGCCATGGCCCTCACCGTGGAGCTCGGGTAGTAGCCGGGGGAAGGCTGCGCCTGCGCAGCCGTCGGTGGATGGAGGAGCACCATGGCCATGGCAGGCAGCAGCAGCAGCAGCCATGGTGCCATTGCTACGACTACGAGTGTTTATTTGCGGCTCTGCTATCCATCTGCTAGTAGCTGCACTGCATATATATAGGACGGAATCTGCAGCAGACCGGGCGGTTGATGCAATGGAGTTATGCACAGGCCGGTACGGTGGTGTACGTACAGTGTCAGAGGGAGGGGAAAATGATTATCTCAAATCTACACTGCAAGGCCAACCAAACCAACAGGTACTTGCACATATATGATATATTCAGCCACGTACGTACTGCACTAGATCGATATATACTGCATGCAGTTGTACGTAGATGTAGCTGTATGCAATGCAAATTAAACCCGTACTAGCTAGCTAGGCGCGCGCAGGTCGAATGACATGCATCCATCTGACGCTTCAACCTGAAGCTACTACGTACTCTGCACCTCCTGAATGCGTTAGCACGTCGTCCTCACCATCACGCGCATGCCGCTCACGTACGTACAAACGAACGACTGTTTTATTTCCTTGTTTTTTATTTGGAAAACTAGTTCAAAAAAAAGAAGTAATTAAAGAAGAACCAATTAATTCTGGTATTACTCTGACTGACCGTGGACCAGAGAAAGCAACCGCGCGCCCTGCACACGGCGCTAGCTTCTTCCTTCTCTCACTAATTTAGGCCCTGACATCTGACATCTCTCCTAAAATCAGCGCCCTTTCTGGTGTCCGCAATCAATGATAAATCATGCACGTTACTCGTACCCCGTACGGAAATTCAAACATCTTCAACGAACTCCCAGCCTCTTGTAGCTGTTCCCTGTTCTTTTTTTTAAGATAGCTGTTCCTGTTTACATTTCACTTGTGCCGATGTTGCACATGCCATGCAGATCATCAGCAGTTGCGTGCAACCAACAACTAACCGACTCTGAATTGCCAAATCAACCAACCCGGTACGGCACGCACACATACATGCTCCCTTTTTTCTTTCTGCATACCTTTATTTCTAGAATAATGATTAATGAGTGAGTGTAATCATGCGATGTTTGGATGGTTACTGTACGTGTTTGGCGATCGCCTAATTGTCCTGCAGCGCACCTATCGCCGCAATGGTATATCATATATGCTAAATCACAATGCAACTTCCATACGAACCAGCTAATTTGGCTTATTTGCACGGCTATTCGAGCCTGTTTGGGATGCAGGAACTCAGATCACATGAACCACACTTGATCCTATGTATATACTACTATAAATTCAGGTCCATACTATTAGGACATCGACAGGGTATTGATAATGTCATTTCGACTACAAACATCTATTAATATAAATTTATCACTTCCTCCATTCATTTTTGAACTAAGACCATCATGTATAAGAGAATGGATAGATTATTCTCATAGAAAGTTATTTATAATCTTACAGGGTGCACGAATGTATGTTACCACTAACCATATTTTGTCAAGCAACCCCTATGATTTCTTACATGTTAGAGGCCAAAGATAGAAAAAATTTACTAGGATAAACCTAAGTTGACTGATGTCTTCGCCTCACCTTGGTTACACATATAAGTGTACACTGCTGGAAAAACGTGTATTAAGTACCAGTCACAGGACGGCCAAATGCTGGTCGTTATGGCTGGTACTAATTGGCTAGCACCAATGTGTCGCACGTTGGTGCCAGTCACAGATGACCGGCACTGACGTGCCCAGTTTAGTACCGGAGCCAGTACTAAACTATCCTCCCGTCAGCCCCCCAACGCCGCCTCCCCCTCGTTTTCCTTTTCTTTCTTTTCTTCTATTTTTTCTTTTCACATTTTCTCAATCAACATGCGCAAGAATCACAATCCCACAATCACACATGAATATATCTCACAATCACATCAAAAAGTCACAAGAATATATACATCTCACAATCACATCACAAAAATCACAGAAAATATCTCATAATCTCTCACTCACAACGACAATATCACAAAAACCAACAATCTCACAAGAACAAGAACCACAAAAATCCCGCAGTCCTCGATCTCGTCCCCCAAGTCTCGATCCGCGCCCACGCAGGCCCCGCGCCCGCGTCAGCCGCCGGCGCTGCCGTGCGCCAGGCCAGCTGGACCGGCCGTGCCCGCCGCTCCATGCCACCGTGCCCGCTGCGCTTGGCTCCCGCCGACCGCCCTCCTTAGAAGAGAGAGATGTGTGAGAACGAGAGAGCTAGAGAGGATGATGGAAGAAGAATGAGAATGAGATAAAGATGGAGAGAGCAGCATTGGGGGAGACAAAGAGAGGCAGCTAGCGGTGAGAGGACAAGGGAGGGAGAGAGCATTGTGCGGGAGAGAAGTTTGTACCGGCTTGGGGGTACAGTCGATACTAAATGACACTATTTAGTACCGGCTAGTATTATGGCCGATATTAAATGGACGCGCCACTTTTAATATCGGCTGATGTTATTAGCCGGTATTAAATGACGTTGCTTAGTATCGGCTGGTGCCCATGACCAGTACTAACGTGCCTCCCGGGTACTATTCCTACCAGACGGTACTACCGCACGCATTAATACCGGCTCCGGCCGACCAGCACTAACGTGCAGGGACGAATGCTCGTTTCTCCCGTAGTGGTAAGTGTAAGTTGCTAAAGAAATAAAAGAAAATAATTCTTTCTTCACTGTTGGGCCGTCAATCAGTCGCTCATTTTCGTTTTCTCTTGCATGCACGCATATGCCTGCATTTTAATTTCTCACAGGTCCGTCTAGGTACTTGGTCACACGTCACTGTCTCGTCCTGATTGGCACTAGTGCATCTCTCGTCTTTTTTTTTCCCGCTCTCCCTTCCTGTTTTCGTCCCGATGTTTTTTTTTAAAAAAAAAAATCTGATGTGCCATGTTTTTTCGTGTGTAGCTCTGAGTCAAAAAGCTCCTAGCCTCAGCACCCAGCTACCAACCAAAGATAAACACAACCATTAAAGTAGAAATCTCAAGTAGAAAACAGTTAAATGGGTAAACACCAGGGTAAAAAAAAAGGAACTCCTTGTCATGGAGTCATGCACCCATGAATCCACCACTGCTCCAAAATATATGAAGTCGTGCACATACTTACATGATACATGCATATGCATCATCATTTTGACATCCTGCCTGCATGCATTGAGCATTGTAACCTGATGTGATGATACAAAGGTACGTAACGAACTAGGCCGAAGGTTATCGTGGGCCGAGCTCCATCAGCGGGCCGGGTGAGAGTAGAATGGACAGGGAAGAGATCCAAAATGTGCGCGGTGACGCGCACACGATTAAACTAGCGCCACAGCCCACAGCAGGCTGACAAACTGAAGGAGACGGAGCCCATGACGAACTGAAGACCTCGGAGGCCCAGCGCGTGTGGTAAGACGGTCCAGTGAGACGCTATTCATCGGAGTTCAAATCCTGATACTCAGTGGCGGAGCCAGGATTAAAATCTACCTATGGCGAACATACTACTACTCAATTTTGAGATTATACCCTTGTTTTATATCATATTTTAGCAGCATTTTAATAAAAATATAAACTTTTCATGATTTATGAACATGCATAGATATATATCTGCCTTTGCAGACCAGCAGATATCAGCGAATACTACTAACAGTAGCAGCAGCAGTAACAGCTGCTCGCTTGATGGCCAACTTAAGCTTCTGCACGTGTGGACCAGAAGATTGGATTGCATTATTGTTTCTTGATAGCTAAAAAATGGTTCTTGTTTGCTTGCTTCGTATATACATGGGCCCGGCCTGTAACAAGTTGTGGTAACAAATTATCTTAGCAATTTAATGCATGGCATCCTTGTGCCACATGGTGCTGCCCCCTCTTTGTGCCATGGCCATGACGCGCGGTGCGTGTGTTGCGTGCCTCATTTCTTTTTGATGAAATGTGTTGCGTGCCTCCTTGACGAGCCGCCACGAATAATACAGTCCTCGTGATTCTAAATAATGGTGGTCCTTGTTGTCACTCTTGTGCATTTCACAAGCGTGCTCGATCACGTGTTGTGTATATATTAATCCTCTACTATGATATGATCGGCTATACCTAGAGGCCGAGACACTTATTAGGCTAGGGCACAGTTAGCCTTCATTTTAATCTGTATGCGTTCAACAGTAATGTATTAATTAATCATACTCACGGGCGGACAAGCTAACGACGTACTGATTCGAAAGTAGAGTAATTAATCTGCTGGCCGGTTCGTTGTCCGGCCTAAACATCGATCATATACTAGCTATTTCGATAATAACAACATAACAGAGCTGAGGCCTGAGGGAGTAATATATAAAAAGAGAAAAGCTGGTAATAAGCAAGTGACACAGCAGTAGTCGTATTATTGAGTATGGATCGGAGGTGGAGATGGGTACATAGCAGCATGTACGTCCGGCCACACGGCGGTCCATAGGCATGATGGGGCGCTGCTAGCATAGCATACACACTGCGGCTAACGCCTGCTAGTACAGCGCTAGCTAGCTTGTTGGCAGTGAATGAAGTTGCTGTACGTACTATTATCGCATCTAATCTTGCTTCCAGCCGTCGAATGCTGCTGCTGTGTCGTGGTCGTCGTACAGCGGCGCCATCTCCTTCATCTGAAGATGCATTATATATGGTTGGAATTGAAGATATATATGATGGCAAACAAATACTAGCTAGCTATATAGGAGTAGTACCTGCTTGCTGGCTGCTGCTTCTAGGTTGGCCTTGTGATATCTGTATCCCTTGTCGGTGCCGTAGATGTAGTCGCAGAAGGTGAAGACGGACGCGAAGTTGCTCTGGCTGTGCCTGCCGACGTAGTGGTGGTAGTCGTGGTACTCGGCGCCGCCGTAGAAGGGGATGAGCGCGGTGGGGTTGAAGGGGAAGGCGAAGCCGCTGTGGGTGTCGACGGCCTCCAGGTGGCGGAGCACGAACCAGAGGCAGAAGGTGGTGATGTGGCAGGGCACGAGGGCCGGGCCGGCGAAGGCCGGGAGGCCCAGGAGGAGCACCTCGGCCCAGTGCGCGTGCGGGGCGGCGTAGCCGATGGGCGCGGCGTACTCGTGGTGCACGCGGTGGATGGCGTCGTAGCACCACCCCGTGTGCAGCAGCCGGTGGAGCCAGTAGTTGAGGTAGTCCTCCACCAGGAAGTAGACCAGCAGCTGCGCCGCCGCCTCCCCCACCGACGGCAGGGGAAGCCCCGTCCGGATGCCCACCGCCTTCACCGCCGGGTAGGACACCAGCTGCAGCGCGCCGACGGTGAGGAGCAGCACGCGCGCCGTCTTCCTGTAGCACCGCACGAACTCGGCGGCGGACAGCCGCACCCGGGGCTGCAGCTTGTACGGCGAGGTCAGCTTGGCGCAGCAGCAGAGCTCCAGCAGCGCCAGGGGCAGCGGCGCCAGCGTGTAGACCACCATCAGGAGCACCACGTTGTGGCAGTAGAGGCAGTAGTCGGGCGTCGACGCCGAGTACCGGAACCACGCCGACTCCCACCACGACATGGCGCGACCGAGAGCAGCCTCGGCCTCCGCCGCGCTCGCGTAAGGGATCATGTATAGTATAGTATGGTAGCACCACTCAGCTGCATGTATAGTATTATGGTAGCAGCACTCAGCTGCAAGCAGGCCTCCATTCTCTTCATCTTTATAGCTAGCTAGCAGAGAGCGTGGTAGGTAGTAGGTAGGACAAATAAAACCTGCTAGCTAGCTAGCCGTCGTAATAATGCAACAAAATATAATAACAATGCTCACAAACTATTCATATATACTAGCTCAGCTCTATGTACAAACATCACCCCGGGTGACAGGCAGCTCAAGCAGCTAGCAGCAGATCTCTGACTTGGTGGGCCCTCACCAAGCGCATCCGCATTGTTTATTCATATATGCGCATACACGTGGTTGGCGTGTGCACTATTATATATATTGCTGACAGAGTTGCTTGCTGCTTGTCTCCTAGCAACCAAAAAGAAAAATCGCAGCAGAGAACCGTCCTTGTTAGTAGATCTCCTAGCACGTAAACAATATCAGTGGCGATCAGCTCCGCCACTGAATAATACTGTACTGATTGGGTGCTCCAACTGTGCTTCTTATTGGACCGCACATGGCTTCAACGACGAAAGGCCGGCCCAAGCGCAACCGTACCCATCACAACAGAGCCCAGCCCAACCAATTTATGGGCCCAGCAAAGCCCAAGCGTCTCGCGGCTGCGGCTTTCCCCTTTTCTGATTTGCCCCACCCTCCTTCCCACACCACGCGACGCGACCCCACTAGCAGGCGGCTGCTCCACGCCGATTGCTTCTCACCCAAGCCGAACCCCGCCGCCCGCCCCGCCGCGCCCCGCCGCTGCACAATCGGTGAGCTGCTGCTGCCTCCTCCTTCTCCCCCTCAATCCCTCTCCGATCCGTGGCCCGTGGGTTTGTTTTCGAGTACGTGCGTGATTAATCTGGGCGGGCCAAATCGGGGATTGATTGAATGCTCACGTGTGTGCGCGCAATCGCGTGGGTTTTGTTTGCTTCTCTCGTCGCATTCCTCGCCCCGATTCGTCGCAATAGCGCGATTTGCATTGCTGGACAGCTCGGTTGCGGGGTTGGATCGGATTGCCTTCATATATACCCGCATGCATATGGCGTGCCGGTTTATCGATTGGGATTCTGCTTCTCGAAATTTGGTGGGGGGGGTTATGGATTTACATTTTGATGAACAGTGTTGCATCGGTGTGAAACGCAATGCTTAGCTTATTGTGTTATATAATATATGAAACGATGCATGTGTCGTCGATACGAAGATATATCTGTTTGCTATCTTCTGACGTTTCAATGCTGCTTTGCCTGTTGTTTGGGGCGTGTTAAGTTTTTCGTGGTTAATTCAGAAGGTTACTCTCTTCTGTACTTGCAGAGCAGTTTTCTGAATTTTCCCTGTCTATGATATTTCAATAATTCCATCTGCACTTAGTTACACCACCTAGCCTACGTTTTGCAGGCAGTCGTGCGTCGGTGTAACTCCAGGCATGGAGAGGGACTTATCTCCACCTCCTCCACCTTACACAACAGAGTGAGTTCCTGGCAGCTTATCTTCTTTGGTGTTGCGTCGTGTCCAAGTTTCAACGCTTGCGCTCCTCATAAATTTCGTATGCATTTTTGCTAAATAAACCTTTTCGGTATGTGATGTCTTACTCCTGTTAACACTGTTGGCAATCTTTTCCATGCTCTTGTTAAACTAGCCGTGCAACTATATTGTCACTAAAATCCATTTATTCCTACTGTTCCCTTCGTCTCATGATGATAATCAGTTCTGCATGCCTAGGCGGCATGCTATTTTGAGTAATATTTAGTGGAATCATCTCAAAATCAACACATGTAGTCATTACATTTATCAAATAAAACGCGGTGATCCAATTCTGTAAAATCTTTTACTTTTGTTCTGTGCTTCCTGTATATGCCTGCTGAACAGTATTGTTGAAGAGAGGTGGTAATTTACGTTGTTTTAGTGTGTGTGTGTGTGCCCTGCGATTTCCGTGTATTTAGCTTGTCTGCCCCGACCACCAAGCTGATTGCTGTCAACTGTTCAATAATTTTGAGGATTTGCATCATACAGATCGGTGCTTTTATATTCTTTGTTTGCTTCATCGAAGAACCATAGAGTTTACTTCAAATTTTACTTATCTTTCCTTCTTATTAGGCTGGATGAGTACATTTACGACTACCTGATCAAACACAATCTAACCACGACTGCTGCAGCCTTTTTGAAAGAGACTGAAGCAAAGCCATTTGCAAATGATCTTCAAAGTAATTACCTTCATGACCCTCCACTTGCCCATTTAAGTTGTTCTAACCCTTCTATCACTAACCATGATGCCTAATAACTTAAAATGGTTATATGCCCTTCACAGATATACTTCTACAGGCTCTTTTTCATGTGCACTAAACCTTCTGTTGTTGTTGCCTTCACAACTCGTTAATTTCCTGGGTGAGACTTGATGTAATGAAATAATGGGCCTCTAATAGATCATATTACTTTGACTCAGTTCTTGATCATTCAACAAAAAGGTGGCTTTCTAAAAGTGCAAGCATGATCGCTTCTTTTACAGAATATTCAATCTTAACCTACTTCCCATTTTTAAATCTGAAATTATGATTCATTTGTAGCCTATATTTAGAAACAAGCCTGCATTTTGTCATCTGGTGCAGATATGCTTATTCTGAGCTACCCAAATATCTTGTATACAGCCAGATTACTTGCACACTTTTTTTTTAACCAAAATGAAATTTTCTATTATTTATCCTCAAGTTAGGTACTGGGATATCTCATATTGACATTATATGTTTCCTTGATATATGTCAGAAATTGATGTTCCTGGAGGATTCCTCTCTGATTGGTGGTCAATATTTTGGCCAAGCTTCATTTCAAGTCCAGGTGATTTGGCATGCCCAGAAGTGAGTAATTAGCATCCTCCTTGCATGTTGATTAATTCGCGAGAGTGTATCAAATAGGATGTATCATGTATGTGTGCACTGAAACAATAGAGGGCCCTTCTGAAAGAGTTTAGATTGCGTTCTTTAAAAATATATTGTCATATTCGACCAAGGTTCAAGTGTTCAACTAATAAGTTGAGCCAGGGGCATGCACAGGAGCAAAAAGCATTGGAGGCGGGCAATCACTTCAGTAAAGAGGAGCATATACAGCAAAGAGCTGCTACCTTTGCCAATTCAAATAGATTAAATGATGCCGTATTCAACCATACAATGCAGCAGGATCCAACTGCTGATTCAGCTCAGATGAATTCTCAAAAGTCCCACCACCTACGTGATGCTGACAGGAGGGACCTACCAAATTCACCTGTCTATAAGAGGTAACAACTGTAGTTCTTGTAAATTTCTTAATCAATTTCAGCTACATTTCCATTATTTTCCAGTCATATCTGCAGTAATTATTTCTTACACCAGTCCATTCGATAGGACTGCCCCCAGGCATATGCCGCAACAATATCAACAGCCAGCTGTAAGTCGCTACAGATATTACCTTTTATATTATATTGTTTTCTCTAGGTTATCTTGTATGCACTTCATGCTGTTATTATTTATATCTTTGTGAAGTAAAACTAACACCACAAAGATATTGGACAGAATTTCTGTCATGCTAATAAACATTGCTCCAGTATTCACACTTGTATCGGAAAAAGCTTTATACTGTACATGGTGATCTGATCCTAAAGCTTTCTTGCCAGGATGAAAAATGTGCAGATGACATGCTTGATTTATCAGGTGATGTTACAAGGGATATTACGAAGAAAACAATGGGTAATTTTCCCACATTTTAAAGAATTATTGAAAGCACTAGTTTCTTTAAAAGGAAACATATGAAGAGAACTCCATTCCCAACTGTATATATGCAAGAAATATAATGATGTGAAGTACTTGGTACACATCCAGGAATCATCATTGAGGAAGTTTTAAGTCTGAATGCCAGTAGCAAAAAGATTTTTTGCTGCAATTTTTCTTCGGATGGGGCATTGCTGGCTGGTGCTGGAGATGAAAACAAGGTAAACTGAGTAGTTCGAGCCATTGTAAATTGCAAAATGTTACGTTGGAGATTACTGATTGGTTGGCAGATCCTGCTTCTTTACTAATATCTGAGTACTTGTTTCATGTAAATATGCATGTTCTTGTTTAGATAGTGTCTGAGAAATTAGATGGATTTTGATGTCCAACACATTCAATAATCCAATATTGGTTGCAGTTTGCTGGCTAGTTCAATAATCCAACACATTCATTGTTTGTAAGAAGACTCCAAAAAATCTTGCGAAAATATGCCCAGGATATCTGGCCTAGCAGAGTCTTATAAGTGAGTATTGATTATGCATTTTTAGGGGAATTAGGGAGATTTGTCATGTTATTACCTTCTGGTGCATCTAGCATGTACCGTTGCATTACACAGTAATTTCTTCTATCATTGTAAACTTCTGTTATGAATCTTGCTAGGTTTTCATTTGGAATCTCAGAAACAATTTAGAGCAGCGCAGTTGGGAAGCACACTCTAGCTTCATCACAGACATCAGCTTTCGTCCAAATGAAACCATGCTTGCAACAGCTTCATCTGATAAAACTGTGCGATTGTGGGATGCATCTCAGCAGGTAACAACACTACTCTGATCTGTCCAGGATATGCTAGCCATGGGGATGATTATTCAGATGCGTAGAGTTGATTACCCTTTTCTCGTCACAGGGTGATTATTGTGTCGAGACCCAGAGCTTCACGGGGCATAATACACAGGTCAGTTCAGTAGAGTTTAATCCGAAGCACACTTCACTCCTCTGCTCGTGTGATGATGGTGGCAAGGTTCTTTACTGGACAATAGGACACCCTAACCCAAGACGCGTATCTAAAGCTGTAGGCCCAATGTCTTCCCAGTTTCAACTTGCAATATAATAATTGTGTATTGTCCTCTGACGTGTATGCTTCTATCTGCTTGTGCAGACAGGTAAAGCAAAAGTAAGGTTCCACCCTCTTGGCAAAATTCTTGGTTCAGCTATTGGACACACTGTGAACATTACCGATGTCGAGACAGATGAAAGGATCAAGTGTTTACAGGTGAATATGCGTGTGCATTTTTAAGATCACATTTGTTTCCTGGTTTGGTTCAGTATAAAAGCGCCAAAAATTTGCAGGGTAACAGGGATAACAAACCCTTGCACTCCATATGCTGGAATGAACGTTTCAATTGCTTGGCTTGTGTCAGTGACAATTGTGTGAAGGTCTGGTCTACAGACGGACAACCTGTCCGTGAGCTAAGCCAGAACGGCTATTTCCGCTCATGCAGCTTCCACCCGAGGTATCCAAACACGTTGGTCATTGGGGGATATGAGGTATCAATCTTTGCCTTTTACTTGCATCGCTCCGGTCACGTTATTCTTACAGAATGTTTCTTTGTGATAATTTCTTTTGATTTTTTTTTGTGACATTTTCATTTGTCTCGCTGAAAATATGCAGACCATCACACTGTGGAACTTTGTTGAGAACAAGGTGGAGTCTGTGCAGGCTCACGGTTGCATTGTTTCAGATTTGGATGGATGTCTTGCCGCAGGCTTGCTTGCATCCGCATCGCGTGATGGATGCGTCAAGGTCTGGAGGTGATCAAGGTCTAGCCTAGTGTTCGCTCGCAGATCTTGGGGTAGCTCTAATCTCGATTAGATAGATGCTAATTGCATTTGGTTAGGTTCTGTTCTGTTAAGGTGGGAGCTCAGCTGACGCAGGCAACCAGAAGGCTAGAACAGCTGTTGGGTTTTTGAATGGCAGGGTAGCTGTGTAAAAAATCCCTTTGTGCGCTTTTTTTTTTGGTAGAAGAAGAGAAGTATGCAATATGCATGCGTGTCACATCATCATGTCATATTCGTGTTTCAGGTTTATGTTCGTTTGTTTTTCCAATTGCTGCGAGAGCGCTCTCTCTCTCTCGTTCCCGATATATGCAGTAAAAGAAGCCTACCAGCCCAGCAAAAGGCCCACAAGGCAAACCGTGTAGCCCAATAATGAAATGGAGTAGGAATATCTCTATCGGATAGGAGGCGGCGGCAGTAAGCAGCAGCGAGCAGGAGAGAGGAGGACGCCGAGGAGGGGAGAGAGAGAGATGGAGGTGGCGGGGGCTCAGGCCCGCGCGGTTCCTCTCCTGTTCCACCCCCCCGCTTCCCTGCGGACCTCCGTCTCCTGCACCGGCTCCCGACGGAGCTGGGCGGCGGCGGCCACGGCGGAGGGGGACTGAGACCCGCGGCTACGACAAGGTGCCCATGGACACCCCCGGAGCGTACCGCCTGGTGGACCGGGCCACCGGCCGCAGCGTCATCGTGTGGGGCGGCACCGACGACGGCGACGAGGCCGCCATGCCGTCTCCAGCGGTGCTCTCCAGGACCACCGACCGCCCCACCAGAGGTGAGAGGAGCACCGCTTAATTTGAAGTTCTTTAACTAGGACTGAGTGCACCAATTGAACATTTAGAATTTACGGCCACGCTGTTTCTTCATTCACACTGCCTCTAGCTAGTGCGCTGAGAATTTTCATCTTTGGCAACTGCTGTTCCATGCCGTCGTGACATCCTTTGACCTCAGTCCTAGTTAAAGAACTTAAAATTACAGCCTTGGGTAAAATCATGAACTTTGGTACATGACATAGGTGGACTTGGCTATAATCCTGCAACCTGTAATGCTCGCGTTGTTTTGCCTTCTGGGCTGATAACGGTATCATCAGAATTTCACTTCTGCTAAAGCTAAGCTACGGTTCACACTACAGGTACAGGTATTGGGAATTTTGGCAGGTTGAAGGCACAGAAAATAAAATCCTTGGTTGCAAGATCAGCTCACCTCAAGAGAGAGACTCCTGATCGCTCAAGCACCAAGAGGTTTGATGAATCTTCTTTCGATGATTCCGATGAAGAGGGAAGCTACTTTGAAAGAAGAAAGCATGTCTCAGACTCAGCACACCGTGCAAAATTTAACTCCAGAAATGAAAGGACTCGAGGTGCACATTCTCTGAATTCCGTTTTAAGGCAGTACAGAGGTGACGATTTGGACTCCGCGGGTTCAGAGGCTACTTCTGGTACCAAAGGATGGGGTAACATTGCCGATGTTACCTATGGACAACAGAATCGAAAGCAAAGGGAGCCTCTAGATTTTCCTCAAAGGAAAGGGCCTTTGGACACTGGATTTTTCAGTCGCAGATCCTTTAAGGAGATTGGATGCAGCGATGACATTCTTGCTGCACTGAAAAATTTTGATTTCCCTCGTCCATCACATATCCAGGTAAATACGTGTCAAAGGAACATACTCCACTTTGTCTAAAAAAAGGAACATACTTCACTTAGGAAGGCATCTTAAGCCTGTCTCTGTTTTTTTTTTGTGATTGAAAACATCCTTAGTCGCCGCATTTATACACTTATTATCCTTTGGAAAACCATGAGCTTCTAGGGGCATCATCTCTTGCTGTCTTGCATCATGCATGCATGTGCCTAGACACGCTTTCATTAACTGCCTGATAAACTATTTTAGGCTATGGCATATGGTCCTATCTTGGAGGGGAGGAGTTGCATTATTGCTGATCAAAGTGGGTCTGGCAAGACACTGGCATATCTTTGCCCTATAGTACAAAATTTAAGGAAAGAAGAAGTTCAGGGGCTCCATAAATCATCCCCTAGGAACCCCAGGGTGATAGTATTGACACCTACTGCTGAACTTGCTTCTCAGGTATGTTTCCTGTTTAACACTTTCCATTTTTTTCTGATACTTAGAGACAGATGTGGAGTTGCGAGTTGAGCCTTGTGTTCTAATCCCAGGTCCTTAACAATTGCCGGTTGATATCAAAATCTGGGGTTCCATTTAGGTCTATGGTGGCAACCGGAGGATTTAGACAGAAGACACAGTTAGAAAGCCTTGAGCAAGAGCTTGATGTACTTATAGCAACACCTGGGCGTTTCTTGTATCTGCTTCAGGAAGGCTTTGTGCAGTTGGCTAATCTCAGATGGTATGGATCTTCGTTATCTTTTTCTGTCTTTTCATTGTTGAACTTTGCATCACACAAGGACAAATATGAACCAAGAATGGATTGACTTGTCAGCATAAAATCGAAGTTCTCTCTGTTTGTAGTGTTGTGTTGGATGAGGTGGACATTTTATTTGGCGAAGAAGGTTTTGAGCAAGTGCTTCATCAATTGATTACTCTTGCACCAGTGACAACACAATACCTTTTTGTGACTGCCACTCTTCCTCTCGATATCTATAACAAGGTTGTCGAAACATTTCCTGACTGTGAGGTTATCATGGGACCTGGTGTGCACCGAACAAGTTCTCGCCTTGAAGAGGTTGGTCGTTTCTCACTTTCCTCGCATTTTTTTTACATTTGATTCTGTTACATGCGCCTTCTGAAGACCCTCTAGGAAGTTCACTTTGGATGTCAGATTAGTTATCAGTCATTTCATATACATTTTGCAGATTGCTTGATTACTGAGTGACACATAGATATCCATTGCATAGTGCATTTAAGCTCATAACGTGGACCGTGGCATCTGGTATGGTGCGTCATTTTTTTTCTTATAATGCTTACATCTGTATTTGCTCAACTGCAGATCCTTGTTGACTGCAGTGGAGATGACAATGAAGAAAAGAATCCAGAAACAGCCTTTTCGAACAAGAAATCAGCGCTTGTAAAGATAATCGAGGAAGCCCCTGTTCGTAAAACAATTATTTTCTGCAATAAGGTAGTCCCTCTGACTAATATCCTTATGGATTGACCACGACAGGCATAACAAATCGCAGTGTGTTTGATAACTATATCATGAATGTGTATTTTTGTTGGCAGATTGAGACATGCAGAAAGGTTGAGAACGTGTTGAGGCGGCTTGACAGGAAAGCTTCCCAAATCAAGGTTATCCCCTTCCATGCTGCGTTGGATCAGGCCCAGCGCATCGCAAACATCAAAGAGTTCCTGAAGAAACAAACGGCGGAGTCCATGTTCCTTGTGTGCACGGATAGGTCTGCATCAACTGAACTGCATTCTGCTATATCCTTTGCAGCCGTGGTTTCAGTGCTGATGCCATATGATGACTGGCAGGGCGTCGCGAGGCATCGACTTCACTAACGTGAACCACGTGGTGCTCTTCGACTACCCCCGCGACCCGAGCGAGTACGTGCGCCGTGTTGGGCGGACGGCCCGTGGCGCTTCCGGCAACGGCAAGGCGTTCGTGTTTGCGGTGGGCAAGCAGGTGTCCCTGGCCAGGAGGGTGATGGAGAGGAACATGAAGGGGCACCCGCTGCACGACGTGCCGTGCGTCTGATGGTGTCTAAAATCCTTAAGCATGAAAATGCTGTTGTGTGTGCCCTTAGATTGCACAATGGTTTGTGATGCAATGCAACATATCACAGACATCTAGAATGTTAGAGCCGGTTTTGATGGATGCAATTGCTGCCTAGACAAGATCATTTTGTTTGATAATAGCATTCAGATGTGCAATCGGTAGCTCATTGTTGCCTGATCCATACATGCATATACATCAAACTAGACGAAAGGTAGAGTAACAGCAGCGTTTTGCAGGTAAGTTCAGAACCGCGAAGACAGTCTGCTGCTGCTTGAAACAGGTTGTCAACTAGTGCAACAGCCAAGGTGATGGAGATGAAGCAAGTTAAACATCCACACAGGTGACAGAGCTCGCCTAGTAGGAGGAGATGGGAACGGAACGGAAGGGAGCAGCAGATGGTGGCTAGTCGCGTACGGTGTGGAGGAGGTGCAGCTGGGCGTTGTGGAGGAGGGCGCGCGCCTGCTCGTTGGCAGCGTCGCGGGCGCGCAGCTCCCGGATCTCCTCCTCCCATCGCTCCACCTTCTCCTTGTGGATCCTGCTTAATGTTTTTTCGCACAATTATACCGAGGTCCGGCACTCAGCAGCAAGCAAGTCGGCCGGCAACGAAGAAGAAGAGAGGTTCTTACGAGCAGAGGCGCTCCTCGAAGTCGGCGGCGAGGTCCTTGAACAGCGCGCGCCCGGCATCCAGCATCTCCGACACCTGTGTCATTGAGGCATGAGCAGAGCACGCGATGGGTGAAGATGAAGGCGCGGAGGAGGAACGGAAGCTACCTAACCTGGCGGGTGTAGTTGTCGATGGCGACGAGGATGCGCTGGATGTGGTCCTCCGTCTCCGCCGACCCCATCTGCTCCTCCGCCGCAACCACAGCCATCTCGTCCCCCTCCGTCTCCGTCGCGGCGGCGAGACCGGAGGACGCCGCCACGCCCCCTCCCGCGCTCCCCTGGCTCGTCGTGTCCTCCTCCTCGTGGCTCTGCATCAAACGCACAAAGAGTGACTGACCTAAAGTTGAATAAAATCTGATCTGACGATAAAACTGAAAACCCCAGTGTTTCAAGTCGGAATCCCCAATGTGGCTCATAATTATCCGGAGTAGCCTGATTTCGAACCCCAATTCCACAACTCAACTGCGACCACAGATTGCGAGATGAGGGAGGACAGGTTTCGAATCCAAAACTCCCAAAACCCTACCGAGCAACTAACAAACTCCAAACCAAATTAAAGCAAACAAAATCCCGCTATTACTTAGTCCACCAAAGGCAAGCAAAAGCACGGAAATGGTTTCGATCCCCCAACTCCAGTAGCACCCGCACCCCCGAACTCATCAGGAAATAAATCAGCCGCGGATCGGAGAAACCCCAACCGACCAATTCGCAGCAGATATATGGCGAGGAGCGAGATCGAACAGCAGTTCCGCACGGGGGAATGAAATCGAGGGGGAGGGGGTTGGGGGTGGTGGTTACCATGGCGGCGCGCATGCGCTTGGCGCTCTCCCTTGCGGGCTCCATCCGCGCTCGCCGAGCCGGTCGGAAGCAGCAGCGGAGCGGAGTGGAGGAGATGGATGGATCGCCAAGCAAGGAAGGAGTACTAGTAGCGTGCGAGATGGATGGGAACCTTGTTGTGTTGGGCCGTGGGCTTTCCTATGGGCCGCGTACCAAGTTGCTGCTGCGGTTACATTGTAATGGGCTGGTAGCTCCAGCTGGACCTGAATCGTTTTATTAGCGAAAAAAAAAAGCCATTTCCACGTGGTCATATCAACCGCTAAACAACTCAACTATTCCGTGGAAATTAAAGTTCCAAAAAGTATACGCTTACAAATAAAATTAATGTTCCAAAAGTGGTCGTTGAAGAAAATAGAGAAATGCGTACTAGTATGCATAAAGAAGTACAGACTTCCAGATTAAATTAAAGTTCCAGAAAGTATAAACGTCCAAACATAGCATGCGTACGAGTATGCATAAATAAAGAAGTATAGACTTCCAAATTCAATTGAAGTTCCAAAAGTGTCAGTTGAAGGAAAAATTTTGGAAAAAAAAAATGGAAAACAAAACCGCTAGAAGGAGGGCTCGAACCTCCGACCTTGTGGTTAACAGCCACACGCTCTGGCCAACTGAGCTATTCCAGCTTCGTGCGCAATTTACAGAAACAACTTACTCTACAAATAATGTACGGCATAGTAAGCATGGTTAAACAGTGAGTGTTTTGTTCCTTCCATACATATCACTCACCAAAATGCAGAACGATAAGACTGATCCGTTTGGCTGTGAGCGTGAATTGTGACGACACGGCACACAGTGCCCGACTGTGGCTGTGTCCGGCCGGCATTCATCAGGATTACCTCACCTTGGTCGAGGCGCTTCAATCTCTCCTCTTTTGACTTTTGAGGCTAGCTACATAGTCTTGGTTGTTCTCAAGATCAATTTGAGGGCGTGCTTAATATTAATTAGCTTTTGGGTGCCCTGCGTATCTCTTCGGTCGACACGTGGCCTGCCTGGCTCTGAAGTGCAGCGCAAGTGCAACTAAAGTCAATCTCAGTGGATTGTCATGAGCATTAAATATCATGTCACATCAATAAATTTGATGACATGACAGAGTTATTTATGAAGAGAGACGCATAGTCTGATTTCGAAATTGTTCAATAGTTTCATGAGATCAGAGAGGATGTCATGATGGTCACACTCCTCCGGCAAAGTTCTCAAATCTTTCTGGTCTTGACAACTAGACGTCCTGACCGGTGGAGAGCCAAATAATTAAATCATCGTGTCGGCTCCCACGCCCAAGGACCTCCTGCACAAGCTACGTGCCCTAGCTACTAGGACCGAGTTGCCTCCGGCCTCAAATAGTCAAATGGATCGGATCACCCACGACAACAAGCAGCCACTGATGAGGATGCTGCAGATTCTCTACTGGAACTGGAAGCAGCAGCTAGCGTTGTTGCAGCATGACGTAGTACGCAGCCTAGCTAGCTGATGCCAAGTCGAATCGAAGGATTAAATTGATGGACGTTCGTTCATCTAATAAGCATGATGAGTTCAATATAATCAAGTTGCTGACTTGCTTTAATTGTCATGGCCTATCAAATTAATTCTCTCGACTCAGAAATTAATTGGGTGTAATTCGGACTTGATCAATAGTTTTTTTTAAACCGGAAAGAAACTTCCATTAAACCGGATCTGCTTGGCAAATTCCGATGGCGAACGACATATGGGCTGCTGCTGCTGCTGGAAGAAACGTAAAGCAAAAGAGAATTTTTTTTATTTTTATATTTTTTATTTTTTGATTTTTCAAAAATAAATACCTGGCTCAAAAATTAGCAGATTTGGTCTTATATCGCCGGATGAAACGGCTATAGCCGTCTGAAACGGCGAAAGGTTGCTGCACAGGCCACGTGGCGGCGTTGCAGGGCTTTTCGCCGTTTCAAACGGCTATAGCCGTCTGAACCGGCGAAAGGTTGCCACGTGGCGGCGTTGCAGGGCTTTTCGCCGTTTCAAACGGCTATAGCCGTTTCAAACGGCGAAAAGCTCCTGGCCCCGCTTTTCGCCAGCGCTGGCCGGGTGGGTGGAAGCTATAGCCGTTTGAAACGGCTATATTTCTTAAACTTATTTTTTAATTTACGTTGAGGATTTATTCTACAACTATTTTCTAATTTATGTTGAGAAATTATTATGCTACATTTGGTTTGATATTATGAAATGATTTAGATTTTTACGGTTTATTTTTCAATTCGCCTATAATTGTCTTTTATTATATGTTTATAATTTTATACGGTTTGTGGGTGACCCTTTAGGCCGGAATGCAATTGTGGGTTTTTTGTTTTACGGAATGTAGTTGTGGAGTTTATGGGTGTAATGGTATACCTGCACAACCGCAGTACAACTGCATTCCGTAAAACAAAAAGCCCACAATTGCATTCCGGCCTAAAGGGTCACCAACAAACCGTATAAAATTATAAATATATAATATTAAAACAATTATAGGCGAACCAAAAAATAAACCATAAAAATCTAAATCATTTCATAATATAAAACCAAATATAGCAGAATAGTTTCTCAACATAAATTAGAAAACAGTTGCAGAATAATTCCTCAACGTAAATTAAAAAAAATTAAGAAATATAGCCATTTGAAACGGCTACAGCTTCAGGCGAAAAGCGGGGCCAGGAGCTTTTCGCCGTTTGAAACGGCTATAGCCGTGTGAAACGGCGAAAAGCCCTGCAACGCCGCCACGTGGCAACCTTTCGCCGGTTCAGACGGCTATAGCCGTTTGAAACGGCGAAAAGCCCTGCAACGCCGCCACGTGGCCTGTGCAGCAACCTTTCGCCGTTTCAGACGGTTATAGCCGTTTCATCCGGCGACATAAGACCAAATCTGCTAATTTTTGGGCCAGCTATTTATTTTTGAAAAATCGAAAAATAAAAAATATAAAAATGAAAAAAATTCAGCAAAAGAAAAGGGCCTTGGACCATCGCGATTCGGCCCAGCATCTTTGTGCTGCCAGCAAACAAAACTAATTGTGCCCAGCACAGCACAGCACAGCCCAGTAGGAGTAAATTGCCTCCTGCAACGCCATTGCTTGCTCAGTTGACTACTAGTGTAGTAGCAACCTGACCTGCCACCATATCTGCTGCTGCCTGTTGTGTTAATCTATTGCCCGGTTGACTAGCAAGAAGGCTCATTCACATTCATTGGCAAAGTCCAAGTGAGCAATCATACATGTTTCCTGCATACTAGCACAGCACTAAAGAATTGCAATTACATTGCCTGTACGTCCATCAGGCAGGTTCTATGAATCGCCCGCCAGGATACCATATACGTATACCTCATTACGTATCCGGGCTGTTGGACCGAGATATGACGCCATCGGCAGGCAATGCACAAAGCAAGGCCAACCTTTCTTTTGGGCTCCGAGTCCGACAAGGCAGGCAGTCTTGGCTGCTACGCCTCCGGAACGTGCTTGCGGTGCGGCATCGGCATGCAATATCTCTGCTTCTGCTGTGGCCACCTGGTTGGAGCACTCCACACACACATACTGTAGAAAAAAAAAAGGAAGAGTCTCGGAGAAAAGAAAAGCACCATGCTAGTATATACGCATCTTTTTATTTCTCGTAGACGACGGAATGGAACTGGCCATGACATGCATCTTATGAATCATTGGGATCAATAATCAAACTTGCATGTGCATTCAGGTAGCAGTCCAGGGGGAATGTCTGTTCCAAGGGGAAGACTCCAAAGCACAAAGCACCCCATGGTCATGGAGACCAGGACATGGAGTGCTCAGAGGAGCATTATTTACAGCATCCCATGCATCTACTATTCCATATATACCACACCCTTCCAAATTTGTTTCTTGGAGCATTATATTTTTGCCCCTTTGGAAGCTAATAAGGTTTGATTCTTGGAGCTGCGGCGGCTGCTGGCATCAGGCGGCATGGGACGAACAAGAAGCTTCAGTGCAGGCGTCAATGGTTTTTAATTTGTTTCCCCTTTCTGCATGCCCCCCGGGCCAGGGGAAATGTAATTGGAGCCATGTGCCATCTCGGCCTACTTCTTTTCTCGCGTGCATGCGTGCCGCATAAGATACTATTTCACGCATCCTACTACGCGCATGCATGGATCAACAACGTAACCTGCTAACCGCCTCCATTATTTTAATTTACGGCTATTATTTGATTACTACTTCTATCTATAAGCTACCTGTAAATTACTGTAGTGGTAATTAAATGGCATATCCATGGCGCATGCTGTTCCGTGCCGTTGCGTGCGCGCAAGTTCTTGGCTCTGGCAGGTCGGGTCATTCATCTCAGCTGACAGAATATATAGCTAGCTTATCCATGCATGCCTGTGGTTGCCATTAGATTACGAGCGGTGCAAATAAACGTACTGCTGATCCACCAAACAAGTGTAGCTGCTAGTGTACTATGTGTGGCGAGAGATGATGAAGTTGGAGTTGAAATTTGAAGTCGTTGGCACATACCGTAGCCGCGCCTGTGTTTTTTTTAAGGATCCTAATTAATAACTCGTCTCAGTGATATCACATACCCCCCGGACCGAAGGAAAAAATGGGTGACATCAGACACACAAGTGTAGCTGCTAGTAACTTTTTTAAAAAAAGTGTAGCTGCTAGTCCTTTGCTTTGCTTCACATTCACTACTGCTCTATCTCTACTCCTCCTCAAGTGGCAGGGGCCAGGAGAACAGTGCCTGCCGTGGCCCATCTTGCAGTGTTCTTGGCAGAACTGAGGTAAAAAGCCTATTGATTTTGACTGATTCAATAACCAAGCGAACAAAGCGGGCATGCAGAGCGATCTAGCTTGGACTTGGACAAGCAAGCGTGGAGGTGCTTGAGCCTTGCCTTTGCTTAGACGAAAATCAAGCTTTAACGTATACTACGGGCCGGGTGAGGTAATACTAGCTGCTGTTGTCCAGTCCAGTCAAAGGGGAAAAGCAAGCAGCAGCTGCGGCGTAAAAGGCACCGTTTGGGAGCAAGCGAAGCGGGGTAAAACCGTAAAAAGAAGAAAAGGCGAGGGCCAGGCTTTCTTCTTCTTTTTCACTGCCTCCCTCCAGTGGGATCGACGACAGACTTGAGCGCGCGCGTGCCGTCCGCCCACTAGAAAAAAAGAGAGGCTGCACGCGTGGGGGGCCCGCACGTCGGTCGGTCGGGGCATTCCCGTCATTGGCCATGTTTAGATGACCTCCGAAAAAATTTTTGAAGGCATTAAATGCAAAGAATCTTGTATGCATGAAGTACTAAATGAAGTTTATTTGTAAAACCTTTTCACAGATGGGTGTAACTTTGCGCGACGAATCTAATGAGCATAATTAATCTATGATTTGGTACACTAACTCTACAGTAACCATCCTCTAATCGTGTGGTCAAAGACCTCATTAGATTCATCTCGAGAATTTACCTAGGGTTGTGGAGATAGTTTTGTAAATTGCATTTAATTAATACCCCTAATTATTAGTCAAAGGTGCATTTATTACCTTCAAAAACTTTTTACAATCTATCTAAACACGGCCAGCGGCGCTGATTTGAGTCCTCGATGCCCGCGCCCGGGTGGGGCCTTTCGGTGTGGACCCTCTGTCTGTGTCGGTGGGCCCCGCCGGGCGAGCCGAAAAGCTTAGCGCACCTGCACGCTGTCCATGGGCATTTGTACGTACAGTATACTACTCCCTGCCTCGTCTTCCTGCGGCTGCCTGCTACTGCTCCACGTCTATGTCTCCGCTTTAAGGCTGTCACCTTTCCCCATCCCCTCGCTCTCCTGACAACCACACCCGCGCAACGCAAACCCTAGCTAGCCTCCTCTAGCACCACCGCGCGCCGGAGCTGGTAGTAGGTGCCGTCCGCCCCTTGATCCCATCTCCCGATCCGCCCGCCGCTGCTCCGCTCTGCTGGGATTCCGATCCATGCGAGGCGCCGCGGGAGGCGGCTTAGGCGCCAGGACCCTCTGAGCCTGCTCGCTTCTATCTCCGCCACCGTGCCTTGCTTCCCGTGCAGGTCAGAGACCTTCTGCACCGAGGATCTAGCTACGTTTCCCTGTTTGCTCTTGCATTTCTGCTCTTCTCTTGTCCTGCCTGTGCTTCTGTAGATCTCACTTTTTTTTTTATCCGTTCCTGCTGTGGATTCCATCACTTCTGGCGTATGGCATTTCTGGGCCTGCAGTTTTGTTTCGTTTTGGCCAACGCCACCGCTGCTGCCTTTGCTCTCCATTTCGCCTTCCCTCCATTCTGGGCAATTTATCTCCCCATTTTCTTCTTCTTCTCTTCAACCTGACCGTTTTTGCTCGTATGCACGCAGTTATAGCAAAATTCCGTCATTACAAATCGTTTTTCCTATCCAGGGATCATCAGGTGCGGTGAAGTGAAGGGCAGGGGACAACTAAAGAGGACCAGATTTGTGTGCCCAGGATTTCGCCTCGGGAAAGGGAACCATGGCTGCCGCCGTGGCCATGCGAGGGGGAAGCAGCGATAGCGGTGGATTTGATAAAGTTTCCGGGATGGACTCGGGGAAATACGTGCGCTACACCCCGGAACAAGTTGAGGTTCTCGAGCGCCTCTACATCGATTGCCCCAAGCCAAGCTCCTCACGCAGGCAGCAATTGTTGCGGGAGTGCCCTATACTTGCCAACATCGAGCCAAAGCAGATCAAGGTCTGGTTCCAGAACCGAAGGTAGGAGGCACCCCCTAGCTTACTAGTTCTACTCAAGAATAATGCATTCTCTCTTCTTCTCAACTGTGCCTGCCTCGTTACAGGTGCCGCGATAAGCAGCGCAAGGAGTCGTCTCGGCTTCAGGCAGTCAACAGGAAGCTGACGGCTATGAACAAGCTTCTTATGGAAGAGAATGAGCGCCTTCAGAAGCAGGTCTCTCAGTTGGTTCATGAAAATGCACACATGCGGCAACAGCTGCAGAATGTAAGTTTTCAGTATCCTGCCCTTGTTGCTTACACGGTCCTTTGTTGATGCCGTATCTGTACTGAGTTAAGTTGGCAGGTTTTATGTGAAGTCAGCTCCAGTTTCGTGCATTATTTTGTACCTCAAGTGTTGTATTGTACTAGTAGCCCATGACTTTCATATAATACGAACAAACCCATGCCAATAACATGTTAGTAATTTCCTTGGGGGGTTGGTGCACGCAACACCTATTGCAACCCTGTTCTGCATGTGCATCAGTAGGTGTAGAATCTATCTAATATTGACCCCTAGGGTACGGTAATACAATGCCAAACCAGAGTATTCTGCCGTCACGATTTCCTGATAACATCCAATGTTTGGGTACAGACTTCATTGGCCAATGATACAAGCTGTGAATCAAATGTGACTACACCTCCAAACCCTATTAGGGATGCAAGTAACCCTTCTGGGTAAGTAAACCATTCTGGTTGTCAGGAGAAGGATGCTTGTTGCGGAACTTGCCATCTCAAGAACCATAATGCAATTTTTGTTCTTGTTTCAGACTCCTCGCGATTGCAGAAGAGACCTTCACAGAGTTCCTCTCAAAGGCTACTGGGACAGCTATTGATTGGGTCCAGATGCCTGGGATGAAGGTTATATATGACAACTCTGATTTCTTGTTCTTTGGCTTACAGACCGTTTTTTTCCCCCATACAAGTGCTAGGTGCTAACTACATTCTGATTTGTGATCTTAGCCTGGTCCGGATTCGGTTGGTATTGTGGCCATTTCGCATGGTTGCCGTGGTGTTGCTGCCCGCGCATGTGGTTTGGTTAATCTAGAACCAACAAAAGTAAGTATTTCAATTGTTTGGGACTTCATTCATAATGCCTTTCTGAGTATCCCTCATTTTTTTTCTTTGTTCTAGTCTGTTCATCTGCAAGTGATTTGTGTAAATCTGTATATGATTACAAATGCCCTTGAATATTTTCATATCTAACACACCAATCAATTGCAAATTTAACTCTAATGTTTAGCATCTACTTGTAAAAAAAGTTAGGCTTATGATAGCACTATGCTCTGCAGGTCATTGAGATCTTGAAAGATCGGCCATCTTGGTTCCGTGATTGTCGAAGCCTTGAAGTATTTACAATGTTTCCAGCTGGAAATGGGGGAACAATTGAACTTGTCTACATGCAGGTGAGCAATTTTATTTTTGCTCCATTAATTATGTTTCTTCCGCCTTGCTGGTCAACTGCTTGACTCATTTTGTGAATGCTATTATTTTTATGTTTCCTACAGATGTATGCCCCAACAACTTTAGTCCCTGCACGTGATTTTTGGACGTTACGATACACAACAACAATGGAAGATGGCAGCCTTGTGGTATGTGTGAATCCAAACTTCAGCTTTATTTATTTATTTTTACCTTGATAACGAATGAGCCAGGATACTATATCTGATAATCTTCATCTTCCTCTGTCTAAGGTTTGTGAGAGATCGTTGAGTGGTTCTGGGGGTGGTCCAAATGCAGCCTCTGCACAGCAATTTGAAAGAGCTGAGATGCTTCCAAGTGGATATTTAGTTCGCCCATGTGAAGGTGGGGGTTCGATCGTGCATATAGTGGACCATCTAGATCTCAAGGTCTGGTTCCCACTTTATATTTGTACTTGACCCTTCGACGTTTTCAGTCTATATCTATGTTTTCCATTGATGATTGTATCTGGGTTCTTCTTTCAGGCATGGAATGTTCCTGAAGTGCTTCGGCCACTGTATGAGTCTTCTATTGTAGTTGCTCAGAAAATGACTACTGTGGTACATGCTTGCAAACTTTCGCTCCAATCTTTTCAGTTTAATTTTGTAAAAAAATTCAATAAGATTGCCATTCATCAGTTGTTGGGAAGCTTTTTGTTCATGATTGAAAAAAATCTCTGTTCTAAAAATGAGTAACAACAGCTGTACACTCGATTGCAGTTAGTTATGCAGCTGTGTTTGACACTTCGAATAGTATTTCTTGTCAATATGCTTGATGCTAAAATCTACAAGCTGCTCTATGTATCCAGGCACTGCGCCACCTTAGACAAATTGCTCAAGAAACAAGTGGGGAAGTAGTGTACGCCTTGGGCAGGCAACCTGCGGTCCTAAGGACCTTTAGTCAAAGGCTGAGCAGGTAATTTTTATTGAATTTCTGTCTCGTACTCTGATATTCAAGTTGTGAACAGTTAAAAACGTCAATTTATTATGCTTCCATTAGGGGCTTCAATGATGCCATTAGCGGTTTCAATGATGATGGCTGGTCTATCATGGGGGGAGATGGGATTGAAGACGTTGTCGTTGCTTGCAATTCAACTAAGAAAATTAGAAATAACAGTAATGTGGGGATTACATTTGGAGCCCCTGGAGGCATTATCTGTGCAAAGGCATCCATGTTACTGCAGGTAATGGAAATTGCTATGTTTTGAATTCTCTTCGATATTTGCACAGTTTTTCGTATTTCATATTTAGAAACAAAAGGGACAAAAGATAAATGGATTCCTTAGATCTGACTCTGTTAAGTGTTTACTTTAAGATCGTACTGCTTGATTTGAACTTTAGTGGATAGATTCCTGGCTGGGCACCTCAAATTTGTTAATCTATGTATGCGAGATGCTATAATTGTTTTTCTAACTTTTGAATTTTGACTTAGTTATTGTATCACAATTAGTACTAAGCGAAAAGTAGCACAATAGGATGAATTGGTCATACAAGAACATTGCGCACACAGATCAAACCTTCTGTTCGGTGATTCGAAGAGGTCCTGCCCAATTTGAAGTAAAAAATAGTTATTAACATGATAATTACCAACATAGCTTCCCCATACACAATGTTTTATAAACTGACATGCCAAATCCTTGCATGTTTCTTTATTGCTATTCTAGAGTGTTCCACCAGCAGTACTGGTTCGCTTTCTGAGGGAGCATAGATCTGAATGGGCCGATTACAACATTGATGCCTATTTGGCTTCATCACTGAAGGCCAGTGCATGCTCACTTCCTGGGTTGCGACCTATGAGATTTTCTGGGGGGCAGATGATCATGCCACTTGCTCACACAGTGGAGAATGAGGAGGTATGCTTGTGCTCATGTGACTTGTAAAACCGTTAGCACCGTTCACACTGATTTTATTACCTTTTTACATTCCCACCGCTAGTTTCTTTCTCATTGTTGGCTAATGATATTAATTATAACATGTTCCTTAATGATTACTGTCATATTAACTACTGAATAATTCACAGATTCTTGAAGTTGTCCGCCTTGAAGGACAATCTCTTACTCATGATGAAGCTCTTCTTTCAAGAGACATCCACCTTCTCCAGGTAATAATCGAGTCCCATCGCTTCCTTTCTTTTGGGTTCCTGCATTGCCTCTACCGAACAAAAAATGTCTAGTAGCAGAATATGAATGTTACCACCTCCGGTTTCCTATATTTGACGTTAGGGCAGCAACATTAGTTCAAAAATGAACTACTAAAGATGTCCTAACGTCAAATATACAAAAACAGATGTAGTATTTGGTAGCTTCTCAATATTATGACTATAGGCTCTTGGACATTAAAAGTATTCTGTACTCTCATAGGTTATGGTTGTCTGTAATTTGGTTAATTGTCTCTTTTACAGTACATCATCATCTAATCTGACAGCTGATTAAGTAACAAATGGGTCATGTCTGTTTGGTAATACTAATTGGAGTCTTGAACAAAGAAATAGGTCCAGCATCCAGGGTATCCTGAGCAGTTTTCTTTTCTAGACTATGCATTGTTAATTTGTTACTACCATTCTTAAATATATGACGTGTAGGACAACCAAATTAACCTGTTTATTTTGTCAATCACTTGAAAGGGTTGACCATCCTACAAAACTATTAGTTTATATATCATGTATAAATTGCTAATATTTCCTTTATTGTTTTAACTTTCAGCTTTGCACTGGAATAGATGAGAAATCTGTGGGGTCTTCCTTCCAGCTTGTATTCGCACCAATTGATGAACATTTTCCAGACGATGCTCCATTGATTTCTTCTGGCTTTCGTGTCATACCACTTGATATGAAAACAGTTAAGCATCGCCAGCTACATCACTTTCCTTTCGCCCCCCCCCCCCCCCCCCCCCCCCCTCCGCAACTGCTTGTTTTCGTTATTGCAATAATTGGTAATGGACTGTAGACTTTTATTACGTTTTCAGTTATCCACAATTGGTCACTGACGTGCTGTGATGTAATTCGGATCTAGTGTAACCTGTCATGTCCTATTCTTTTCAAATGATAAGTGTGTTAACCACAGATCATTATACGTTTAAATCTTGTGTTTGGTTTTCCCAGCATGTCTTATTTTTATTTCCCCATTTGGCAATTCCTAGACTCACAGTTCTGGCATTGGCATACTGTATGAAGGGATTGTAATATTTTATAGAAAAAAAATCGCCCTCTATTGTAGCTAACTGTAATTTGTTACCTAGTCATTGGCCATCTGTTGCTAGGAGGTCTATTCTGATTTTTAAATACACAAAAAAATGTGACCATTGTATCTCATGCAGGATGGTGTATCCTCTGGCAGGACACTAGATTTGGCATCTAGTCTGGATGTGGGTTCTACCGCGCCCCAAGCCTCAGGGGACGCATCTCCAGATGACTGTAATTTGAGATCTGTGCTGACAATTGCCTTTCAATTCCCTTACGAGTTGCATCTTCAAGATAGCGTTGCAACTATGGCCCGTCAATATGTTCGTAGTGTTGTTTCTGCTGTGCAAAGAGTTTCCATGGCTATATCTCCCTCACAGTCTGGTCTAAATGCTGGGCAGAGGATGCTTTCTGGCTTCCCTGAAGCAGGCACACTGGCACGATGGGTTTGCCAGAGCTATCAGTAAGTGAAGTTATAGTTGTCCTTCTATGCTGTTTCTGATATGTCACCCAAATGGTTTGATTCTTTTCAACTGTAAGCTTATGGGTTCATGGTCGATTTTTGGGCTCCGATGCAGTTACCATCTAGGTGTTGAATTACTTAATCAATCAGAAGAAGCTGGTGAGGCATTGTTGAAAATGCTCTGGCATCATCCAGATGCTATTCTGTGCTGCTCTTTTAAGGTATCATAAGAGTCGGACTCAAATCTTCAACTTTTTTGTGATCTATCTTGGGCATATACTTCTAAAGTAGAGGCAGATCCCTCAGTCTGTGTTGCTTATCCGTTTGCACTACAACATCTGTTTGCCTTTTGAACCTAAAAATACTTTGCTGAATGTTGCAGTCAAATTTACATTTTTCGTATCTAGATGTTATCACGTTATTATACCTGTTCCGAGTGCTGTGAAATAACCTCTTGCTACCTTGTGAAAATGATTTATTCTACTTGACAACACAATTTTGAATATTGTGTTTGTAGTCTGTGATAATCATGCTGGGTTCTCCTTTATTGTTTCAGGAGAAACCTATGTTTACGTTTGCCAACAAGGCTGGGCTTGACATGTTGGAGACATCCCTTGTTGCACTACAAGATCTGACGCTAGACAAAATCTTTGACGAATCTGGAAGAAAAGCATTGTTCTCAGATATCTCAAAATTGATGGAACAGGTTAGAACTGCTATGATGCATCAAATACTCCTTCAGTTTGTAATGTGCATATATGATGATACTTGTCATGCCCTTCAATTTGCAATGCCCATATATGTGATGACAGATGAACCGTTTTCATGATCTTATCCCTTGTTTTAGGGCTATGTATACCTGCCGTCGGGCGTGTGCATGTCAGGAATGGGTCGCCATGTTTCATTCGATCAAGCCGTAGCGTGGAAGGTGCTAGGTGAGGACAGCAATGTCCACTGCCTGGCTTTCTGCTTTGTGAACTGGTCCTTTGTGTGACGCCGAGCTGGTCTGTGTAGTGTGATGAGCAGATCCATTTTTGTATGATCTCGACAAGGGAAATCATCAGCCGTGATAAGGCTTATATTGCTAGTTCTAGGCCTCGAATGCAGCCTATTTTGTGACGAAACTTACTGAGGTTATCCAAAGTCTGATGTCATTTCCATCTGTCAATCACTCATCTTACCCTGATTTGTGCATCGAAATCTTCGTTTTGCCTTTCGCGCATCAAACTGTCCAGACTCTACGACGCAAACGCAAGGCAAACCGCACCTAAGAGGATAACGCACGGCGATTAGCAACGTGGCAGGATAAGACGTACACTTGTTTTACATCTAGTAACAAAACCAAGCATTTAAGGGAAAGATTGCTCAGCATTCAACCGTCGAAGAACCACGTCTACGTGCTTACAACAGGCGGCCATAGTTAGAGTGAAAAATCTCAAACAGCTCTCGTTCATCATCACCACCCACAGCTTAAGCCTCCACTACATTACAGCTCTACGCATTTCTCGTTATAGAAAAATCACTTGCAAACGTGAACCACACAGGTTGCAAAACTTAATTTGACTGGGATTCGACCAAATCCTTGTAAAACTGAAAACTAGAGCACATGGAAACGAATGAGGCACGTCAGAGTTCACGGAAGAGCACGTCTCTCACATGGTAGAACCAACGACCCTTCACACTTCACAGCAATGGATGAGATGTGCAACAAAATTAAGATTCTTTCTTCTCTTCCCGCTCCGGTTCCTTCTCCTCCGCGGCCTCTTCAAATGTCTCTCCCGGGACAAGCTCAGGGACATCATCATCATCCTGTGCAGCTGCGTTGGCACCACCCTCAGCACCAGGTACCTGGTTCTTGAACTGCTCAGCAAGCCTCCGAAGGTTGTCCAGGTTATCAGGGCCTGAAAAGGAGGAAGAGGAAGACAAGGTTAGGCAAGCAGTAACAATTGAGTTTTCACAACAAGCAAGGGAAAATAAATGAAGTGCATTCAAAGAAACAATATAAAAATAGTCATACCCAGCTGGTTGATGATTGTTGGCAGGAGGTCTTGTAGACCTGTTCAAGCAAGGCAATGACGAGAACCATTACACCATGTTGAAGTATTATAATGAAGTAACAACAACGAAGTATGCATCAGCTTGCAATAAAAATCTGCTTTAAAGCTGGTATTTGTACTATTAATTGAATGGTGCAAGGATCATGGGAAAAAGGGGAACTAAACTCATTACGTTTCGAGAACAAGGCAAAAACAATTTAGACATTGAATTTCAATACTTGCTACGTTGCCTATTAAAGAACAGTGGACATAAGAATCAAGACAATACTATATAGTCAAGCAGCAAATGATGTCTCAGGGACCAGTTATGTCTTTGTGCGACTGTATAATGTAAAGGGTACTTTAACAACAATCAGGCGTGCACAGGTTCGATATCCACTCACTTTTGGTCTGTGGTACGCCACTGACTACCCATGTATTTGCGGGAATGGATGCTTGCACTGCAGCAAACAGAGCGCTTGACAACGTTAGGCAAAGTCAGTGATATGCAGAAGTTAATGTATCAGCATGGCATGGTTTGACCTTTAGGGTTCTGAAATTGGATAACAACATCATCCTTGAAAATGTTGACCTCCTCAATGCCAGGAATAGTGTTGACTCCAATTCTTTTCAAAGTACTTTGAAGCCTCTTGTCATCTGTGGTTGTGGTCTTGTGAACTGCCTTCTTCTTCCTGCCAACAGATTTTAACTCATATACTATTAGTGGTAGTACAGAGCTACGGGTTGAGAAGAAACTCCATCAAGACACGTCATTATTAGAATGGGGGGACGATATCCTTTGCAGTACAGGCTCAGAAGGAAGAAACTTATCACAATACAAGCTTAGCTGCTTATACATCTGCAAACATATGTGAAGGACTCTGCAAGGACATACTTCCACAGAAGTTGCCACAAATCGATAGCATACGCAGTTTTTTCACCACACATGTGGATGCCCAATATGGTCGTTAGCCCATCTTAAAGATCAATGGTGCGTAGTATTTTGGAGATCAGCATGATATGAAAAGCACACTTTAACTATCTACTATTTGTGACTGTATGGTACCAAATAGGCAGATACTATGCTAACTGTAATGACACAAGGATACTTGTAACAATTAATATGGTAGGGTCATTCCCGTGTGACAAGTGTAAACACTTTCAAGTGTGGGCTTCAGATCAAGTAAAGTACTATAGCTACGTGAAAGCTACAAGCAGGATACTGCAGGATACTTTCACACTAATCACTAACGCTGTAATACATGTGAAGAGGGAAAGAGAACAAGGAAGCACCTGCGCATGCTGCCCTTTCCTCCGGTGCGCACAGCGCCAGCCATCTTCTTGAGCTTATCGACATTCATCTGCAAGAGAGAAGCCAGAAAATCACATGAGCCACAGATGCAGAACATACAGCCAGCAAGGACCCGTCAAGCCAAAAGAGCATCAGGGAGCGAGCGATTCCGCAAATCCAGCGGAGGTTGATCCTATTCGGACACCGAATCAACCAAAACCGAAGACAAGTCGGGCTGCTAAATCTAATCTCGCGAGCCCCTGGTGGTTGCTCGAGGGCTAATCTAGGCCACTTTTTGTTTTTTGCGAAAGAAATCTAGGCCACTAACGGGGCCAAAGAAACACATAGACACAAGCAGCAACCTAGACTGCGACGATTGAGCGCAGAAGCAATAGCATACCGAGGGACCATTCAATCGATGGAACGGCACATAAGCAGCAGTCCAACCCTAGTCGAGCAGAGCTAAACAAAACCCTCGGCTGTAGGGGCGACGCGGCAGCACTCGTTGCGTTCGGCCCTACACCGCTACACGGGAAGAGGAGGAGGAGGAGGGGCATCGGTGGTCTCGCTCACCTTGGACAGGCGGCGGCGGCAGGCGGAGAGGGACGGGAGGAAGAAAGGGTGGGGATTAGCAAGCAGATAGGCTGCGGCCGGCTTTGCTTTTCTTCGCCTCCGCTCCGCTCGGCGCTAGGGTTTTAACAACAGGCCAATCCTGGCCGTCCGCTCACCCGAGCCGAAATGGACGGACGCCGTTGTTCGTGCCTGCTGCATTTGTGCGCTTTCCAGTGCATGTCATTCTATTCTACAAAGTGCATCATCATACAAGTGACTTGCCAGATTCCTTTTCAAAAAATGACTTGCCACATTCGTTTTCAAAAAATGAGTTGCCAGATTTAAAGCACCATCGCATCACAAATTTCAACATAGCAGATAGAACATCTCGAATCACATTGCGCACCTCGAATCAATACGAGGCCAAATTTTGTCCTACCTACTAGAACCGAAACAAAGCATGGCTCACTTTTAGTCACGCTTGAACCTAACACTGTCTGTAAAGTGTAGTTGAGGTAAGAGAACCGCCCATGCAATGCAAGCATTTTTCATCTGTCAGGCACGCGGTGGCCTATTTCTTCTCGCCCAGCTCAGTGCAACATTTGGTGTCCATCCAGCCGTCATGCAGCCTCTTTGCCGGCCTGAATAATCGACATGACCAGCAAAAGGACAACATTTAGGACAGAAAAAAGGCACGGCATAAAACCGGAAAACAGACACAGCAAAATTATCGTCAGGAGGTACCATACCGATGATGAACTGTGACGAGACTGGTGCAGAATTTCCTCCAGGCCTTGCTCATCTATCGGAGGCATAGGCATGCTCATTCTACAAAATCCGTTCTCTCTGCACAACCAAACAGCACCACTTGTTTTCAGAGAATGCTTGTACTCAAAACCAGTATATTTCATCAGTCTGTAAAGTGTGGCCTTGATTTACCTCTTTCCTATGGCATCTATATTAGTTTTCACGTAGTAAAAGTAGTCTGCAGTATTGTCACCCAACTGCCGAGAACAAAATTGTCAGGCCAATGCAGTCATTGCGTTCAGAAAAACAAAACTACAGGGATGTTAACCCATGAAACTGAAAACTTGGCAACAGACATTCTTCCCCCAAAGTAAATTGCTTCTCTTGAACATTTGAAAATGCAGGTGATTGGCAATGCAATAAGCAAACACAAGTTTGGTAGCAAACTAACTGTAAGGACTAAACAACCTTGTGATACGGTTGATGCACATGAAGTATCCTCTCAAGGCTATATAAACTAATGCACTGCATTACAGAGCATACCTTTCCCGACTTTATGTTTTCTTCAATTTGTTGCATAAAAATATAACTGTCCCGGAGAAGCTCTCTAGTACTCTTGGAATCTAGAGCCTCTGTAAGATAATAATGGAAAAAGCCATTTACAAAGTTGGTCAGGGAATAGCATTTACAAAGTCAGGGGTAACAAGATTTTATTGAAATTTGTTTATCCAGACTACAAAGTACAAACCAAAATGTTGTGACCAATAATTGAATTATTGACAAATTGGATAGCATTATAATTCAGGGGATAAGGGCATAAATTACTGACTAGAGGAACAATCATAATCGCCAAACCATTAAATAATCTAAAAGTTTGTGAAAAGCATGATACGGAGAATTTAACATACCTTTGGAAAGGGGATACATGTTGCTGTTTTTCTTAGCGCCCTTAGTTCCCTGCCCCTGTCCAGAGCTGTTTTTCTACAGATTACAAGTTAGTAATGAAGGTTAATTTTGAAAAGTATGCCTGTATTGAAAAGGGGCCAAAATTCATAGGGTTGCATTCCCATGCCAATCGGAAAGATAAGCACAAATGTGTGATCTAATTAATCAGGCCGAGCAAGTTCAATTGCATGCCCTCTTTCTTCCTAGATAATGGCATCCCTCATCTCATCAGATAAACACAACAGAGCGAATTCTGCAAGTATTTAGATATGCTCTGTCGTAATAATATACGATGGTCCTTAGTTAAGCTGTTACGTGTTACTGGCATAAAATGTACACAGGGTGGGTAAATAACATGTAAAAGTTTCGCTGTAACTACCGTTTTTTTTGGATACGAGTAACTACCGATTCTAGAATCAAATGTACTTACCTTGTTAACTTTTACCCCAGCAGAATCTTTCTGAACCAACTGTGCTTGCTTAGCATGTTTCTCCTTGTCCTACAACACAAAATAAAAAATTGATGATAGATGCTTCTTATTATACACAGGTATCTATTTAAGCAGAAGAAACTGTGCTGTGTATATGTATGTCCCCAATCCAAGCTAGTACGAAATGAATTGCTAATACCTGCAACCACCGGTATCGCAGGGCAACATCCAAAGCAGTCTTGTTGTGCAGGGAAGTTGAGGTATGGAAGCACCTATTGGGACCGTCATGCTTGGCAAACCTTGCGAGGAAAAAAATCAGAAAGAGGGACAGCGGATGAAACGACCGTAGTAATTAGGTATGGAGAAAATTAACAGAAAACGGGCGATGTATGTATGTCAAGCAAAGTAAAGTAGTAGTACAGTTGAAGGCAGTGGAGCAAGTGTTGGTGCTCCTCCCCGGACCACACTCTGCCCGCGGCTTGGTCCTTGCCGCACTCTTCGGCTATGCGGATCATATCGGCCAACGTCATCATCATGTCCCCCGCCCCGTCCTCATCGGTGGCCGGGGCAGCCGGTGGCGAGTCGGCTTCCACCTGAGTGTGGTCAAGCAAGGCGTTGGACCCCATCGGCAGCATTCCCCAGGGTTGATCAGCGCTCGCTTGGGGTTGGGAATCGGCGGATGCTTGGCTCGTCCCCGAGGAGTCGAAGCCGGGGGCCACTCCCGAAGAGGTTCCGTCGAACAGGGAGTCGATGTCGAGGTCGAGGTCGAAGTCCAGCAATTCCTCGTCCGCGGCGCCAGCCTGATCGGGGAGGCACTCGTCGCCGAACAGCCTCGGGTCCTCGATGTCGAGCGGCAACGATCCGTTGGTGCCCGCAGTGAAGAAGATGTCGTCGCCGCCAACGCCAAGCATCATCGATTGCTGGTCTTCGTCCAAGGCCCAGCTTCCGTCCAGGTGCGTGGGGCATTGGTCGTTGATCCCCGCCCAGCCGTCGCTGCTGAGCGGCGGTGGCAGGGACGACGATTCGTCCGCCGCTGCCTCCGGGCCGCGCAGCAGATTATTCCAGTAATTGAACCCGCCTTCGTCCATCGCAGGCCGCAGCACGATCCGGGCGGAGCAAGCAGCCGCAGAGAAGGGGATGGCGGCGGCAGTGGCAGCGCTAGGGTTCCGGGAGGCTTGTTGAGGCGGGAGAGTTGGGCGAGGCCGCCATGACCGCCGCCGCCTCTGCTGGCTAGTCAGTCGTAGACTCGTAGGAGACGGGGGTATATCAATTCTTCTGAATGCTCTGCTCTGCTTTGCCCGTTATTACGTTGGGTATCTCCGTGATCCACGGGGCCCCCCGCCTGCTTGCCAGCGCGGCTGCCGTAACCGTAAACCGAATCCTCCACCCTTGGGTCTGCCTGCCATGCCATGTCACCTCTCTAGAAAGTCCGTACTGCCATGTCACCAATTTATACTCACTAATCTCCTCTCACCATTATCACGTTTCAGAGTCTCAAATAAATATTCATAGCAACAGCGACATAAAAAAAACTATTGTAACATCTAAATTTTACAGCATGATGGGCCCAGAATGATAGCCTGTTGTAAAATGACTGGGAGTCTAAAATGTTGCGTGCTTCGTTTATTCAAAAAAAAATAAATAATGTTGCGTGCTTCCAATATATAACTATTTAAAAAAACGCAATCTGATACATAATAATCCTGAATAAGCATGATATTTGGGTGCCAAAAATATGTTGAGAACTATGCAAAACAAGTGAAAAATATATGTGTATCATTGAGCAGGCCACTAAATGACGGCAACAAGTGAAATCCATGAGCTAGTGCCGTGTCTATTATGGCCTGCAAGTTTCTCTCTTATGAACAAACGAGTCAGCACCAAAGAGTCAAAAAAATTCCTGAATAGAGTTGTTGTAAACCATAGGGACTCTGGCACCTATTCCCGGTAGGCAATGAACTTTGCAATGTCATCAAGCCCGGCTTCTCTGTAACACTCTGCAATCCGGTCCACGACATCATCCCAGTTACCATCCACACATGCTAAATCCATTAGAAAGGCTGCCTCGTCAAGAACCACCTGCGATGCGTGAAAGCAACAAGGGTGATGGCGTCAGCCAAGAAATACCAACCTATATACAATCACAAGTTACAAAGAGTGTCATCAGGGACCTGTTCTGGAGCTTTTCCTTTCTTCAGATCCTCACGCTTGCCCTCCTCGGTCACCTTCTCTCTTATAAACTCGATCTGCTCATCCTCCCACCCGGCTAACTCAGCAGCCTCCTGTCTCGTGAAACAATTGCATCTGTTACTTTCAAGAAGAGTGAACATAGAGCACATGGGAGATATCAGCTGGCTGCTAGGAATATAGGCGAAACATGAAAAGGCCAGAGAAATCATACTTCATAACTGCATCCTAGTGTCCACCATGGTGACTTCAAAGCCACACGAGCTGAATCTTTGGCTTCAGATGTACGTCCGACTCTTAACAACAAAAAATAACAGGGAAAATTAGCAACAGAGGATAGCGTTGAATTCTACTCGGGCCTTTGTGCATTGGAAATATATTACAGTTAAAACATATGGTATCGCAGTGGCCACAAATGGCAATGTATAATTGACTTTTGGAGGCCAGACAGTTCAAATTCTACACGTGCCCAATATTATGCTTGTCTTGCACTTTGCAATTAAATCAGGAAATTACACTGCTCATGTTACAGTAATACCTTTTTAAAATCTCTGCATTGAACACAAAGGGTCTTCCAAATCCAGGAAATTGATCTCTAGTGTAGAATTCCCCAGTGATAAGAGCTGAGACCTGAAGGGAAAACGCATGCACATCAAAAATCACTATCCAAAGAAGGCTGATGCATCTCTGGGAAGATCTAAGAGTTTTACATTATCTCCTTTTTCTAGATGGCGTAATGTTTTCCTCTCTATAACATCAGGGAAAAGTCCAACCTACAAAAAAGCATCAGTACAAAGCTGCCTTGTAACTCAGTAACTGCGAACTGGTGTGTATCTCTCAACCTTCTTCAACAAATAGGCATCCAGATCTGCCAGCTGCGACTCTTTGAAGTCACCTTTAGTGTAAAGGTTTTCACCAGCTTCGTCCACAGCAGCCCATACATCGGCACCAGTATCAGCATAGATGTCAGCCTCAACAAGTATTCTGTGAATATATTGTTTCACCTGATAAAATATGAGCAAAAATGAGATTATAAATTTATCACATACCATTTCATTTACACTAAGACAAGACACTAGCAACAAGAAGCAATAAACTTACATTCTTCGCCATAAGCCACAACCCATGCTTACGAACTTCAACCACAGGCATTTCCATCCTGAAGGGCAAGCAAATATGCATACACATTGATTTAATTAGATGGCACTGTCGGAGATGCAATAGATATAAAATCCACAGCATATGGAGTGGCAATGGTACCCAGTTGGAGCAGTCGGCCATCTAAGTAGGGATGTCAAATTACCTGCATTTTGTCAGATGATGTCAGGTAGAGCCAGAGACTTCTGAAATCTAGATTGTAAATGCTCGGGATCAAGTGATTCATTCAGCCTATAGGACATCCAAACCTGCTGGACTCTCCGATAAGGGAACAACGACTGGAATCAACCCCCTCTTTGCTCCAGGAGAAACAATCTTTTCACCTGTCAAATATATTTTCTGCGGTCAAGATCAAGAGAGTCTTAATTCCCAAAAGGCAAAAGCTAGATTTAACAGTGTGATCTCTGCAGCGGAACAATCTAAACAGGCACAGAGGCGCGCTAACTTGAATTTGTAACAATGTGCCATTGTATTAGAAGACTGAACAGGCACCAGAAAAGAGGGGGCTCCAAGTGAGGTATGAACAGCAGGTGGACAACAGACAGAGAAGCAACCATAAGAAGAAAGAAATGGCAGTGTGATATTACCTCGTGCCTGAAGCACATTCAAGAGAGAGTTGAGATGCTCCGGTGGATCAGTAGCGGCGATTTCCTTAACAAAGGATGCATGGTCTGTATTTTTAGCATGAAAAATTGTTAGGAACTCTCGAATGGCATTGAGGGAAGAAATGGATGTGTGGGCACTCCGATAGCACACTTCACTTGTATTCTCGTTTATGGCGAATATACAAGATCAATTGGTGAGGAAAACTACACTGGCACGTGTAATGAGGCAATTTTAGCCATTAGCAAGTGTGAGTGCCCAAGGGCATAGCGATGATAAACAGTAGTATGATATAGAACTACAGCTTCAGTTGGATTCCTACTGAATAAATACGAAGCGAGTTTAAGCGACGAGAAGCACGAATATTCTTATGGTTTGGCCTCACCGTAGGCGGTAACGGCGGCGGCGGCGGCGGTAGGGGAGGCTGCCGAGGAGGCGCGGCGGGCGGCTACCAGAGACGCCCCGGCGGCGCGGCGGCCCAACAGCACGGACGCGAAGGCGGCCCTGCTCACCGGCGGCCTCATCCTCCTATGGCGGCTGGGCGCGGCGACTCGATCTGATTGTGATCGGTGGTGGCGGGCGAGTGGCGACCTCACCTGACTGAGCCGTGGCCTGTGGTGGTGGCTGGTCCGGGCCACTGGGCCGGGCTGGTAGCCCAGCAGGGAGGGATGCGGCAATCCAGGCGTAGTCCGTTGCCTCCCGCGGCTGCCGCGCGAGCTTCTCTCCCCACCACATGCACATTCTTCCTCTCGCCCCTGCCTGGGCCTGTGCCTGTGCCTGCGCCTGTGCCTGTGCTGTCCTCAACGGCCAAACCAATCTGTCCCTCATCGACGGAGGACTTCCAGCAAGGAGGAGGACGAATACAAGCAAGGGCCATCCTGCAGGTATCTGCCTTCTTCTTCTCTTGTGCTTTTGTTTGTTGAATTGATTGGCGGGCAACTCGGCCATGCCTGGGAACCATGAGGTGTGGTGTGACCATGCATGTTTTGCGAATTTCTCTTCTCGCAAAAAAAGAAGAAAAAAAAGAATTCCAGTTTCTCTGAAAATTGGCCAGCAGCTAGAACGGAGACAATAATATAATGCGCTTGGCATTTGTCAACTCCTTCCTTGTGCCAATCAATCAATGCAATGATTTTAAAAATAATTAATTTGCATTGCCCTGGCCAGACATCTGTTGTACATCGTACACCTATGCTGCGGGATGGAGGAAGCTAACCTTCAAGGGCCCTCTTCCGACGCGTCCACCTCTCCGCAAGAGCAACAATGTATGGCGGCGCAAGAGCAGCAGAGCAGCAGCAGCAGCAGAGCGTCGGAGATTGCCGGCCGGTTCGTGGAGGTCATCGATCCCACCAATAAGCAGTCGCACGTCGACACCGCCGCGCCCATCGACTCCGTCAAGGGCGCCGTCACCAAGTTCGGGGGGATCCTCGATTGGAAAGAGGTACGTAGCGCAGCGTCATCCCATTCTGTATTTATTTTTCTCGATCATGTCGCCACATGAATGATTCCTGATTCCTTAGCAACGTAGTACTCCGTATATAATAATGCATTGCATTTTTGCTGCCATGGCACACAGAAACGCAAGCAGGGGCAGGCCCAGGATGATGAGGTGGACAAGGTGCAGGAAGAGGCGGCAGAGTACCAGAAGAGATCGTCGGCGGCGCAGGCCGGCAGCGCCCAAGCTCTGAGGGAGCTGGGGAGCACCACGCGAGCCGCCGACAAGCTGAGGCTGAGCCTGAAGCGATCGCAGATCGAGGAGGCCCAGGCGCGCCTCGACTCCGACCTCGCCGGCCGCCGCCTCCGCGACCTGCAGCGCGCCGGCGCCGGCGAGACGGCGGAGGCCGAGCTGCAGGCGGCGCGAGCGGAGGTGGAGTCGCTGGCGAAGGTGCGCGCCGCCGCCGCGGCCGAGGCGGACGCCGCGGCGGCGCGGGCGCGGGATGCCGCCACGGAGGCACGGGAGACCGGCAGGGCCGTGGAGGAGCTTGGCGGCGAGCTCGCGGCGCTGAAAGCGGACATGGAGTCGTCGCACGCGGCCCACGTGGAGGCGGAGGAGAAGAGGCTTCGGCTGGCGCTGGCGCTGGAGAAGGACAAGTGGCAGTGGCAGATGGAGCTGGAGGACGCGCAGCAGGAGGCCAAGGCCCTGCGAGCTCAGCTCATGGCGGCATGCGACGTCGAGATGAAGGCGGAGGCGGCTTCCCGAGTGCTGGCCGAGCTGCTAAAAGCCGCGGACCTGTCGCCGACTAGGATGGCGCTGGAGAAGATGAGGAGGGAGCTGGAGGACGTGCGGGCGAGCGTGGGGAGGGCCAGGGACGAGGCCAGGTGCTTCCGCGCCGCCGCCGCGTCGATGCGAGATGAGCTGGAGAGGGACAAGGCGGAGCTGGCGGCGCTGCGGCGGAGGGAAGGGCTCTCGTCGGCGACCATCCCGTACCTCAAGGACGAGCTCAACCGGGCCACCGCCGAGCTCGCCGCAGCAAGGCGGACCAAGAACATGGCCCACAACAGGTCGGCGAGGCCCAGCGAGAGGCGGAGGAAGCCAAGGCCAAGGCCCGGTCCGCTCGCGAGGAGGTTGCCAGGGCCAGGGAGGACGCCGGCCGTGGCCAAGGCCGCCGTCGCCGCCGTGGAGGCGAGGCTCGAGGCGGTGGCAAGGGAGACGCTCGCCGCGACCACGTCGGAGGAGATCGCCGCGGCCTCGGCGGCCGCGCTGGTGCAGCAACTAGAGCTAAAGCCGTCAGAGGCCGGGTGCGTGACGCTGACGGCTGCGGAGTACGTGGAGATGAGCCGGCGAGCTCGGGAGACGGAGGAGGCGGGCGGGAGGCGGGTGATGGAGGCGGTGAAGCTCATCAAGGAGGCCAAGGACGCGGAGGTGCGGATGCTGGAGAGGCTGGCGAAGCAGGACAGGTACACGGAGCAGAGGCGGCAGGCGCTCGAGGCCGCCACGCTGGAGGCGGAGGAGGCCGAGTTCGCCAAGCTCTCGGCGGACCGGGAGCTCAGGCAGTGGCTCGCCGACCACGACTCGCCCCGCCCCCGCGCGGGGCTCGCCGAGATCTCCGTGCTGCACGACCGCCCCGGCGCCGGATCAGACAACCCGCACATACTCAGCCCGAGAGGAGGATACATGATGCAGCACAGGAGCACCACCGCCGAGCAGGTCGTCGCATCGGAGGCGGAGGCCAGGCAGAGGAAGGCCACCTTCTTCCCAAGGATGGTCATGTTCTTGGCGCGAAAAAGAGCGCAGTCATGGAAGTGATACCCATCTTCCTCTGTCCTTTGACTTGCTTCTTTTCCCACCATGGCACGCGGCTTGCTGAGAGCAGCACATCAAATCATATCCCTAATTGTAAATAATGTTCATCTATGGATCACACAGGAAGATCATACTTTTTTACCAAGGAGCCCACGTGATCCAAAATCCCAACACCATAGTACATGACATGCATGCCTCACAACACAGTTTGAAAAAATTGATTAGATGTTACTTGTACTCCCTCCATCCCTAAATAAAGTGTTGTATGAGAGGCGTGTTTATGACAAAACAGGGTTCCCGAGTAGCGCTTATTTAGAGACGAAGGCAGTGGACGTTTGCTATTTCCTTCGTCCAATCTCTTCACCTCGTTGGTTTCCACCAAATAATCTTTGACTTTTGACCAAATCACCAGTTCAACCCTATGGAACACGTTAGGCAATAACCTAAGACTGCAAGGGCCAAACCACAAAAACACCGTCCGTCCCGGCGAAGACGAAGACTAGTCTCGGATAAATACAGCACAAAATGGTGGTTTGGTTGCCCCCACCAAGTCAACCGTCTGCAACATCCTTAATTTCCCCTTTCCCCAACTAGCACGGCAACCCCCCCTCCGATTTCCCCCAAATCCGCCGCGTCATGGCCGCCGCCGCCAAGCTCCTCCTCCTCGCCGCCGTCGCGGCGTTGTGCCTCATCGTCGCGTCCCCCGGCGCTGACGCGCGCCCGTGCGGCCACGCGCAGACGCTCCTCATCTCCTTTTCCTCCGTCTCCAGGCCCAACCCGGACCCCACCAACCCCGCGCCCCTCACCACCACCGTCGTCACCGTCCTCCGCGTCCGCCGCCTCGGCCCGCACCAGATCCGCCGCGCCGAGGCCCTCCCCGCCGCCTCCGAGCCGGAGGTCGCCTCGTCCGCGCAGGAGCGCGCCAAGGACATCCTCGTCGTCGTCTCCGGCCTCCTCTTCGGATTCGGCTGCGGCGCCCTCACCGCCGCCACCATGTACCTCGTCTGGTCCCTCGTCGCCTCCACCTGCGCCTCCGGATACGACGACGTCTACAGCGACGACGAGGACCAACTGTCCGACTCCGAGACCCCCAAGAAGGCAGGCTACGTCATCATCCACGACGCCGAGGAGTACGCCACCGGTAATAACTAAGACTGGGGATCCGTCTTCGGCCGTCCCGAGGGCAACCAAAGCATTCACAATAATATTGCATGGTTTCTTGGAATTGTGCAATATAAACTGTATGCACCTATATATATGTTGCGTCTGTCTGACTCTATCTATGTATGTCGTTTGGGGAAAGGAAATTGAATTATGAATCAATACGCTCTACATGTGTTCTTACTTAGTCAAATTGAAATGATCCTTATACTACTTTCTTATTATCCCAAAACATGGGTCTTGTTGACTGCCATGGTTAGGCAAAATTCGGTGTTCTTTCTACAAGTCATGGTGCAATGTGTGGTTGCCTGTGCAATTGCAGATTAGAATTGACTTGATGCAGTTATTTTTCTTTGATAGTCTGGTCTTCTGGTGCGGGGTACATTGCTCCAAAGCAATCTTAGTTCCTTCACACAGTGACATACTAATGAATCACTTCCAGTTCAGACTGTCTACGAATATGACCGTGCATCATCTGCACTTTCCTAAGTTCTGAGCATTCTTACTTTACCATTCTTCTCAGTGGTGAAACATGTTAACTGTTGATTCCACAGCTTAGCGCTGTCTGGTGCAATCGTGAGTCAGTAAATACGCTGAATTTTGCCATCTGCTATTAGGCGCTATTTGTTTGGCGGCCTACCTCATTTTTTGGAGGTGGGGATACGATGTAGATTGATCTGAAGCACTCTAATGTTCTATGCACATAGTGACATAATAATGCTTGTATCCTTTCTTGTTGGAACTTGACCATGAATGCGACTCTGCAACTTCCATTAAACAACAAACAGGTAGCTCGTAGCTGCATTCTCCTTGCCGATGCCTATCTTCCTCCACTTTCTTGGAACCTCTTACATTGATTGATGTTAATATCTTAGACTCCACAGTAAGACCTTTCTAGCTGTGTTTATATCTTATGGAGATAGCTAATTAACAATCAAACATATGGTTTATCGGACAGTTTTGGGTTCTAGTTCAAATGTGAACTGCATGTATAAGAATTAAGAACCTCATCTCTCCTCTTCATTTAGAGCTGATCCCCGCTGATAAGTTGGCAATCTGGTTTGTAGCCACCGTCCTTGGCTGGTATTCTGGTCTCTAGTTTTCTATTTCCAACTTGGTTGTTTTCCTGTGATCATCTACGACTTTGGAACTTTGTTTTATGTGTAGGATAAAAGTAAGCATTTGGTTAGTTAATAGATTGTGCGAGAACGTTAGTGACGTTCGTATTTGTTTTTCATAGTCATTTGGTCGCCATGTTGTATTTTTTATGCATTAAGTTTTATACATTATTATAATGGTGTTGCATAAAGAGATGATTGCCTATGGGCTGTGATATGTGAACCTGGACAGTCTGTTGTTGATCAGCCATTGCGCAAGTCAATTGTAAGGTTGATCATTGTACAGTAATGGTTGTTGTACCATCGTTTCTCCAGCTCGCATAGCTGTATGTTTGGACCAAACTTTGGTTATTGATGTTGAGATTGTACAGGACAATCTTGTAAGAATTATGCCCTTTGCTTAGTGAATTCCTAGAAACAGATTGCCTCTGCTGCACGGTATGATTTACTAGACTTTCACAGTGGATTTGGGCTAAATCTCTGCCTATTGGAACATTTGGTTCTGGGCTTTTATGTGATTCTGTCGTGTATGCTTTCTTCTCAAACCAGACAAGATTGAGCACCTCGCCTGTTTATCTGAATATATCTTTCTGCCGCGCAAGCGCAACGGCACAAAGACGAACTGGGGCTTAAGACGCTTAATACTCGCAATTTATTGCCTCACTCATAGGTTCGGCGATAAAACTTGTCTGAACTACTATTCTCAAAAAAAAAAAAAAAAAAAAAAAAAAAAAAAAAAAAACTTGTCTGAACTTTAGGGCACTCGCCATTTCGCCAATGTGGGCCAATCCGAGCATTTTCCGCCAAACTAGGCCTATAGTAAGAGAGTTCTTCAACTGGACCGGGCCGTTCCGAGCGAAACTTATGGGCCGCGATCCATGCATATGCCAGGCCTGCGCGGCCCGGACCGGCCCATATACCTCATCCTTCTCTCTCCTCTCCTCTCTGCTGTCCCCGAGTAGTCTCCTCCACCCTTGTCTGTTCGTCGCCGCCGCGGCCGCCCGCCGGCCTGCACTGCACCCGGTGCTCGCCGCCACTTTGCATAGTTCCGGCAACGAGGCAAAGTCAGGTTCCTTCGGTACCGCGGTCCAAGCTGGTGCTCCAAGCCCCTGGCAGATCCCACGAAGCCCGCAAGCCCTACCGCCGACTTCACCATGGCGGAGCCCTCGCCGCCGCCGTCGAACGCTGGCCTCCGAATCCTCCTGTCCAAGGACCGCCCGGCTCCCTCCCCTCCGTCCACCGCCGGCTCCACCGTCTCCAGCCACGCCGACCGCGACCGTATCATCGTGAGCTCACAGCCCCTCCCTCCCTGCTCCTCAACCCTAGCTGCGGTCATTTTTTTGTCCGTTCATTTTGGTAGCACGAAGGGTTTTGTTTTCTGCGAATGGTAATGCCAGTGGGCTCGAGATGCAGCTTCCCGCGCCTTTGATGCATTGCCTTTTTTTTCTCTCCCTGATTCCATTTAGCTGCGAGATATCAGTTGCAGATCAGCAGCTACAGCTCAATAGTTATTAGTGGGCACAATGAGAAAAACACTGACTGAATTACCCTGCGGCAATAGTGTCTGTTGGTCTCAAGCAGTCTATGTTACAGCTGCTCTGGCGGTTTCGACTGTTATTGGATGGGCAGTAGGTCTTTGTGGGCTTAATCTTGGGTGGTGTCAGTTGTGGGATCGCGTTAGATGATAGAGAAAGAGTGCCGAAAACTTTAATCAAAATGTTTCTATACTCTGTCACAAGTATATTCTTGGCCAGATGTGATTCCATGCTTTTTGTAGGGAGTTTTCCGGAATGCGTTGTCTATGACTGAACCCCCAGAATCATTTGCCCTTCAGACAGTTCAGGAAGCAATTAAACCTCAGGTATGTAATATTCACTCATCTTGATTGATGATGAGTTTTTTACTCTATTTTGTTTTTGTTTTCCAGAATGCTTGTAATTTTAGGTAGGCTACGTACCTGATTAGCATGCAGTTTGGGGGTCAGCTACTCATCTGATCTGACACACACATGTCATTTCTCATTCCGCAGAAAGAAACAGTCTTAGTCCTAGAGGAGAATCAATCCTTGGAAAATGCTCTTCGAACATTGCTGCAGGAACTTGTGGTAAGCTTTCTTATGTGGCTACACTAATCTGTCATTAAATACACTATGTTTTTCGGTAGCAGGGTTTTCTTTATGATTTCTAATAGAAAACAGAAGGTCCACATGTATCTTTTTTTTATTTACTATATATACTAGAAAATAGCATTGGTTGCTGATTCTGTTTTATATTTGTATTCTTAGTCATCTGCAGTCCAATCAAGTAAAAAGATTATGCAATATGGAAATGCCTTGGATAGCGGAGAAAGTAATTGCCTGATAACTCGCCTTCTCGGTCAGTTGCAGTTCTTCCACCTTATGGCATCAACTTTTGACTTCTGAGCACTATCTGGCACTTATATAGCATTAATTTCTAATCTAAGATATAAATGTTCTGTCTTGTTAGATATTGTGCTTTACCTTTGCGAAAGAGGGCATGTCGAGGGTGGTATGGTATTCCAGCTCTTAGAAGACCTAACTGAAATGTCAACAATCAAAGACTGCAAAGATATATTTGGGTATATTGAGAGCCAACAAGATGTACTGGGGAAGGTAATTGCGATCCTTATTTGATTTGTTTGGTTAGTTCTGTTAGGCACAGAAAATGCATGTTTGTAAATTTGCTGATGGATTGTCTTGTTGGGTTATTTTCAGCAAGAACTTTTTGGACGTGGAAAATTAGTTATGCTAAGGACTTGCAACCAGCTTCTTCGAAGGCTATCAAAGGTTAGATTCAGTTGTTTTCTTGTGCCTACTCCTTGAATTTTATTTTCTGTTGCTCCCATATTTAAGTTTGATGTTAAGAGGACCTGTTTGTTTAGCTAGCTGACTAGCTGGGTGATCTTGTCTATAAAAAAGATACTAAAAAACTCAACAGATATTAAAAAACTCATATATATTGTACATAAGTAGAAATAGGAATTCATAGTGATCTTGTCTATATGTGAATTAGTCTAAACTGAGCAAAGTGTGTTCAGTAAGAGCTTTGCTACAAACTTTTCGTTGCATTAAATAATAGCTTGTACCATACCACAAAATAATACCTTTTCGTTGAACCTTGTGGAGGCGATGGTCCTTTTAACTCCATGAACACCTTCAACTACTACTCTTTGTATCTATTGGAGTTCTCCCAGCACTTCTTTAGTGCTGAAGAGTAAAATGGTCAGCCACCTCTTAAACTTGTCCCGTCCTGTTCCCTAAACTTTTAAAATGAACATTTAGATCCCTAAACTTGTTAAGTGTGCCACTTAAGGTCCAAATCTCCTTAATTAGCATAAACTTCCCTCTCACATGCTAACATTGCACCCAACATGAAGGGGGCAAGCGGTGACATTTCCTTCACTGTAAGAATTTAGGGGACCTGAATGACATCATGGTGTGTTTTACTCTTCTGTCGAGCCAGCATTGATATTTCCTTCATTCTTAAATGCCCCAGGCAAACGATGTGGTGTTCTGTGGGCGCATTATCATGTTTCTTGCGCATTTTTTCCCACTATCAGAGCGTTCAGGTTTGCATATTGTATCTCTCTTTTCCCAGCCTCACCTAGTTTGCCTCTTATTGGTAAACTGTATATAACTCTCTTCAGATACACTAGTCAATTTGTTTGTCCTTTTTAACAGCTCTCAACATTAAGGGAGTTTTCAACACATCAAATATAACAAAGTATGAAAAAGATGCTACGGATGGTGAGTACAACTCATCTATGTTAACACTGTAATGTTTTATTTTGTTTGTTGCACCTGACTGCTGCAAAATTATTTGCCTTTTGTCCTATATTCAGTCTTCACTTATTCTTGAATCTGTCTTCTTCAATGCTACATCCTGATGTGTACTATTATTTTGAAGGAATATCTGTTGATTTCAACTTCTACAAGACCCTCTGGAGTCTACAGGTTGATATTTAACGCTTCCTGTCATTCTATGGAATTGGAAACTGCCACTAGATATCCTACATTCTTGTTGATCATCAAATTATTTATTTAATGTCCATTTGTTTTAATATTTGTGTGTTAGGAGCATTTCAGCAACCCAGCTTTGACTTCTACAAACCCCGCAAAATGGCAAAAGTTCTCCTCTAATTTGGGGGTACGCTCCTCATACAATTTTCTTCCAATGACATGCTTCCAGCTCATTTTTCAATTATGTGGCCTGCGCGCTCGTTCTGAACATATGATTCATACTAAGATAATTACTGACTATCCAGGTTGTGTTGAACACATTTGAAGCTCAGCCTCTTAGTGATGATGATGGAAAACTTAACAATCTCGACCAGGAAGAAGATGCAGCTTTCAATATTAAGTACCTGACTAGCAGTAAATTGATGGGTTTGGAGGTAAAAGGTTTTTGGCAGGTGGCTCTACTTCCCTTTTACTGTTCACTGTTGTGATATAATCGTTCCATATTTTCAGTTGAAGGACCCAAGTTTTCGACGCCACATTCTTGTCCAATGTCTTATATTTTTTGACTATCTCAAGGTATGTTTACTTGGAATGATGCAATGGTGGCATTTATTTGGCAATCGTACAAGGTCCAGCTGATGAAATTATTTTTTGGTTCAGGCACCTGGAAAAAATGAGAAAGAAGGTCCAGCAGGGGGCATGGTCAGCACTGAAACATGATGTTTTTTTCCTCACACAGTTATATGCCTTAAGACATTAACATTTCTACATCTCATTTCATAATTATTTTTCAATATTGTGATTTTTTTGCAACAGCTAATTTGCCACTGTATCAGTTCTCATGAAACCCCTTGTTCTTTTAATGTATCTTGTGCACCCATATAAGCTAGATCTCAAAATGTTCTAGAATAGTGGCCATGTGTACTCTTCAGTCAACAAATGAAATGGTGATTTTTTTCTCGCAATGCCCTACATGCATATTTCACCGCCGTTCTCCCTTGCACCAATTGAACACAATGAAGACAAGTTTACATACATATGATCCACATGTGTGGAAGATACTCTTCTTAAATCCCATATGAAGTTCAAATTATTCATACGTTACAGTTATTGATATTCCCAAACATTTGGGTGTGGGCAAAACTAGTTATTTGTAATTGCTGAGGTTTGCACCTTTATATGGATAAAATGGGCTGTTCCATAAACTTGGCCATAGTGATTAGTGTATTAAATCAATGTATAGAGGAACAAAATTATCTTCAAATTGTTGCAATTGACTAAGTATTTTTCAGCTCTCAGCTCACGGTTCAACCGTGATACTTAATCTCGTATATTTTTCCGTTCAATCAGAAAGAGGAAATCAAAACTTGCGAAGAGCGTGTTAAGAAGCTTCTGGAGGTTATTCCACCAAGAGGAAAAGAATTTCTGAAAAGCATTGAACATATTCTTGAGCGGGAGAAAAATTGGGTATGCTTTTACTGCACATAATACAAGTATTTTTACCTTTATTATATGAGCTCACGCAACCAATTATTCTCATTCCTCTGGATACATTTTGAAAAGGTTTGGTGGAAGCGCGATGGGTGTCTCGCATTTGAAAAACCACCCTTTGAAAAGAAATCAATTCAGGCTGGAGGCAGAAAACGGTATGCTACTTGCTTAGGCCACTGAAGTACTGAACTCACTGTTGATGGGTTTCCATTGATTATATTAAAATTTATTGCTCTAGATTCGTCTAAGAAAGTTTAATACGAGAGAAATTGCAATAACAAGATTGCATGCAATATAAGTTGTCAAACCTAAACATACTTATTTCTCAGAAAGACCATATCCTCAATCATATAGTTAATAATGTTAGGGTTCTGCTAAAGTAAAAGAAATCAAGGGATACTTTGCACAAAATCTAAATCTTTGTTACCGATGCAATCTGAAAACTCATTGGTGTTTTTATTGCCCATTCCCTTTTGATACTTTGCTTCCATGATCAGCAGTAAAAGGTTATATTGCATGCTTTGTAGGAAGCCAAGGTGGAGACTGGGAAACAAAGAGCTTAGCCAACTTTGGAAATGGGCAGAACAAAACCCTGTATGTACATCTTCCCACTATAGTGATTGGTTAACAATGAAATTGCACAAATTTTGTCTTGGTTCCATTTTTTCTTGTAGATAGAAATCGTTGCAAGTCTTGGTGCCAGTCTAGTAGGACACTGGTGTAATGCTTTTGTCTTTTAAGTTCTCACTCTCTATTTCCCTCTTTGAAGTGGAACTTCTTAACTATTCTACATCTACTTAGTTTGGTTAAAGAGATTAAATTTATAGATCAGTATTTGTCCCTTAATTTAACTTTGAACACTTCCTCTGCATTGTTTGAAAAATGTCAAGCTGTATAGTTCAATTCTCCATGGCTATACTTTCACAGAATTTCTTCTGTACTCTTGCGCATTTTTCTGACATTTAGTGTAATCACTCACATTTAATTTTTATTGGAACTGTAGAATGTTTTGACTGATCCTGACCGTGTCCGCATGCCATCAATTACAGAATATTGGAAACCCCTTGCAGAAGATGTAAGCTCTTTGACCTTTTTTCCTGCACTTTTTTCTATCTATATTAAAAAAAGAGGAAATTTCCATGATATTATCCTTGATGGTTATTTTGCACTCTGGTCATTCATTCTTTTGGTGCAAACGAAGTTTCAAACAGTCATGTAATGACAGTTTGTACCTATCAACATGTGCAGATGGATCCATCCGCTGGAATTGAAGAGGAATACCACCACAAAAGTAACCGGGTAAGTTTGAATTCCAGCTATACTAATTGCTGGACTGCTGGTTATTCTAAAATTTGACTTGCACAGCAGTCCCTTCAAGCTAATTATGTTCAGATTTTTAGAGCCCTCCATCATGCCCTTATACTACAAGCAATGAAACAACTTGGAATTTGTATACGCTATAGTGGAGTAAACTTTCATAACATCAGTATAGTGCTCGAACTTTTAGAGAAATGTTGAAACAGGAATCTAAAAGGGCGGCCTTTGGTGCAGTGGTAGAGCTTCACCGCCGGTGACCGGAAGGTCCAGGGTTCAAGCCCCAGCCTCTGCACATTTATGTGCAGGAAAGGCTGCAGACCCTGCATAGTGCGGGAGCCTACGGCACTGGGTACGCCCTTTTTTTTGAAACAGGAATCTGTGGATTTAACTAACATAACATAGGTGCTTCTCATAGCAACCCCCTGATGGCCTGATCTACTTGCACAATACTGGCAGTGTTTGTTGCCTTTATTAGCTCCAGTCACATTAAAAAAACGTTGTATAGCTTGTTACCTGTCAGTGTTTATGAAAACAAGGCGTCGTGTTTCATGGGCACTGATTTCATGGATGCCATTTTTTTGTGCTGTGTTTGATGTGGGAAATAGCATTTCATGTTTAACTTCCATGTAGCTAGTAGATTGGTCTCAAGAGCAGCGTTTATGTGACAGGTGTATTGCTGGAAAGGGTTACGCTTTTCGGCCAGGCAGGACTTGGATGGATTTGCGCGGGTAGTGTAATATGCTATGAAGCATTATAACGTAATTATTCGATTGTGTGCTAGAGTGTAAGGTTGATTGAATACATGTAATAATCACCATTTCCATTTCAGTTTTCAGACTATGGGATTGAAGGAGTTGTACCTTCAGAGCTCCTGCCACCTGAAGTAAATGCCAAGTTTTCTTCAAAGCCTGCTGAAAAGGTTAAACGAGTGAAAAGGGAAGATTTGAAAGGCGCTTCGGCTCAACCCAAAGAGCAACAGGTCCGTGCATGTTCTGCAACACATTTTTCGTTCCAACGTTTGTAGATACTAGCAGTAGTGTATTTATACCCTATTTATATCATTGTTGTTATGTGCTGTGCAGATTGCCGCCACACCTGAAACCGATGGAGGTGGCAGCGGGGGTGACCCAGAAGAAGGGGCGGTGCCTATGGATTCCGACAATGGCGCAGCGGAGGATGGTCAGAAACGGAGCCCTGAGGAAGTCTCTGGGCCTGAAAGCGGACAGTGCGAGCCTGAAGCCGATGCTGATGATAACATGAAAACTGAGACCACTAGTAGGGATATTCGTGCCGGGGAGAAATAGAAGCTGTAAAATTTGTGTCAGGACAATGTTGTATCATTCTGCCAATATTTTGGACTAAAACTGGGCAGTGGGAGCTGAATTGAGACCTCTAGTTAGCACAGCCATTAATGTCTCTTTACTGATTTGATGCCATGGTGTTAACCTGACATGTGTATAGAAAACATGTTTGTGTGTGTCCATATGCTCCTGCTGTGTGTAACCCAGTGTGCTCGTACATTTAGCCGTATTTGCCATTTATTTCAACTGCTCGTCCCGCTCCTCTGGTCAGACGTGGAATTTCAGTTCTGAAACTCGAAGCCTCAACTACTACTTTCTTAAATTTCAGATCCCGGCAACCTTTTTCAAATTCACCGGTACAGCTCGTTTGAATTCATCTCCTTGCAATAAACAATTCGAACAACGGCACAGCAGTAGTAATTTTGGTTGGTTGGGTTCGTATCCTATCAAGCTGCGTTGCCTGTGGTCAACCACTCCAGAGGCACGCAATGTCATCGAGACCGTCCGTTCCTGTCGCGCAGTGCACCTGGACGGCGCTGATCAACGGTAGGACGCTGGGCTCGGACGACACAGGTCACGAGCGCAGCAGTGGGCGGAGTGCCTGGAGCTAGCTATATATGCAGTGCTTCCTTTTCACTCGGGATTGTCTTCCAGTACAGGCAGAGAGGGGAGAGGCCTTGTCACCTTGTTCACACTCCACAGTCCACACAGATCAAAAGGAGAGCTTCCAGCCCTGCGAGAGAGAGAGAGAGGAAGAATGGCGGCCTCTCCTTCCCCTCCATAGCTGCCTCCTCCAATCCGCTGTAAGTCCCAGGGAGCTTCATTCATCTACATCTCCCCACATCCTTCTCTCTGGGTGGCTGCTCCTTTGTTCTTGCTCTGCATGAATCCTTCCCCTTTCGAAAGAGAAATGAATGCATCGGTAACCTGCGGGTTTTTGCTGGTATTTTGTCAAGCATGCTGAGCGGAGCCTCGGGTTACTCTTGAATTTTTCTGGCGAGCCATCTACTTGGGATGAGTAACAAAGGGGAGGGCATGGTATAATTTTGTTTTCCACAGCCAAACCGTTACCATTCACCTGTGCTTCAATCCTCGCCAGTCAACACCCGCAAAATTACCTTGCTCAACAGCAATGGAATTTTTTTTTAAAAAAAAATAGTATAGTGCTGTGCGGGTTTACCATTTGAACTGCTCCCCGCCAAGGCATTCTTTTTTTTTTACCAGTTGAAACACACTGACTCCAACACTCACGCCGCCCTCGCCCTCGGTCTGTGTAAAATTAACCCTACCCTAATGGCGACATGTAGGGCAAAGGTAGAAATTTTTACCGGCCGTATGGGTGCATGGATAGCCGCGCCGCGTCGCCGGAGCACGGCCACGGGCGTCCCATCCCATCGGCCTCGTGTACCGTCCAACCATCCCACGTTTACAGTGACAACACCTCGCCTCGGCAGCCGTGGCGTCCGGTCTCCCCTTTCTTTCTTTCTTCTTTTTCTACAGTACTACTACGTACTAGCCTAGAACGGTTTCATTTATCGCTTGGGTTTTCTTTTTGTATTCCTGCAATTTAGAAATATATACAGTTTATTGTTTTAAATCCCTAGTTTTATTTATCTTTGGGGGGTTGGTACTGTTTCACAGCATGCAAATGTTGCTCGTGACTTGTTCACTCCATCCTACCTACAGTAGGGTTTGGCTTGTGTCAGGTGCTATTGCTGCTGCGGAGCACGAGAAGGAAAGGAATCGAATCCCGTCAGACAGAGGAAGGTAGGCTGCCGCTGCTATGGACGAGGACTCGGCGGAGCAGCAGGCGCCTGTGATCGGCGTGAGCAGCTGCCGCGTGCCCACGTGCCCCCCTTGGCTGCAAGCGGCCATTGCAGGTCAGTGTCAGTCCTCCTCCTACCCGTTGGTTGCTCTATCCTGCAGCATTCTGTACCTGATCACCACGAAATTTGGAGGACCGTTGGTAACCAACTGTATTAGTATTGTGATTAACGTTCGTATCAACAACGTGTCACTGGCCCAATGATCTCTATTCGCTTTATTACGGTACAAGTACGTGTACTACTGTAGTTAAAAGGAGGTTAAAATGACAAGGGTTTATCTTCCCTTTTTTTCTACTGTGAACTGTGGGAACGATCAGGTGGGGCGCAGTAATGAAAGTCGCTGATAGATCCGAGCCTGCATTGTAGCAAAATGGTCCGGACCGGACCGGACCCCATTCCCCATCCTCGTGTTTACTTATGAATGCGCTGCACCCTGCAGCTGTACGTACTAGTACCAGTGTGCTGTCTGCAACACACGATTGCATTGCAATTTGCAACTGCTGGGGCTTATTGCTTTGCCTGCTTGCTGCTGCTACTATTTTCATTGTCATGGGACTAGTTGCTCAGTTGCTGGCATCATCATGCTTCATGCCAATCTTTGTCTCCGTGTTACTGTGTACGTAGTACATGTTGGAGGCATGCACAATGAGAGGTCACGGGCGTCCTTTGATCCGCATTGATGCGTCACAGGATCCTCGGTCCTCAGTCTAGCCATGGATTCCATGGCTTCATGCTCCTGCCATGTCCAGGCGATGGGCACTGCTGCCTGCCCCTACTCGACAGTCGTAGCCTTGCCTTTGTTCCCTAGCTTCCTCGTGGAATCTCCATCGGTCTTTGCTCGTGGGGTTCACCTTTAGGTGGTGCAGCGCTTGTAAATTTGAAATTTGAACTCTATCGCTCTCAGTGTCAATCAATCTAAACAAGGAGACAAAAGTTAGCACCAACAATCATTCCAAGTCAACGCAACCATCCATGTAAAACACGGCTGTTGTAATTAGCATTGAAATCATCGTGTTTACTCTATTGATAACAGTTTATCCTTCATTTTTGATTTGCTACTTGCATTGTTCATCATCCTGAGCTTGCTAATGATGCATTTGGCTTGCATGGAGCAGACATCGAGCAGCGTGTGCGCGCTCTGGCCGTGGACGATGCGGCCACGGAGGACTCCTTCGCTGAGCGCGCCGAGAACTACTACCAGAAGCGGCCTCAGCTGGTGGCGCTGCTCACCGACCTCCACCACCGCTACCTCTGCCTCGCCGACCGCTACGTCCAGTCCATCTCCAAGCCCCACCACGCCGCCGCCGCCTCCTGCTGCTCCTCCGACGTCGACGACCGCTGCTCCGACGCCGACAGCTCCCTCTCCTTCCAGCAGCACCCGAGCTCCTCCAGCAGCAATGATGACCCCGATGCGGTGGTTGCGGAGCTGGTGGTGGCGTGGGTGGAGCGCGAGATTTTAGCGGACGAGGCGGAGCGGCGGCGCGCGGAGGCGGCGCGCAAGATCGAGCTGCAGGGGAGCCTGGTGGAGGTGCTCGAGTCGGAGCGCCTCGTGCTGCTGGGAGAGAACGCGCGCCTCGGCTTCCGCGCCTCCGCGGCCGAGGAGGAGGCCGCCGCCGCCGCCGCCGAGCTGGGCTACACGCGGCGCCGGGCGGCCGAGATGGCGCGGCTGCTGGTGAAGCTGCGGGAGGACCACCGCGTGTGCATGCTGGGCCGCAAGATCGAGGCGCTGCAGGCGCAGGTGTACGGCCTGGAGCTCCGCAACCGCGAGTGCTACGACGCCATGGCCAAGTGGGAGGCCGACCGCAAGGCCGGCGCCGCCGAGATCCAGAGGCTGCGCGCCGAGAACAGGCGCCTGGCCGAGGAGGCGGCCGCGCGGCGGAAGGGGAAAGGGAAAGGCAGCGGCGGGTGGTGGTGGTCGAGGGTGCGGATGGCGGCGGAGTGGACGCCCTGCGCCCCGGCGGCCACGGTCAGGAAGGTGGGGCAGCAGATGAAGGGGAAGGACGGAGGGTGCTTCTGCATCTAGATGTTCCTTTTTGGGATCATTTTGCCCCTTTGGGGTGGAACTATCCATGGAGATTGGAGAACTATCCATGGTTTGGGAAGGCTGAAGCGGGTGGGGTTAGGTATATAATGGAGTGTTAGAGATCTGTGGATGATCGCTGCTGTACCGTATTAACATGTTGTATGACATGATGCGTACGATAAACTGAGCGGCGGATGATTGTTATCAAACGATTGTAATGTTAGCCCGTTGTTGCACTTGAGATGGTACTGGTCTTTTCAAGTCCTGGCCTGGAAAACATATATAACACACTGTTTTTTTTTATATATGTAGTGATGAAGGATAGAGATGTCGAGGGAACGATGACAAGGCTAGCTTTTGCAAGACACAGCAGGCACGGTACTTTAGAGTTAATTTCAGAGAGTCCGGATCGGAAGCGCATTGCATTGTTGCGTTGGACGTACTAGCTAGGACTACAACTCGTCCAGTCGATCGGAAGCGCATGCATGCAGTTCCGTGTAGACGTATAGTATGCCCATCTTGAAAGATTTCTTGTCCTTTTTTTGAATCAAAAAACAAACAAACAAAAAAGATTTCTCGTCGGCGGCTTGTTGTCCCAGGTACACGTATAGCCGCCGTGGGCCGAAAGTTGCCAGTTCGGGGACATGCTGGGCCGGGCCAAAATGGGTCATAGTAATAGCGAGCAAGCTTCTTGGTCGCTTTTGTCGTCAGATAGATATGCAGAAGCACATTGCATGTGGATGTTTGCATTTATTCATTCAGGATGGATGGTGGATTTCTGCATTTATTCCTGAATAGAATGGAGGTAGGGCACGCACGCCGACACTTTTCCTTCCGAGAAACCGGCCGTAGAACGCCCTTGTCTGTCTTTTTCATGGAGAAGCATTCATCAGCCTTTCTGGTCCCCCGTTTTGATGAAGGCGAGCTGATGCCGTAAACTTATTCCACTCGACACTTGTTTTTCTGAAAAGAAAAATCAATCACAGTGCTCAGAAAATACGACGAAAGCTTTTTTCAGAAAGCAAAAGTTGCCGTCCGAGAATTAGGATTCATTCCGCCAGAAAGAGATGGCTACCTAATTCACCACACGGATTAATACTACTCCGTCAGAGAGCCAAGTCGCCTATGCTGATACTGACCCTATCAAACCGTAACCTGAGTCACCTCACTCACGTGCTTAGCTTGCCGTCCTGTACTCCTTTGTTCTGTTCACCGGAAAGTTTGACGCAGGCACCACGGTGCTCAAGTTGCACGGCTCTTGCTGCATGTGCTCATCATCCGTTAGACGCGGGTACTGGATTCGCATTTCTCCACGCATCTACTTCCGAATTAGTTGAACAGAAAAACAACCCGTTTGCTAATTTCTTTGTACCGACGAAACTTGCATGAGCTAGGCAACCATGTAGTATCAAGATCAGAAGAAAAAAAAAATGGGGGTAATTCTTTCCTTTAAAAGATGTACCGTGTACTATGTTAGGATGATAACTTTTACAGCTTCTTAGGATCAAATTCTTTCTTCTTTCTACTATATCATATAACCTTTTAGGAATCTACTTAAAATATTTTTGTATGGTTCCAAAGGACGCTTTGGGATCGAAAAGCAGACTGTGTGTCTGATAAATGTCAGTTTATGCAGCTTGCGATGTACTAACACCATCACGTACGGTTGATGAGTTGAATTCACCCGATGGATTCTTGTGCACGCATACAAAGAAAAAATATATATTTATATAAACATTAAGCAAGACTTGGCAAAGAGTTGACATAGGCTCTGTTTAGATGTTTCGCGAAATTTTTTTCGAGTATGTTCCCTCACATGCATGGCATATTAAATGTAGTCGAAAAAAATAACTCATTATATGGATGGAGTGTACTTCGCGAGACGAATCTAATGAGCCTAGTTAGGTCGTGATTAGACAATAAATTGCTACAATAAACATGTGCTAATGACGGATTAATTAGACTCATTAGGTTCGTCTTACGATGAACTGACATAATCTGTAATTAGTTTTGTAATTAGTCTATATTTAATACTTCAAATGTGTGCCCGACATACTGTAAATTTTTTTTCGCGAAACATCTAAACGTGGCCATAGATGGGTCGTCCTAGTCGTGTTGCTTCTCGTATTTAGTTAAAATAATGCCAAACTGGCATTGTGGTGCGTGGACCCTGATGCGTTCAAGGTTTGCCCATGTTGACACGTGGAGATGCTGCTGCTGCCATTGTGTCGTGTCAACTGAAGCCCATGTTCTGTGTTTCCCTTCCCATACCACTGACGGCGCAATGTAGCATGCGTAGAAGCAGCAGTACCGGTACGAATCCACCGACCCGACGCGAGCCAGGTTGACCCGACCCAGTAGAAGCAGAAAGCCGCCGCGTGCGTGCGTGAAGCGGAACGCGGCAGCAATCCACGGGACGGGACAAAATCAGATCGCTCGCCCAGGCCCCGCACCGCTCCTCTTCTTCTTCTTCTTTTGGCCGCGCGCGCGGGCGGCCACCGACGCGCCGGGAGGAGAGGGGAGGAGAGGAGGGGGAGGAGCCCTGCCCTGCGCTCGCCAAAAATAGCCGATGGTGGGCGTCAAGCAGGTCCTCGTCCGCCCCTACAGCGGCTACCGCCGCCGCCACCACGACGACGACGACGAAGATGACAGCGGCAGCAGCAGCAGCACTTCCCGCGAGGAGGTGCTCGTCGACCAGTCATCCTCGCCGCCGCCCATGTCCTCCTGCGGCCGATACGTCCTGCACCGCGTATGCAGGTTCGACACGCTCGCCGGCGTCGCCATCAAGTACGGCGTAGAGGTCCGTTACGTGCTTCTTCTCCATCGCCAACCATTCATTCCTTGCCACTTTCAGATTGGCTTTGATTTGCTTTGATTTGCTTTGATTTGATTTGGTTGGTTGGCTCAGGTGGCCGACGTCAAGCGCGCCAACGGCCTCACCACCGACCTGCAGATGTTCGCGCACAAGACGCTACGGGTCCCGCTCCACGGCCGGCACCCACCCGCCGCCGCTACCTCCTCTTCCCCAAGCCACGCCGATCGCGCCAGGTGCACGCCTGCCCCGCCCCGCCCCTCACAAATTTTTGCCTGATTTCTTCCTCTTCAACTGGTACCCATCGCATATTCTATTCTCTGATAATGTGCTTGCATTGAGCTCGTTCCATGCCTTGTGTTTTCTCCCTCTTGCCTAACAATCGTCAGGGCAAATTCGGGCCTGATTTTGACTTTGTGCTCCCCGCTCTTCCTGCTAGTCCTGGATGCGTATGCTAGTACATGATTTGATTTGATTGGCAGTATTCCACTAGGCATACAGGTCAAACCCCGGTGAGTTTGGCAGCTTTGGCCTCGAGCCCTCAACTAACCGGTGTGGTAGGCAATGTTCCACCGGTGTGAAACCGACTGCCCCTTCCACCATTCACGCTCGCAGCCACACTGTTGAGTGTGTTGAGCACTAACCTGACACCTAGTGGCAACTGGGCTGTGAGTGTTTTCCTTTTCTCCCAACTTCATCCCAAACGGATCCGCCACCTGTTTCCCTAATGATGCAACACCCAAAGAGAAGCCGTGAGGAGGAAAGACGACGCGCTCCTGCCTGGCAACAGATTGGCAGCCAGCCTCCACATGCTTGCACTCTCAGCATCACTGCACAGTGCACCACACTTTATTCTTCACAGATAGTAGTACACCTTGGATAGTTACAAAAACATTTGAGAACATTGTTTTATTCTGGATGGATTTTCATGTAAAAGGACATTGTATTTTAATGGATGCCCTGCCTGCTATATTAGTACTCCCCCCTAGCTGTGACTTGTGATTGCATATGCTGCCTTTTCTAGAATATGATGATGGTACCATGTGACGCCCTTTTCACAATGCTGACCAGTTGTCTTGATTTCGGTGGATCTTTTGGCTAGGTATACTTGTTGCTTTATCTGCACTAACAATATGATCTGTTTCAGAGAATGGACTACGCGTCGCCCTCCCAAGAATGCTGCTTCTTTCGATCCATTTCTTAAACCACCGCGGAGCACAGTTTCGCCATCCATGAGCCTCTTGCAGGGATACTATGGCCTTACGCCGACTCCAAAGGGGAACCTGACCGATGAAGGCACAGAAATGGCAACGTACACTAATGGTAAATCTGTTACCCTTCCTTGCTCCGGTTATGATTCCTAATCCAGTGATTCATTGCATTTCTGAGCTTCAACTCCGAACCACCTGTCTCCAGGTCAACATAGGAAAGCCAGAAGCTTATCTAGCAGCTTCTCTCTTGAAAATGGAGATGGAAATTGGGAGGCTGATGAGGCTGAAAAACCCATAAGGCGGCGCCAGAAAGCCGATGCTGAGCTGACAACAAGGGAGGACAATGGCGGTGGCCTGTTAGCGAGGGCCGGGCAGGGCTTGGCCATGAGGCCAAAGTGTGGCAGCCGAGCAGATATGAACAGTAGCCAGCAGGACCTTTTAGCGACGTGGATGCCTTCGTACGGGGACGGGCTGCACGCTGTGAAGAAATCATCGAGCACTCCGGAGTTCCAAGATTCAGACAGCATCAGCATTGCTTCGGTATGGTTGAAGAGCAAGTGGAACCTGAAACCAGATGCTTTCACCCTCACACTTCCTCTCCCTCTTTTCGATGGCATACCGAAGCCACTCTTCGACAGCATCCCGAAGCCCCTCCTTGACAACATTCCGAATTCGATTGCTGCTTGGAGGAACAAGGCGGCCAAGGATTAGTGAGGTTCATTCATAGCTTGATTACTACATGCCTTATACTTACTGGTTGTTTTTTGGTATCTTAGTGGAGGTGCAGGAAGGGCCTGGAGGAGTTACCTCCTGGGTCGGGCACTGCTAACGCCGAGATGATGCTGAAATGGCATGTTGGATACAGTGATACATAGCTTCCGCATACATACTGTACTGAATCTGCTGTGCCAAGGCAGCAGATGTTTTCGTCGTTATAAATTATAAAGTTGAGAGTTGAGACATGCGGTATCTTCTGTACACATAGGAAAGAAGGTAAATGCCAAGCAGCATGTGTGTTGGCCCCGTGCATTAATAAAAAAAAGAAATGGATTTGTTCATGATAGGCAAATGGATCCTCTACAGACCCTTTTTATTTGTGAATGTACACCGTTATGAATAGTTGAAAATGCAGCAAACCATGTACATCTCGAAGCAGAACGAAAGTGCAAAGGATTCGCCATCTAGGTTTCAACACCAGGCAGAATCTTTTTATATGAGCATGAGCACCAGACCGAATTGACAAAAAAAACAGCGAGCCTGCAAACCTTTGTCACGTACTCCCTGCGTTCCAAATTATATATTATGAAAGAAAAACCATAAGGTGAGTTGCCGCAGGCGAGTCTGCAGGGATTGAGTCTAAACTTCAGGCGAAAATTAGTTCCGGTACAAAATAGTTTTCTTTCAAAAAAAAAAAAAAAAGAGTACCCCTTCTCATTCTACACCAGGGAGAAAAAGATTCAGCACATGAGCTAGTACCTAACCATCAATGACAAGTATTAGCCGACCCTGTTCTTACACCCTTACATAACCTAAAACTAAGTAGTCATGAGAAGATAAATATAGCTCGACATGAGTCTTCATAAGCCAACATGGCGAGACACCTAAGTGTTGTACACACGCACCCTTTGGACATACAACCCTTGTGAAGCATATTATTGGCATACACGTTCATCTGCTTCACGGGCACTTCCTTTGAATATAGGAAACTCCATGCTCTTCATACCTGGTGAGAGATATAGCACGGATTATCAGGTGGTGTCTGGGGTAAGTATGAAAAGATGAAGAGGACCAAAAATTAAGCTTACTCGGCTTTGGAGAACCACATTTGCTGGAACGACCCAAGAGATGCAAGAATGCTCCCTCCAATCCAAACACTGCAATTGATGTCCGGCAAATCAGCCATGCCGTTGCACATAGTAATTGTAAAAGAGGCAATTGAAACCTATCTACCAATCACATGAGGACTTGAGGAGGGTAAATACCACAAAGACAAGCAAATATAGTAGTCTAACCTGAATCGCCTCTCTACAGAATTTCCACTTGCCATAACCTTGACACGAGCAGCTTGAGGAGACTCCTGCAGTAATTCAATGTGAAAAATAAGAACCGGCCTTAAGAAAGAGTCAGGGATAGGAACCATTCTGACAGTATTAACCACGGATGCTCCATCCTATGAACTACGCTGTACTTACTAACCAACAGAAAGAGAGACTGTTTAATTCTACTTTTTCCTAGTAATGCCACACAATTTGGGAAAATGCATTTAAAACTTAATAATCCCAGTGTACTCTATGACATTACATTCAAAGCTATTACCTCCGTATCGAAATATTTGTCGCCATTGACTTTTTTCGCAACGTTTGACCATTCGTCTTATTCAAAAAATTATACAAATATTTTTTTATTTATGATCTACTTTATCTTCAAATGAATTTTAAGTTTGACTTATCTTTTCGTATGTTTACAATAATTTTTTGAATAAGACGAATGGCCAAAGTTTGCAAAAAAAAGTCCACGGCGACAAGTATTTCGATACGGAGGGAGTATATAGTAAGAAATTATTAAATTACTATGAAAGCTATTGTCTGAAGAATCTGCTAATATAATGTCCATGTTACAAACCAAAGGCTATTGTATATATGAGCGGTTAAAGAGCTAAAAAGAAGTTGTACCTCTAGTACTTCTTTCTCTAGGCGCTCCTTTAACTGCAGAATTGATGATGAGCCACCAGAAAGCTATCCAGAATACAAGTTTGCAGATGTTAGTTAGAATTGTACTGCAAAAGAATTGTGCTGAAGGAGCATGTCATCATGCATTATATGATGATACGAATAAAGTATGCAGCTCTGGAATTCGTGTCTTTACCAAGATGTTGCTGAACAACTCCTTGCGTATGTCAACATCGCACCTATTTACGCTATCAATGACCTGGCAGAAATGAAATATCATCAATTAGCTACACAAAGAAATGTCATGCTGTCAGAAACAAAAAAACAGTATGGAACCCACTCAACTCACCATTCGTGGAAGACCACGGACTGCATTTGAATCTGCAAATCCATCAACCCCTGGAATAGTCTGTCGATCATAATATTTGTATGCATGAGTCGGGAGATGTAAAGAGAGAGAAAGCAAAGTCCACTGATGTCATAAAACTTCTATAACACTAAAATCTACTAAACAAGCAACCAACGAACTAGTTTTCTTCCATGCAATAAAACAATCTAATACCAAAACCTAGCAAATTAAAAAGGCAGTACCAAAACAAGTTAGGCAATTACAACCTACAAATTATTCCAACCAGAAGGTACTACCCCTTTCCAGACTACTCACCTGGGACAGAGACGGATTAAACAGAATATCAGGAATCTTGAATCTATCAGCACCAACTTCAATAGTTCTGCTCAAAATGTCGGATAAATAAGTTGAAAGTTATGCAAAAAATACACACATAAGATTAAAGACAAGAGCAGTGGAAAAGATGGGATATACACTGCATCCGCCCTCTCAATGCATGGCGAGGTTATAAGATGATCCACCAAGTTGCAAATGTTCCATGAATATTTTAAGAAATAAGGCCAACAAGTTTCAGGAGACAAACTTCACCCAACCCCCTCCATTCAGATCTTGAGTTAAAATTTGTGGTATGGTAAATTTGGTTTTTTTTTTCCAAAATTAAGTCAGAGTTCCTAATGATCCATCTTTATGCTAGACGCACCGATAGCTTGAGGTACAGCGAATAAGCCCCCAATGTAAAGAAACTTTTTTGACAGGAATGGACACTCCCTCCGTCCCAAAATGTAGGTCGTTTTGCTTTTCTCGGTTCATAGCTTTTGTTAGTATATATGCACCTAGACATACGTTATATCTAAGTGTATATAGCTAAATCTATAAACCTTGAAAAGCCAAAACGACCTACATTTGATTTGAAACGGAGGGAATAGCTAACAAGAAAATAGTAGTAGTTCGTATATCTGGAAACAATATGTGGCTAAAATATTTTTGTATCCAACTTACTGTCCATCAGGAAGCTCATAAGAAGTCGTAGGAACATTTGCATATGCCTACTTCTGCAAGAAAAATAAAGCTGGAAAGTAAGTACTCGAACATAATAGGAAATACAAGAAAAAGGTGTAGACACATAAATCAATGAAACAAACATAATTCATGGTATGGCGCTTAACATATGCATATAGAAACCAAAGGAATATTGAATCCACAGTAGAAACTAAAGATAATAGCTGAAACATAAATATTGTAATTACAATGGTATACCATCAAAAGCAGTATCTGGAACTCTGCAAACGGACTCCTTAATGTCACTAGCAATAGCCCTCTGTAATTACAACATATCGTCATTGAAACTAATAAGATAAAAAATACATGACAGAAACTAAAGGTTTGTAAATGGACATACCATGCAGTACAACCTGTAACTCTCTGTGGTGTTTGGAAGATCAAGGTCTACAATCTGAAACAATAAGGACAGACATAAAGTCAAAAAAAAAAAAAGAGGAGCATGCCTGCCTTCCAATCATCTAGTATAGCATGTCAAAGCTTGGTAGTATAATGGCAAAGAGTTGCAAATGCAGAAGCCAAATGAAGCAAATGCAGGATCGCAGTTAACATATTACAAGAATAAGACCCATCGAATGAGCCAAATAAGCTGTAAGAACTAACAAAACCAACAAGAACTAAAATTATTACTCAAATCTCCTAGGGTTCGTGTATCTGACTACTAACAAACATACACAATGCAACTTGAGCAATACACCAGAGAGATTAAGGGTCTGAAACCAGAAATCTAAACCAACATTTTTCCCTTGCAATATATTGACACTATTGGCTATCAGGTATAGAACTAGTACGTCATATGAATGCACATTTGAGCCATAAAATTGGATTGACGGAATAACACGTAACCAGAGGTGTTAAAAGAGTCAGCCAAATAAAAAGCATGGGCTTGCCTTCGCCCAAAAAAAAAAAGGCTTCTCTCCAGCAATCTTATTTTAGCAGTGGTTGTATCTCTGTCAAAACAAGTCCATAAAGTCTTTCTGAAATATTTCAGGCACATTGGCAGATCCACATGATTCAGGTTATGTAGTATTATAATTTCAATGTATGGGCGAGTTTTCCCTTGGTCTGAAAGAATTACAAGCAGACAGAAACAATTTAAATATCAACATAATTCTAAAGGAAACAGCACCTTATATTCTCCAGGACTGATCTCCTTCTTCTTAAATGAATATCTGGGCCTAATCTGGAAAGCGAACAAACAAGAGTGAACAGGCAGCAAAAATTAATATGTTATGTGAAGCAAGAGAGAAGCTTACAACAACACCCTTGCTCTCCAAGCTTTTCATCATACAGTCAGTTAAAAATTCACCGCCGACTGGAGAAGTCGCCACAGACTGCAATTAACATGTTATCAAATGAATAAATTGTGGCTATCGAATAAGATTTAAGGACTGTTAATTTACTGTATATGTAATACAGCTTAAAAGACTAATCTATTGAACATCAAATAAGTATTGGTTGCTCACATTTCCAAATGGAGTACTGAACAAAAGCAAAAGGCACTAATCAGACATGCGCAAGTATGGCATCATACTTAACACTTTCCTCTTACAGATAGTTACAAGCTTGTCACATATGAAACATACCATACCTTTTGCAAAACAAAACCATCATGCACGGCAGAAACCACAGTAGACCCACCACCACTGCACCAAAAATGGCCAATTTGTCATGTTATATCCATGCTTATTATGATGAAGCCCCAAAACACATGGAAACTAAGATAAACTGAATCAATGATGATATGTGACAGCCAGCACTGTTTTTTTTCTCGAACACGCAGGAGAACTGTGTATCATTATATTAAGAATAAGAAGAATAAAGAAGTGGGTTTAGAAGCCCCTTACAACACCCACCCCCCCCCCCCCCCCTTTTCCCCACACACACCCCATTTTACCCCAAATGGTGTATCTCTCTTGATCCACGACCAGCACTGTTCGAACACACATGGCAGACTTAAAAAATGAGACAGTTCAAAACCAATGTTTGTAGAATTACAAAATAATAGAGATGGATGTAACTAAAAGCTCAAAAGCATCGGTCAACACAACTATCAACTAACACATTAGAACCAATCTGAAACTCATGACCAGAGTAGTATCACTGCATATGTTTGTTAACAGTAGTCATAATGATGTAGAATCTGTTGTTGTAATTTTGCAAAAAAAAAAAGGGACATCACTTTCTCAGTTCTATTTCATTTCCATGGGATGGATGGATGGATGGACTAATCATACATGTGTAAGTGCCCCCAACTTAAAGATGCAAAAACATAGCCTGTATCTTGTATCAAATAAACAGGGCGAGGAATAACCAATCAAAGCAGACAGCAAATGGAGGTGCATTTAGTCATGAATTGACCAGTCCTACACGTGCAAAGGCCAGAGGGAGCTACGTTGCATATAAGAAACGGTATCTGCTTCAGTTGTGTGACATGGAATATTATAATGCTCACCTGTCAACCACCAAAGATGTAGCTCGTCCAGAAGCAAAAGATGTGAGCACCTGATAGCACAATCAACAATAAAATAATAATAATAAACTAATTGCAACAGGAATTGATTATGACAGAGACATACAGCATTTTTGGCTAGGAACAGCGCTGGCACTTTGTAGCTCTCAAACATAAGCTCTGCTGCTCTATGAAATCAACAAAAAACAACAGTCAGATGTGAACGTATTAAGTCTTCCTCGATTCCGTAAATACGTAATTAAATGCAGACATAAATTTGGATATGCTGGGATAAATCCAGATTCCGTGAATTCATATGCAAGCCATATTCAGAAGACAGTTAGGTTGGAAAAATCATTTTACCTTGATTTAACTTGACATTACAAACAGCAGAGTAACCAAGGACAGATATACCAACAGGACTATACCAAAAAAAAGGGGGCTTTGAGTCCCAAGCAGGTTGGGAAAGTCTAGAGATGAAACCCAAACATGAGTCACCACCAGAAAGAAACAGCCCAAATTAAATACAGCATACAAAAAATAAAAGGCATAATGATAAATAATATTTGCAGTCAAATTCTTACTACGTAAAAAATAAGAAACATGTTTCAGGTCTTTGTAACAAAACTGTTATTTATGAAACGGTACCGTCATGACTGTTAACAAAAGCAGCTAGGAAAGTAGTATTGTTGTTCTATAGGTTCAAAATATTGGTAATAAAAAAAAGTAAACAGAAAGCATATGCACCTACTTCTCTCTTTGCTGTGCAGTGTTTGTAGATGGTTCGGCTATGAGCATGGGATGCTCCTCAGGATTAATCAACAATCTCCTTCTGAAATATGGAATAAGTCAGGTGACCTTAAAACAGAGAAGGAAAGTGTCTACGGATTACAGAGCCACGCCAGAAACAGAAAAATCCTAATTTCATCGACATTGGGTTATAGTTATAGAGAAGTAAGCCCATCTCCATCAATTAAATCAAGCTAGAAAATAATAAATTGTATCTGATTTCACCATTAATATATGCAACCAACACACTGTACCAGGTTAATAGAAAATTGCAAGGGTAAAGCAGTAACAATGTTCAGATTCAAATAATACCCTAAAAACAACCTCTATTGCTGATTCTCAATTTCAGCGAGTAGAAATTTCTTGGAAACACGACAAGAATTCACCTGAAAGCATGATTCCATATATTATCAACAATATCCCAATCAGTTACTGTTCCATCTTTCATAGGCGAAATCACCTGTTTGGAGGTAGTGGAGGAAAGAATCAATAAATGGTAGTTAAGAAAATTATGACAATCAAAGTTAATCCTGAATATGCATAGATACTAACATCCATATGATCCCTCCTGAACTCCAACTCTTGACCGACATAAAGTTTGCGCTTTGTCTTGGCTTTGTCCACATCCATGGGCTTGGCTCCATTCTTAGAATCTGATGCAGAGTCGCCTTCTTTCTCTGGCTTGGAGTCATCAGTGTCACCCGTTTGTTCAATTGCACCAACAACCTTAACATGTCAAAAGGCGCGGTAAGAATTTGTTACAGGTAGCTACCGAGCACAAGTCCATGGAGCGACGGCAAAATAGCATTTCTAAGCTGCGGTAATTGTGCTAGCAAAGATGACAAGAAGTAGCTAAACACTTAGCAGTTGAATTAGTCATTAATGCTATTCAGACATGATTTCTTGTTACATATGATTTCTTAGCATTTTTCTCAACAAAATAGTGAAACTAAAAACTGACTCATCGAATGCAAGACATGGCCGAAAACTAAGATAAGAGCAAAATAATCTCCTATTGAAGAACCGATACATAAGATGTGCTTTAGATTATAGTTAGCCTCTGGAATCAACAGGCAGCAAGCCCAATTGAGTTGAAACTACCGGCAATATGCCCAACAGAGAACCAACTATTCACCAGTTGGGCAACACCACACCACAGGGCTTGCAGCAAACACAATTACACAAAGCTGAATCACCAATTAACCTTGCATTCAACTAAAGGGTACAACGATTATTAAGTTAGAGTCTATGTGCAGGTTGATAGCTGTTGCAAAATTCACAAACTGAGCCGGACCTAGCAGAAATCATAAGACAACGCAGCATACATCTGTGTAGAACGAAGTGAAGCAGCTGCGTGTCATGTTTGAACGCAGCATTTGAAGGCAACAGCCTAAATTACCTCATAAACTTTGAAACTAAGTGCTAATTCGGCAGTCCAAAACGAAATTTCCAGAGCCGCATTTCGCACTAACAGCTTAGAGACACCGCACAAGTGGCCAGACTGTGACCCCAAAGCGAAAGTGGGAAACGACGGCAGAACGGTGAGGAAGTTTGGAAGCAGCAGAGGGGGGCATTTCTCTCACCGATGGGAAGACGGCCTTGGGGGTGTCGTCGCCAGCGTAGCCCGCCTTGCAGCTGTAGGAGCCGACGTCTATGACGATTGCCGATACCTCGTCTGCCAAAGCAAGGCAAAACGGAGCGATGGGCGCGTGAGATCTCCAGGGGTTTAGGGTTTAGCGGGAGCGGAGGGGAGGGCGAGGAAGCTTACCTCCACCGTACATGGCTGGAGATCCAGGGAAGGAGCGCGGGAACGGGAAGGTAAGCTTGGACCGGAAACCCTAGCTCGCCGGAGACGGGGTGGGGACTGGGGAGAGAGCGAGGGAAGCGAGGGGTTTCGCTTTGCGAGCTTGGGCTCGACTTGGCGGCCCCCTCACCCTCCTCCTCTGTGGACTGGTGTGTGTGGCCCGCTTGTCAGCAGGAGATTAGCCGGAACTCCCTTCCCTCGGGCCTCGGCTTGGAAATATTCAGCTTGTTGCACTTTAAAAAAAAGAAAAACTTTGTACACGGCTCCAGGAAATATATGATGCTTAAATAAGTATGACTTACTTATCCAAGAATTACATGTGTGAAGACCGAACATGAACATACACCGACAGGCCTAAACCTAACACAGTGACACTTCTCCATTGCAGGCCGCCAGAAAGAACTACTACAAATAATTTGGTAGGTTGGATATTTATTATGAGAAAGCACCATACTGTAGTGCAGGATTATTGCACCAAAGCTTGCCAACATATCTGTGCAGTGGTAACTTCTTTTTCTGGTAGATGAAGAATAGCCGGGCAGGCTACTGAGCAAACCAACTTCGGATTATGTCCAAAAGCCCAAAGGAATAAACTTTATGTATGTATTACCCGAGTACACGAAAAGAATCTTATGTTCTGAAAGCAAAACTGCAGGCCAAAACATATAAGAAACGAACAGAAACAAATTATATGACTACAAAAAAAAGAAACCCGAAAAGAAGAAATTGTATGAGTGAAAAAAAAAACAAATACAAAAAAACTGCCCCCACGCAGGATCGAACTACGGACCTTCAGTTTACAAGACTGACGCTCTACCACTGAGCTATAGGGGCTTTCGTGGCTTTGCTTTTAAATGAGGCTTACTATCTATATATGTACACCTCAGCGGAGATAGTGCGGGAACTGTGGAGTGTGAGTTGATGAAGCCGGTAAGCACGGCCGGGTACATGGCGGCGATGGTGATTGATGAAGCCATCCGATCGAGACGTTTCTAGCTTTAAAATATTTTTTGAAAAGATCTTTTTTAAAAAAGAAGAAGAATTGAAGAAGATCCACCATGTGTTGTGTAAGTGAAACCAGCGCTAGCTAGAAGATCACCAAATCGCATTTTATATTTTGTAATGGACAGAACTGTTTACGGCAATGGCAAAATTAAGAACTCTCTGGATTACACACTGGCTAAATTAAGACGGCAACTGTCGATAAGCATGACACGCAGGAGTCGTAATCGTCTTGAAACTAGAAGAAAGGATAAATAATGTGCCACAAATTAAAGGTGCAAACACTTTAGAACGAACCGTTAGTTTGCACACAGCAGGTTGACAAGTCGTAAAAGCAGGATAAAGAAAGATCCATGGCAAAGCCAGCACATAAAAGCAGAAGCAGGAGCAAAAGGCGTGCGTGCATCGACGGGCGTAGCCACGACGACGGATGACGAGGCACCACGTATCGCCGCTGCACGCTGCAAGCGTGACGCTCCGTCGTCTCGTCCGAGCATCCCCCGCGCGTTATAAATAAGCCGACCGCAGCAAAGCCTCCATCATTGTGATCTCAAGGTTGAGCAGCCATGAGGGTGGGGCGTGTCCGGTTGAACTTGAACGTCGGGTGCCTGGCCACGGCCAGGGACCCCGCCACCCTCCGCGCCGCGGCCGCCGAGCTCCTGGCCACGGCCGTCTTCGTCTTCGCCGCCGAGGGCGCCACGCTCTCCTTCGCCTTGGGGAACAAGGGCGGGCTGGTGGCCGTGGCGCTGGCGCACGCACTCGCGCTCGCCGCCGCCGTGGCCTGCGCCCTCGACATCTCCGGCGGCCACGTCAACCCGGCCGTCACCTTGGGCGCGTTCCTCGGCGGCCGCATCTGCCTCGTGCGCTCGCTCGTGTACTGGGCCGCGCAGCTGCTCGGCGCCGTCGCCGGCGCGCTCGTGCTCAGGATCGCCACCGGCGGCGTGCGCTTGCCCGAGTACGCGCTGGCGGGGGGCATCAACGGCCTGCACGCGGTGGTGCTGGAGGCGGCCATGGCGTTCGGCCTCGTGTACGCCTACTACGCCACCGCGATGGCGGAGCAGCGCGCCGCCGCCGGGGCCGTGGTGGCGCCGCTCGCCGTGGGGCTCCTGGCCGGCGCCAACGTGCTGGCCTGCGGCGCGTTTGACGGCGCGGTCATGAACCCGGCGCGCGCCTTCGGGCCGGCCATCGTGGGCTCGCGCCGCTGGGCCAACCACTGGGTGTACTGGCTGGGGCCCATGCTCGGCGCCGGCCTCTCCGGCTTCGTCTACGAGCACCTCGTCGTCCTCACCCGCACCCATGGTGACGATGAGCCCACCAACCGCGGCACCACCCGTCGTGCGTAGCCTAGCCGATTGCTTGCTGCTGGAGATTGTTGTCTTCTCCTTAGCATGCCAAAGTCACCAAAAATCCTATTTGGCATGTCATACTAGAATATTCTGGAGTTCGAGTCATGAATAAAGTAACGAGTGTTTGGATCTCTTATTTGGATGTCAATTGAAGGACTAAATATGGGCTAATTGCACATGTATAATGGGTAATTAGTAGTTAGAGACTTGACTACCCATGATTAGCCCATATATGTGCACTAAACTTTAGCCTTTCTATTTTAGCCAACCCAAACACCCCTAAAGCTCATCCTAATAAATTGTACCGTACTCCCTCCATCCTAAAGGCATTATAAGATTTTTTTAGGACGGAATAAGGAGGTAGGAAAATGTCCCAAATGTCCTCAACTAAAAGTAATACAAGACAAGTTTTCTAAGTTAATAAGAGAAATATTTCACAACTTTTTAATTGAGTTGAATGAGTATTTGTAAAAAATTCCTAAAACGCTTTATATTTGGGGACAAGTTTTGAAGCCTTGGATGCCTTGTATTTCAGGACAGAGTGAGTAGTTATTAATTACATATCACCTAAAACATTTTTCCCTAAAATGACAAGTAATTGTACGGCATGAAGATACAGAATAGAGAGACCAACTTTTAAAAGCATATAGAAACAAACTTGACAAACATAAAGGAACAAAACAAAACGGTGTTTGAGGTAAAATGAAACTCAACATGGGTTGGTGGCACAAGATCTAATTATTTAATTTATAAGATTCATCGATCTTTAAAGTACACATGATGCAAAAAGTGAACATGAAAACTAAATATTTACCATCATATTGGTGCCAGATTTCCTTTTAACCTACAATAGTCAACGGCATCCCTTCACATATAGGGTGGAGCCACAATGAAAAACGGGAACTCTTTCTCCTCCTCTGCACCATGGCTCTCCATCACCCTATGCTGCTTGCTCTGGTTCTGGATTTTCTCGGCTAGACTGGCACTTACCATGGTCGCAACTTGATAGCTCGTAGGCAGCTCTCCAAGTTTTTGGAATAACGAGCTACTTTTAAAGAACTAAGTTACCCACTAACAATTTCTAAATTCATACATTATAGCACATAGTTGATAATACTCGCACATTGCAAGGTGTACACACTATTCTAGAGAACATTTATTTTTTTTAAAAAAGGGATAAGCATCCAAATTTTTAGTGAGCACATAACCCAAAATATAAATTATTTATTTATGATTAAAATAGATCAATAAATTATTAATATAATCCATTTGTCACGAGGTATGAGAGGTTTTACCTATACACTTGAACAAAATACTAGACGCATAGCTAAAAAAAATACATCGATGAAACACACATGCACCTTGGTATAATAATTAAATGTGCATACTATTAAATCTAGTTAGCTCACGAGCTGTAAAATACAATTTTTGTGATAAATTTTGAAAGTTATAAATACATTTTTTATGAGATGGAGGGAGCACTTCAAAACAAAATAACATTAAAGATAGATTGTTACGACGCTATTATTGCACTTTTTATGATATAAATAGTAAAGTTTATCAATGTCCCTAGTAAAAAGCTGTCCAAAGGTTGTCACAATGTACTCTTTTTCATATTAATTGAATCTAGACATGCACAATCATTACGGAGAGTAAAATAAACATTTTTTAAAATAATAAAGTTCATTAACATCCCACCACCACATGCCTAACCTGTCAAAGGCTGTCACCCACTACAGGCTAAGGCGGTGGTGGTGGGTCCAACTGTACCGAAGTGTTAGGTTTGCCTCCATATGTGTGACCTTTCTCTTTCCTCCCACCTACATTGCATTGCATTGGGACCAGCGCTACGAAGAGGAACTCTGCGCCCGCTGGTGTGCCACCAGAATTCGAATGAGGAGCGGGCGGGAGGGGACCCACACGGCGTCGGTTGACTCCGGCGTTTCACTGGCCACACCATTGACCACAGATGGATCGCCACACGGGATCTTCAGTTCCTTACGCTCACCGAGCACCGCCTGCTTTCCTTCACTGACAACCCTGCCTCACAGCAACTAGGGCCCACAGGTCAGAGGCGCATCAAATTAGCGATGTGCCCACAGCTCGCGCTACTTGGCTTGGCGGGGGCAGCGCCGCATCAGCGCCTCCCTCATTGAGATTCGCCGTCTCCGCTCCTCTCCCTCCAGGCCAGAGGGCGGAGCCAGGCAGCGCCGTCCGGTAGCCGTCGCGGCCTCTCCTCCTCCTCTGCCGCCGCCTCCGTACGCGCCGTGGCCGAGGCGGCGAGAGGTACACTTCCGTGGGGAGATTCTGGAGCGGGGGTGAAGAGAGCCGGAGCCGGGCCACGCCGTCGCGGTCTCCGACCCCGACGGCGCAGCTTCTCCCCGCGCCCGGTGGAAGAACACAGGGATCGAGGGGAGAGGTAGCCCGAGGCGCTTCGCGAGGGTTCCAGAATGGTGGTGAGAGCACTCTCTTCCCCTCATCTTCTATGCTCTCTTCCCTTCCATGTATATTGTGACAAGATATGTTTTTTCCTTTGGTGAATTCTCGATACTAATTTTGCCCGCTGCACGGTGACCCCGCGCGCTAGATTTGGGTTCGCGATGATATTGCGGTGTACTAGTCCCAATATTCGTTTCCCCCCCTTTTAGCGCTCCAAGTTGGGGGTTTTTGCGCCGTAATCTAGTCAGAACTTGCATTTTGGATTGGTGGTGGTTTTATTCCATTGTTGATTGAGGGTGCCTGACTTGTGCTGTTTAATTCATGTTACAGCACTGGGTTAGCGACAACGAGGATAGTGATAAATTTGAGTGGGACAGTGATGACGATGACGAGGAGGTGGGGTTCAACGCTGCTGGCGCCGGTTCTTCAGCTCTGGCCTCGAGGAATATTGATGTTCCAGGCCCATCGACAAGGGTAAGGCAGTTAGGCAACTGATACATACACTACAATGCTTCAGCTCACAGGAGTGCAAAGCCGGCTTGCCAATCGGCCCAAACTGGCTGAGGGGAAAATTCAGTAATCATGAGGATCATGATTAGTGTATTCCGCCCAGCTGGTTTGGGCCAGTTTGCACCAAACCAGTTCGAACATCCCCAACATTACTGTTATCTTATTTCTTGGGGCTATGATGGTAATGTGATGTTTGTCTGTTGGTCTGTGGTCTGTTTTCAAAGGTTGCTAATGGCTATGGGAAGGCTGGGCCATCTGCCTCCTCAGTTCAAGAATATGTGGCTATGGGTTTCCCAGAGGAGATGGTTCTGAAGGCCATGAAGGATAACGGTAGTTACTTAATAACCCATTTCTTCTCATTTATTTAGGTTACAGGTGATTTTACATACTCAATTCGCTTGCTGCTTTTGCTTTCAGGGGATGATGGTGTAGAGTCATTAGTTGAACTTCTTCTTACCTACAAGGTATTCATCTACACACTGCTTTTATTAGTGCTATTCTTCTGATGACCTTATGGCATGGCATGAAGGAGCGTTTGTATTTACATGTGATGCGAAATGCAGGCAATAGGCAATGATCCCTCAGTGAATAATGGCTCTACTTCTGGCTGTGCCCCCCAAGCTGCTGAGGACAGTGATGATGATATTCTAGAAAACTGGGACACTGATGATGCTGGTGAGAGAAACAAGGGTCCTGCCTTTGATGAATCTGGTGATGAGGTATTTCCATGCTCCACCTTGATGACTGCATTTACTTTCTTTTTGAGAAAAAAAACATTATGCGTCTACTTTAACTCAGTCACAAATGCTTCTGCATTAAACATGTTTCATGTTATAATCTGGTAAATGGACTACTTGCTCCTGTTCCTATTCAAACAGGTGCTAGCTACATAGCTGCATCAGAAATATAATCTGCTTTGTTTTTCCCCTTATACTTGGGAGAATTATGTTGTTTTAGGCAAAAGGGCATGTTCCCATGAAACTAGAAACCTGGATTTTGTAAGAAAATCATATTGGTAGTCAAGGCAGTTGTGTCAATTATAAACTTTGAACTACCGCATTTCATCTACAACTCTTGTGTTAGTGACATTCTTGAACAACACACCACTGTACAATAACAAATCTCACCTTAATCCTATACCGTATATAATTAGTAGCACTCACAAAAGGTTCTGCAGTTGTAGGGTAGAATCTATGTCATCTTACGGGCGCAATTCCTTTTTGATACTTTTGCAAATTGATCACTGATCCTGAGAACTGGAGACTCTATAGTGCAACAGCATTCCTGTTTCACTGTAACATTGAGCTTGTCTTGGTGCTTCCCAGTCTTTGGCATGTGACTGCCTGTATCTGAGGGTTGGTTGAATAGACTACCACCAGGGTTCTTATTTTTATTATCCAGTACATACTCTTTTTCAATCATTGTTTTCCTGACTTGTCCATAGTTATGACGATTCAAGAATTTTCTGTTGTCCTTTGGAAGTTAATTGTATGACTAGTTTATGTAGCTGCATCAACTGTACTCATTGCTTTCTCTGTGCTTTTTATACAGGATTTCTTGCACGAGATGTCACGGAAGGATGAGAAAGTTGAATCCTTAGTGAAAATGGGGTTTCCAGAAGATGAGGCTGCCATGGCTGTTACTAGATGCGGTATGCTCCCTTTAACTTCTGTATGCCTTAGATTCTTCAGCAAAATAAGTTTTTTTAAGGAGAATAAGCATTTTTTTTAAGAAACCATGTTTCTAAGGTTAAGCTCCAACCTTGAAAGTAGGCCATGTTCTCATATAGAATAAATCAGTTGAATAATAGCATTGCCATGTTTAGTGTTTTGTCAAACTTTTTATTGGTTTATCCTCTGCTGTTGAGAAATTTCCTCAAGTGCTGTAACTGATAACCTGGCACGTTTGCCTTCTTTCCAAGCTTGATTCAACGTTTGCAGCAAGAACTAGTAAACCAGTTATATTTGAATCTAAAGATAAAAACATGTAGGCACGCCTGTATTTTGTAGAAAGCAAGGCATATGATAAATATTGTTTCTTACAAGAGGAATACCTGGGGTGTTTAGGAACTTATCCATCCAATTACTAGATGTAGATAACAAATCAAGTTTTAGTATGGACACTTCTTGATCGTAACTACATGTACAAAGCTTTACTGTGGATAGCAAGTGTCCAGATGTCCCTTCAAAGCAGACAAGCAACAATTTGTTGATCTTTTGGGGGCAGAATCTTTAATGCACTTGCTGTCAAATAAAACTATTTTTGTGTCTTGTAAGCAATTAGTACCACTCACTGATTCTGTACTTGTCTTCAGAGTTTATTACCCTATTCACTGATCATGTACCATACGCCGTCTTCTGTGGCTTGTGGTTTAAAACTACTCAGGGCAGGACGCATCTATTGATGTTTTGTTTGATTCGATCTATGCTTCACAGACAGCAGGAGATGGTTATTATGGCAATTCTTCTGACCATGAGGTGTGTCTTGGTTTAACTGTCAATTTAAATCTGCAAAAAAGGTTCAGTTCTAATTTAATGGGCTGACAATGGAACTGTGTTTGTAATCCTGCAGGATAATTCCTATGGTGGTAGAAAGAAAGGAAGGCCAGGGAACACGAGAAAGAGAAAGAGGTTTGGAGATGAAGCACAAGGAAGTAGAGGATCTTTAGATGGTATTAATGATGAGCCGATGCCTTTGCCAAATCCAATGATTGGTTTTAACTTGCCAAATGGATCAACGTCGGTTTACAGATCTCTACCTGGACAAGCAATCGGGCCTCCTTATTTCTACTATGAAAATGTTGCACTTGCTCCAAAAGGGGTTTGGACAACCATATCCAGATTCCTATATGATATTCAGCCAGAATTTGTAGACTCGAAGTTCTTCTGTGCTGCTGCCAGAAAGAGAGGCTACATACACAACCTGCCTCTCGTGAACAGGTCAGCTCTACGTCCTATACCCCCAAAGACAATATTTGAGGCCTTCCCTCGTACCAAGAAGTGGTGGCCCTCATGGGACCCAAGACGACAATTTAACTGCCTTCAGACCTGTGTGGCTAGTGCTAAGTTGTTAGAGAGGATTCGCCTAGCCCTAACAAACAGTGAAGATCCACCTCCCCAAAGAGTTCAAAAATACGTGCTTGAGGAATGTCGCAAATGGAACTTGGCGTGGGTTGGTCTGAACAAGGTTGCTCCTCTAGAACCGGATGAGATGGAGTTCCTGCTGGGTTTCCCCAAGGACCATACTAGAGGAATCAGTAGGACAGAGAGGTATCGGTCCTTGGGAAATTCGTTCCAAGTGGACACTGTTGCATACCACCTCTCGGTACTCAGGGACATGTTTCCACATGGCATGAATGTGCTTTCTTTGTTCTCTGGTATTGGAGGAGCGGAGGTGGCTCTTCACCGACTTGGTATTCGTATGAACAATGTGATCTCAGTGGAGAAGTCCGAGGTGAACAGGACCATTCTCAAGAGCTGGTGGGATCAGACACAAACGGGCACGCTCATTGAAATTACTGATGTGCAAACATTGACTTCAGAAAAGATTGAGTCTTATATTAGAAGAATTGGTGGTTTTGATCTAGTTATTGGGGGCAGTCCTTGCAATAACCTGGCTGGGAGCAACCGTCACCATAGAGATGGCTTGGAGGGCGAACATTCTGCTCTGTTCTACCATTATTTTAGGATTTTGGACTCCGTGAAGTCCATCATGGAGCGTCTGTAGTCTTTAGTGTATCTCTGTTATCTTGTCTCTGAATTCTAGATTTCTCATTGTCCAACTAGTGATTTTTTTTTGTGTCATGTCACTCTAATGTAAAATCATCATATTGGCACAATTGTTTGGCACTGGCAGTTCTGACGCTTTCCTTTCAAATTAGTATTTCTCAACCTTTTTCAAATTAGTATTTCGCAATGAGACATCTGGTAGCTTTGGGCACAAATCCTTGATTAGAGCAACAGTTCTGTATGCAACAAATATCTGAAATTGTGAATCTGTGAAAGGGACAGTGCATAACTCCAGCCACTCACTGATGGTGAGGACGTTGTGTGCACCCCAACCTAAAAGATCCTGCTTCTCGCGTTTACCACCATACCATAACTCCCAAAGCCATAAAAACGAGTGCAGCAACAATGAGGGCTAAAGCTTCCAGGCTCTGAATTTTCAGGATGTTGGCGCCAGCTTCAGCCCATGTGCCTCACACCATACGACCTGCTGCAAGCTTATTTGGGCTTCATCAACGACCTGTGCGGAATTGGGACCGATGTGAGTTCTCAGTCTTAGCTTTGGGCTTCTTTTACAAGTCTAAGCATGTTCGATATAGATTTAAAACTGCTTTGCGTTTGGTGTAGATTGCAGATGGCCAGGGACTGGAAAAAAGACGATTCTTTGTACTCGTGGTGTGCTTGAATCCAGCAATGGTGCACCGTCTGGTGGCCTTGTGAAAAAAAGGTGGGTGACTCTGAGTGTTGCATTACTTAATTGCTTCAAAATCGAAAATTGTTGCCCTGTGAACTGTGATAGTATCATTCCTACCTTTGAGCGTTCTAAATTCTGCATACTGTCACCTCATGTTTCAGAGTAGATCTAATCTGTGCTATGCAGAGCTGTAGACAGCTGATTCATTAAATTTGCAGAAAGATTGTGGAGCACATTATTCTGCTTAGAGCCAAGCCAAACATCTCGGATGCTGAAGAAAAGGATATGCTGGATTACCTATATACATCACAGTATCAGATGAGAGGGATACTTGCAGTCTCATTAGGTGAGAGGCTTATATCCACCTCAACTGCATAATCAATTAAAGTTATGATCTTCAGTTTAGTATTCTGATATATCGGATGCAGGACGCATAGAGGACCCCAACAGCGAGAACTTTACACATGCTGTCTTCATGCGTTTTCAGCAGAAAGAAGACATTGCAAAGTTCCAGAGTAGTGCATATTATTCCAAAATTCTTGATGAGCGCGTAAAACCTGTTTCCTATGTACGCCTCATCATGTAATCTTCTTTCCAGTTCCTACACCGTCCTGATTCTTTATGCTCATAGCACCATGATAGTCACAATTTGGATAAACTTACAGGGCTCATCAGTTTCTGTAGATTTCGAGTCTGAGGTGGAAGATGACATTATCCCTCTCTTTCGTAGGGGAGAGGTAACTGAAGCTACCTTATTCTGGCATAAATTGATAGTACCATTCTTTACTTTGCAAAATACCCATTGCATTTAAACAGAAAAGCTGGTCCTTGTCACCTTGTGGCAGGATTTTAACTACGGCGTCGAGTTTATGCTGCTGATATCTTTCTTAGAAACTGCATCTCAAGAGGCAAGGGACGATGCATCATCTTCTCTGCAGAGGTTGATCAGCCAATGCAGTTCTTTTATTGTGCAGGCAACCAGTGGTAAGACAACATCGTGTCCCTTCTCTCTTTTTTTTGTTAAAGGAACATTGTATCCTTAAGGTTCCTCTGTCGCATTGCCACTGCAACCTTAAATTCCCCTGTACATGTTGGTGTCGCTGAAGATATATAACCTATTTATCTTGCTTCACATAGACTGTTACCAGTATGTGCAGTTTTTTCTTGCTGAGAACACGACCTACTCCCAAAGTAACTGCTTCTGATGTCATACTTTGATTCTGTATCAGGCTGCTGTTTGGATCCAGAAAATGGATACAATCATGGTGCAGTAATCCGCTTTCCATCATGTTAGTGGAGTATAAGTTTCCTTGCCTCTTATGCTTAAGTCAGATTCTCTATGCATAAGTTAGAATCTCTGGGCATGCTTGGCTGAGGTATGGTCGCTTTACTCAACTTATTGTCTCATGCAGTTGATGACTTGAAGTTGTTCAGGGAGAGCGTGGAGTACAAAGATGTAAGGAATCTCTACTTGCATCTGCTCATATTTGAATGTCCTATTCTGGACGCACTCGCCTGAATTAAAAAAAAAGTTGAATTACACATAAGATAGATGTTTACCTACCGGATTACAAATCTAGAGATGGATGCCAAATCTGTTGGAACCAAAGCATGTAGTAGCACAGTGAACTAGCGCTTCAGTTTACACTGCGTATTAGCGTATAGTATTTGCCATCTCCATAGCTTGTGTGTGTTTGCCTTGTGAGTTGCAGATGTGGGCATCAAAATTGCATCCGATTGTGGACAAATCCCTGGAGCTACATTTCACCGTTGACCCCGTGGGGAACCAGCTGATGTAGACCATTCACGAGCAGCTGACCGACCATCAGGCTTCGTGGTCGTTGAGTTAGTAGAATGAATCAGGTCGCCGCAACGGAATCTTGGAGCCTCTTGAGATGAACACCGCTCATTTTGGCTGAAAGGGTGGAAACGTTCAGTGTCCTGTACTCTGTACCAACCAAGTTGTATTTGTTTTGTTGTCACCAGCTTAATTACTCAAGAGGTGCTCTTGATTTTATTTATTTAGTTAGTTTTGAAACTAAAGAGGTGCTCCCATCCCATGAGCAGAAGAGTATGTGAACCTGAAGCTTGCTCTTGTCATCATGGTTGAATTGAATCCAAATCCAAATGATGTTGCAAGGAGAGCGAGCCTAAGCCTCAGATTCTAAACATGCTACGCCGGTTGCCAACAAATTTGGGCGGAAAGAACGAAATCAAAAGTCATCGACGAGCTGCTGAAATAACATGTCGGCTCCGGCACGGTAGCGAGAGACAGAGAAAGCGCAGGGTATACCAATATCAGTATATCACATCTCGATCAACTCCATGCGATTCGACAACTACTACTACTACTGTAACTACTTTCCATGTACTATTACTATGTAATCCTACTTACAAAATCTCCTGTCTTCTTGCCAAGTCGGTCGAGCGAGCCGGAGCAGCAGTCGATTATGAGTTCAGTTGTGCAGCGGGTTGGGCCCTGACGGCACCTTTCTCTTGGACTCGGAAAAATCCTGCAGCCGCCTCCACCGAGAGCGAGACCTCTGCTGCTGCTTGCACTTGTTGGACAACAGGTAGTGGTGGCCCTCGCTCGGCATCGGCGGCGACTCGACGTCGTGCGCCATGACCTCGGCGCCTGGAATTCGCCGGCCATGGCAGGGCCCTGCGAGCTCTGCTCCCAGGAGCACAAGGGTGAGTAGCAGGAGCGGAAACCTGAAGCTCTCTGGTAGCCTCATCACCATGGTTGGTTACAGCAAGTCAAAGAAACTTTGAGCCTCAAGCTGTGAACAGAGCTGTGTTGGTTTGTCAGTCGCTATATAGCGCGCATCAAGGCCGAAAGTCAAAAATGGGGCATGCTAGTTTAATTATATACTGTACATTGGATTGGATCAGAACAGATGATGTCCTGGTCACAGCCAACGACTTTATTATTTATATGCGGATGACGACAACTGGAGCGGCACAGAAAGTAATCCAGTTTGGCCATCTGGACCCATGAGGTTGCTGCGGTTGAATTGCTGATGCGACGAGGCAACCAAAGATACTTCTCACTTCTTGATTAGGGCGAAACGTGACAGCGCGGGGCAGGCGCGTGCTCGCCTCACCATTTGGCATTTTGGACAAGCAAGCTGATGGGATAAAAAACCCAGACAGCTGAATAACAGTTTTGACCCTTCAAAGACGTCACGTCGCGTGTCTCACAGGACAAATCCACCGAGTTTCATGTCAAATTCTCAAAATGCTGCCCTGATCAAACTCACCTCAATGCGTTTACAACCGAGTTACAACAGTGGGCATCAGAATTCCATGTGTGTACAGTAGTGTACATATGGGACGGCAGTACTGGCCAGAAAACACAAAAGGGAATGTAAAAATCAAGAAGCTCACAGCTTGGTCAGCATCACAACCAAGCCGTTCAAACTTCTGCCCTCGCTAATGATGTTAGCCGTGGGAGATGCCATAGGTTGCGTCCACTTTGAACTTCAAGCTGTATATCATTTCTAAATAGATCACTTCTTGATAAGCCTTAAGACATCACCAACGAGATGAAGGGAGCCGGTAACCAGGACCTAGATCAGTGCCATGAGACACAAATATATCAGCATCGAGTGACAAGGCAGCTAGATAAATAAGAGAAAAAAGGTAAGATAATTGTTCTGGAATCATGACAAGAGAGGAAAGGAGCAAATAAACAAGATCCCATGTCATAGAATAGAAGACATAGAATAGAAGATCAACAGAAGTTACCCACATTAGTTATGAATGCATGAATACCCCAAGGTGACAAACATTAGGATAAATATGCAGATAACAAGGCAAAAGTTAGGTTCTCATGAAAGCTTTTACCTGAAAAGAAGTAGATTGGTTTTCTCGCGCATCCTTCCTTAGCCACTCGACTGCAAGTGGAAGCGATGCAAAAACTTGACTACTATCACTTGAATTTGCACTATTTGTACCTGCACAAAGTTATTACATTATCTTCAGACCAGAAAATGCTTGTATCAGGGGAGAAGACATACAAGGCACTAAAATGCAGCATAAATGGCTAAAGTAATCAAGTTCAGATTTTGGAAGGACCTTTATCCTGAAGTAACTTCTCCCACACTGTTTGGAGTGACAACTGCCATGACAAATCGATTTGCTCAGGCTCCGCAGGTGCTGATGTATTAGAGCCAAGCTTGTTGTACTGCGATTGGTTTGGCACAAATAGGGCCACATCAAAGAAGACTCCTGGCAAAATTAGATAACAATGAATGCATTCATTCCACCCAGAACCAGCAATTGTCAAACTTGAAAGTGAACCCAACATCAAATAAACAAATAACTTCGCACAGACCTCAAGAGGACAGTAATTCAAATAATTCCAGTTAGACCAATTTAGATGATAAATTAAACAACAAATGAAGTACATGGCGAATGACATCAATGGATATCTTCAGTTGAGTATTTTTAAGGTACCGTTTTGAGTTGACACATCCAGGAGATGGGGAAGCAGTCTCATAGGATCTCTCACAGACATGCAATTAAACAGAAGGATCTGCATTGGTCTCAAAATTAAAACTTTCATACAAGGGAAGAATCTAAGATGTAAAATATGCAAAAAAAATTAAGCATGCCAAGTAGATATGCTATTAGACATACCTTTCGAGACTTAGAACTCTGAGACTGCTCTGTGGAAGATGGTATTCTTCTATCATCATTTGTGACATGGGAAAACCACTTGGCACATATTTCCATGCTTTCAGGACTGTGCGCCCCATCCAAATAGAAAACCAAAGAAGAATCTTTGTTCACTCCTGAATTAACTTGTGAATCTGGAACAATCTGTGCTCGGCCTTGCAAAGAAGCATTTGATAGTCCTTGAATAAAATGATCTGGTAGGGGATCCTGAATTCCATCACAGCAGAAGAAATTGTTATGCCATCTTTATTTTGGACAAGCAACATGATTGAGAGAAGACTTACAGTACGATTGATTGGTATCCTGTCCATTTGTCCCTGCTTCTCAAGCCACGTACTAGCCAAAGCAACTGCAAGGCCAGCATTTATGTATTGGTGTTCACCATGCAGTCCAAGATGTTGACCTTTTAAGTGATAGGGCTCCAGAGGATCAGCAACTTGGAGAGAGATCTTCAGAAAGCAACGCTGCATTCAGTATCACAGCAAGAATAGGAGCATCCAGAAAAAAAAAAAAGGAATTGATAATAGAACATACACCCAACTCTGAAGCTCTTTTTTTGAGAGCAACCATTGCCTCTTCTGGTTGTGGAGCAGTATAGGCTGGAATTCCTTTCTGTTTAATAACAGACACCAGGGAACCAAATGAGTAAAGGAAATGACTATGGAATTGAAGTGTAGCTTTATAGGAAACAACTAAAGAAAACCTTGAAAATCCCAGCCTTCTCCCCAGCGATTTCTCCAAGTGTATTACCTGCTCACAGGACACCCAGTAAACATGAGAGTGTGAAGCTATTTTTTCCTAATAATAGTAGAGACACTTCAATTGTCAGGTTACATGACTAACCAAGAATTTCCATATGATCAAATCCAAGGGAAGACACCCCACAAACTACAGGTGCTTCAACCTGCAGGCACCCAATTTTACAGACCTCTGTCAAACTCTTTGTTTTTGAAAGTTAAAGATCACAGTACATACTGCATAATATAAACGATGCCAAAAAGCTCAGAGGAAATACAAGGTACAGTTAAACAGTGTCACTTTGCAAGCCAAGTTAACACAGAACTTTAAACAAGAAACAAACTTATAAATTAACCTAGTCTATCCTTTTGCACAAAATGCAAAGGATGCTCACAAAATAAGATCTTCAGTTATACATTACTGGAATAGAATATCACATACCACATTAGTTGCATCAAACTTCCCTCCGAGTCCAACTTCGAGAACAGCGACATCTACCTGTTGGAGCCATAAAAAGACAGGGCGCGATTTAGCAGATAATAGGAAACTCAAAATGTATAGCCAGTCAGTAAAGTCGAAGTCTCAGAAGAACATATATGTGATAGATGTGTCTACTTTAAAATCATGGAATTATCCACTACCATGTAAGTAAAATGACATGGCCATCTTTATGGCTAGACAGATGTAATGACTAAAAAAGCAAAGCAGGCAGAAAGGCCAGTGAATGCTTGTATTTATTTTACCTGCTCAGCAGAAAATATCTTGAATGCGAGCAACGCCAAGAACCTGAAATAGGCCGGCATGGGAATATCATCATCAGTCTTCTCCTGGAAGTAAGCCCATTTACCACATCATCCACCATTTACATATAAAATAAAAGAATATGACGAGACCAGATAGCTTATTATATATCAAACACGAAAAACTCCTGATGAAATTAATTCAATTGCCCCGCTCAAGTCACTTGTAGGCATCCAGCACAGAGTGACTTCATATGAAACAACAAATGAAGACATTTACCTTCAACTTATTCCAGCACCACCAAAAGTACTTCAAAAATTTCTCTTCAGAAATATCAACCCTGATGCCCTCGGAAAGGAGGAGCTAGGTCAGTGCGATCATGATACCAATTACAGGAACAGCATAAAGAAGATGACACAGCACATCAGCATACAGAAAGCCATTCTGAAGCATAAAGGATCTACTGTTATAATCACCGGAACTTGATATGGATACAAGATAATAGAAGAACAGGAAAAGAATTACCCATCTAGCCGGAATCGCTCCCTGACATCCATCAAATGTGGTGAGGTGAAGAGCCCGGTGTGGAAGCCACTAGATCGCAGGATTGACTCAGTGAATGTGCATGTCGAACCCTGTAGATACAATCAGTGCCTTTGTGAAATGATACGTCATGGAGAAGGCAGTGACTTGAGAACATTCAGCATTTTGGTGGACAGTAACTACAGATATGGAATTGGTTGCACTGCTGCATCCTAGTACCAGGTACAAATAGCTCCAAACTAGCAAGACGTCTTTGGTAAAGGTTAACGCTGGTCATTGGACAAATTCAGAATGTGAACTTTCTGATCAATCTAAAAGTCTCACACAGCACGGCAGACGGCACCCAGCTGGAGCAACTTTGGCAGTATTAGTTTACCTTCCCCTTGGTGCCTGCGACGTGAATCACCTTCATCCGCGCGATGGGCTCCTCCAGCTCGAGAATCTGCGTACCGCAGGAGGCAGATGGAAGCGAATCAAATCATCGTTCTATTACGATCCACAGCTGGGCGGGCACTACTAGAGGGAGGATGAAATGCGACGGACCTTGAGGTAGTGTGCCATGAGGTCCCACTGGTTGCCTCGGTTGCCGCTGTGCGCGCGCACCTTCTGGGTGATGAGCGAGGAGAGGCGCCCCAGCACCTCCTCGTACTCCGGCGCCGCCACAACACCACCTGAAATCCCGATCACCATCACCAGTCGTCATTATGACCTCACGAAACATCAGCCGTAGCCTCTGGGCGCATGTGATAGATAAATAAGCGAAGCTCACTCACCTGCCTGCGCGGGGGCGGCGGCGGAGGCCATGGCGCGATGGGCGAGGCGGGTGGAGGGCGAAAAGAGGAGGAGGCGGCGGAGGTGGGCGGCGAGAGGGGGCATGCGGGTGGTGGTGGGATGGTGGAGGAAGGGGGTTGGTGGGCGTGCCGGCGGCGCTGCGGTGGGCCCCACGTGCGCCGCGCTTTGCGGCATGGATTCCCGTTCGTGGGGACGGTTGTTGAGTGGCTGACTGGTGGGCCCATTTATTGCCCTTTACCCAATCTGTCCGGTGGCGGCAGTTTGCTTATTTATTTATCATCGCTTTATTTATTTATTTATTTATTTATTATTACCCTCCTGAAATCCTGATGACGATGACCCGCTGATCCTCCGCTTTACGCTTTCCCGATGCAGAGGCGTATTTCTACTTCTGTCATAAAAGCATGAGCTCTTCTCCATTACCTGCACGCATAATGCCTTTACTAAACTCCAATTTTTTTCTTGCAACAATCAAAATGGGACGGCTGGAACTGTCACTTTAAAATGCATTACTGATTTCCCAACAGACAAAACTTTCATGACAAGGGGGGAATACAAGATTCAGAGCTGATCGAGCTGCACTCCTATGCATATACACAAGTCCTTTTTACAAACTGCACCAGATATTAAGCTTTCCAAGAACAAAATGAATACACACCAGTGGCCGGCCTTCATAAGTACACATTCACAAACCACAAACATGCCATGCGCCAGGTCTATCAATTGCTCCTGCCCTTGGCGCCTCTTATGCTTTCAGGAGGCCGAATAGCTTGGTGGGAGCCTCGCCCTTGGCGCGGTACTTGGCAGCCAGCTCCTCCGCCATGATGATCTCCTCCCCGCGCTTCGCCTCAGTCAACGCCCTCTTCTCCTCCGCCGTCTTGTGGAGCATAGCCAGCTTGTTCTTCAGCTTCTCTTCGTACGCCGCCTTCTTCTTCTCCAGTTGCTCCTGCATGCCATCAGTTCAAAACCACCAATAATTCAATTGAACTTAGGCCTTGTTCGTTTAATACCTTCCTCAGAGGTATTGGGAGGTATTGGAATGTATTGAGAGGTATTTTGACTTGTTAGGGATTTAATACGTCCTAATACGACCCAATCCCCCTCAATACGACTCAAAACGAAAGGCCTTACAGTGATGGCATCCTGTTTGCCTAGCTACCTACCTCGATCTTTTTGAGCTCGGCCTCCATCTCTGCTTTCTTTGCGTTCTCCCACGAAGTGATGTAGGCAAGTTTCTTGGCGGCCCTGTCATCGATCATTGCAGACAAGCGCAGAAACTGCTCGAGTTAGTTGCAGACAGTACAAGCTGTTGTTGGTGTGGTTGACATGTCAGCTGCATCTTCCATACAATATAATGGAGATACATGAAAGGTGCGCTTTCGTTGTTGAGTGCATCCTAAGGTATTTTATCTCTACAGTAGTTCTCGAACCAGAGTGACGTGCCATTCGAGTATAACACACGCCGGTAATTTAATCAGTTACGAATTCAAATCAGTTTACTTTTAAGTAACTCCAAATTAAATACAGCTGAGTATTACCTGTTCTCAGCTCTTGCCTTCTCGCTCTCCTCCCATGCAGTGATCAGAGTCAATCTCTTCTCGGATACAATTTTCGCGAGATAAGCATCTGATCGAAGAAATGAATAAGATGGGCGTGATGCGTGGTTTTGGATGAGAATTCTTGTTTTTATTGGATAAAATGAGAGTTTTGAGTAATTCCATATTTTTTTGGGGTTACCTCTTTCAGTTGAACCGCCTGTAGCTGCAGGTTTCTCAGCAGCGTCTGCACAAAAGAAAAAAAAAGTGAGATGTCACCATTTTCATTTTTGCAGTTTTCCCCCTTTTTGGAGGGAATTAATTAGAATGTTCAGCTTATCCAAGTTTAATGATACTACCTTCTGACTGATTGGTTGTTTTTTCATTGCGTCGCATTAATTTGCTGGGAAAATGCCACACACTTGAATAATCTACTTTGCACTTTGTGAAGAAAAGAGGACATTTTGTTTCCAGATATGCATAAATTTTCATTCGGTATGTAAACCAGTACAGAGGGAAGGGAACTTGTCCTCAAAATCTGCTTTCATGAGTAATTCCGTAGAACCTAAATAAATTTTCAGGTAAAACTCTGCTCCCTGCATGATCTTTTTAAAACCTTGGTCTGGGTATATCAAACTAGTGTAAACTACGTACATCAAAGTAGCGAACCATGTCTAGGGGATCATTTGTTTAAGCTGGTGCCACAAAGCTCTCCTGATATAAGTTTTTTACATAATAGAAAGAAATATACTCATAGAGGAACCAGACATAACCGCAACTGTGTGTGTTGTCGGGATGAAGTGACACGCTAGGATGGTATTTACGTACCCTTGACAACAACGATGGCCTTGGAGTCGTCGGCCGGCTTGTCGAGCTTGGTCACAGCCGGTGGAGACGGCAGCGGCACAACCGCCTTCTCCTCGGCGATGTCCTTGGTCGCCTCCACCTCCACCTTCTTGGCCTCCTCCGCCGCCATGTATGCTTAATTCAAGCAGATGGATGGATCTTCTCACAAGAAGCAGCTGATGAGTGAGCCTGCAAGGCGCCTAGAGATATGGAAGAATGAAGGCCGGCCTGCTTTGGTTGTGATCGAAGTGGCTGCTAGGAGGAGGATATATATATATATAGAGAGAGAGAGAGCAAGCAAGTGAAGCGAAGGCAACAACTGCCCAATAAGTAGTAAGCTCTGCCGAGCCGAGTAGATGTAGAGAGAGAAAGGAAGTATACTGGTGCCTTTTCTAAGCAAGGGATCGCAATTGAGACTAGTAAGGTGGCTTAACTAACAAGGGAATTGGGACGATTGATGGGCTGTTCCAGGCAGGTAGTGAGCTGGTGGTCGGGGTTGCATTTGATTTGCTTTGCATCATCATCATGATTCTATCAATTCAAGGTGCATACGTTATAGGAGGTGGTAGTACGTTGTGGTGAGTGGTGACCTTTTTTTTTTTGGAGCAGGGAGTATACTTGTAGTTATTACACCTCCACAACATGTTCAATCCGTGTCCTTTTCGACGCGAATTTAGTGGGTTAATGTCGTCTTGCACTCTTGGTAACACAAATTGAAATTTGCCTAGTTCCTCATAGTTGGTCTCTCTCTCTTTTTCTTTCTTTATTTGTTGCGCTAGCTCCTCCGTAATTTGGTGCGGGATGCACGTCGTGGTCGCCATGGCAACTCAACTGCTGCCAACCTTGCATGGGGCCAAGGACAGCCGCCGCCTCGGAATTCCAGGTTGCTGCGCTGCGCCGGCCATCCCCAACAGCTCACACCTACCAGATTCTTTATAGACTCATCGAGGAGCTGGTCCTGCTGCTGCAGGAATGCTGGGAGGAGCTCCTGTTTTAGCGATGATAGCTGACAGATTCCAAGTGTGACACCTTTCGATCGGCTGCGGCGAAGAAAATCATCCATATATCGCCGGAATAATATATCTGTACCCGCCAAAGAATCTGGGGTACTCTGAATTCTGAATAGCAAAGTCATCCACACAAGCACGTACACTGATCCGTGGGGAATTAAGTTGCTGGTGAGAACGAGGTTGGTTGCCTTTTCTTCTGGGAATCGTCAATCATTTAAGTTAAGATAAACTAGAGCCGGTACCACTATCCATCTTTGACAATCATATCATTTCCACCTTTTTTACCACCACAGTACAGTACTGCATGCTGCCTTTTCTCCTACCATGCATCTAAACCTGAAATAAAAAAAGGGGGCCCAGTAGTAAGGCCTCCCTCATTATTTAGCTAGCTGTTTTTACATTCTCTCTTTTGCCAAAAGGAAGGATGAATTGATGCCTAGCTCAGCTCACACTTGAATGGCCGGCTAACCTATAGATAAGCTGACAGGATGTTTTGATGTTATTCCACTAGCTGGATATCAACAGCTCAACTCAGCATACTGCAACCTGAACAAGCTGTGCGCCTGTGCCTGGAAAGGAAGAGAGATCCTTGGAATTCTGACCGGAACAGATTACTTATAATCTAAAGGAAGGTCCTTGTAAAGCCTAAATGCTGGATTGCTGGTGCGTGACAGCATGAGCAGCAACCTGAATCCTGATGGACTAAAAATACTACGAGACCGACCGAATCCTACCTAACTAAGACACGGCTATCGATCCTTGTGTGTTCTTCTTTCCAACCTGAATTAATTAGAAACGAAGCAAATGATCGATCGGCCAGGTGCGAGCATGGCCGACGACAGAGACACTAGGCCGTCGACAGCGAATCGGAGCTGCGATCGATCGATGACCCCTGCCACCTGGCATTGGCGCGCTGCCTTTTCTATGTAGGGTGCTAGTGTAGTCTAGCGTGGGTGCCTTGCTGCCGCCACCTCTCTGACAGATGGGCCACCAATGCATGCATCATCTCTTTTTGAATGGAGTGAGCAGCAGACACGTACAGTTTGCAGCATCACGCACCAACCTCTTTTTTTTTTGACAGGGTAACAGCTTCATTTCATCTATCGCCATCGTCTAATTAGTGGCAGGTCGGAGTGAGTGAAGCGAGATCGAGTTCTGGCTGAAATCACAAAAATTTCAAGGACCGGCTTTGTTCGCAGCTGTGCTCGTAAAAAAGGTCGTGCAAGTCGTAACCAAACAATGCGGCTAATCTAATCGTGCAAGTCCATGCACGCCATGGCGGTCGTGCCGCTCCCCGTCACCACCCTCCAGCAGTTGGATCGGCTCCGAAAAGGGCTCTTCTGGAAGGGCGCCTCCAAGTGCACCGGCGGGGACTGCCAGGTTGCTTGGGAGCTTGTCTGCAGGGACATCAACGACGGCGGCGTTGGCCTCAAGGATCTGGCGACACTGAACACCAGCCTCCTCCTCAAGCACATCCACAAGCTCTTCACTGGTGTGCGGAATCCCTGGACGGACTGGATGCGGCTTTGGTATGACGAAGGCCACGCGGAAGAGGACACGCCCTGCTGGCGCCAGCTCAAGGCGCTCATCCCCCAGTACCGAGCCATGACGATGGTGGTGCTCGGTGACGGCCAAACTGCCTCCTTCTGGCACGATGCTTGGGCAGAGGTGGGGCGGCTCTCCGAGGTGCTGCCGGCATTGTACTCCCACTGCCTCGACGTTGACGTCACTGTGGCTGAAGTGGTTGCGGCAGGGGGCCTCACTGCCGTCGCCCTCCAGCCGCGGCTTACTGCAGCGGCACGCCATGAGCTGGAGCTTCTGAGCATTGCCATTGCTGATGTTATGCTCGGCGACATCCACGACGACCGGGTCTTCGTCGATTCCCCCTCAGAGGCTCCTACTACTGGGGCGTTCTACCGAAGGATCCGCACGCCCGCCATGGCACCGCCCCTGAGCGACATCAACTGGGTCAGCTTCGCTCCCAAGAAGGTGAAAATCTTCTTCTGGATCCTGCGCCACGGACGGACGCGCACTCGGGACTCTTTGCATCGCCATGGCGCCCTCGACTCGCCCGACTGTCCGTTCTGCCCTGGACAGAGTGAGGACTTGGATCACCTCTTCGCCAGGTGCCCCCGGTTGGCCGTGTTCTGGGCTCGCGTCCTCCCTGGGCGTTCGCCGCCGAACAGCGCTCGCGACGCGGCGGAACTGGTGGCTGGCCTCCTTACTGCTCACGACGCTCAGCTTGGGCACACGGCGGCACTGGGGGCTCTCTGGATCGTCTGGAAAAGCCGGAACAGGATGGTGTTCGATGGCATCTGCCTTGACTTGGATGCCATGGCACGGCTGCTGCATGACCACCTGATGTTGTGGTGCTGCCGAGCCCCTCGCAAGCTCGACGTCTCCCCTCTTCATGTTTGGTGCCAGTCCCTCGTCCCATAGCCTCACGGTTCGGGAGGCGCTCAAAGATTGGAATTTGGTGTTGATATTCGATCTCTCCTTGCTCCTTGCTCCTTTTTTCTTCTCGCTTTTCGTTGCGTTGGGCCATTTTGGCGTTGTACTTCACCACTTTGAGGAATGAATTCGCGTTCAGGTGGGCCCCTGGCCCCCCGTTGTCCCCTCAAAAAAAAATCGTGCAAGTAATAACGCGTACTCACTGTGTTCTCTTCTTGTATGGGACGCTGCATACAGTACAATCATACTATTTCTTTTTTCATCAGGTAATAAAAGAGAAAGAAAAAGGTACAATCATCTTAAAGGCCGAGCGAGGTGCGATGTATATTTTTTTTATAGGAATCTTGAGATAGGGGGCATATCAGGTGGAAACCAGGGTAGTGGTGCAAACATGCAAACTAATGATCAAGTCCACATGATTCTCATCTAATGGCTCACTTTAGAGATGGCTTTGTTTTGCACTTAAGCCCCCCCACCATTAGCCTTTCTAATCTCGGTTTTGCAAAACCCCCCTCCTCCTAATCCCCCTTGCGCCCCTGCCCTGGACGACTACGCGACGCCGTCCAGGATCTCGCGACGCAGACCTCTCCTCCATTCCGAACGATGCAACGCCGCCCAGGATCTCGATCTCGCGACGCGGACCTCCTCCGTCCCGCACGACGCGACGCCGCCCAGGATCTCAGACGTAGACGCCGCCGCCCTCGAGATGCACGGACGCAGCCACGCGCAAGTCGCGACGCAGACCTATGATAGGACGGAGGCTGATGAGTACTCAAAAAGCCATTGACATCCAGGATGATCGGTCGCTACTTGTGTCATCACAAGTTGTGCTGAGAGAATGGAGAGGCTGCAAGCGAAAATGATTGCCACGGTGGTCATGGTAGTAATGATCGTCTTCGCAGTCTGATGAGAGCATATGGGTGTGCTGTTGTTGCCTGAACACAAGTCAATGATTTTCATAGTGCCTGCAAACGTATGCATGTGATCACCATCTGAACACGGTCATGGTAATGGAATGGGCAGTCGCCATTTCAACATAAAGGCACACTGAACAAATCAAAAGGGCAACTGCAGTACACTCTGATGAAGGAGATGTATCCCAACAGTAGCAGCACAAAATGTCACGGTTTCATTATACTGACAGCAAGCACCACACAAACAATTTGCCAACAAGCATAGAAATGAAGCTACATGTATATGAGAAATTGATTACATGAATATGAGAAATTGATTAAATGATCTTCAAATATCAGCCAACAACATTGTTTGGGCAATTGCGTGCATCATGATCAGCTAGTTGCTTGCATTTTCCACACTTCCGTAATTTTCTTGGTGCATTATCTTCCTTGCTCTTCTTAATTCTTTTGCATCTCCCTTTGGACTTGATATCACTTGGTGGATGTATATGGACTTCATTTGGAATTTTACTACCAAGGAATGATTCAAATTCATCCTGTTTATTCACTGTAGCTGGAGGAGTGATCTTTTGAAGAGGTTCTACTAGTTTGGATAAACTAGAATATAAAAAGTCCATCCCTTCTTCAGAGTTCTTGGCCATTTGGATAAGATCTTCAAACCTGTTGCGTGAATCTGAAATCTTTTTGCACATTGCCACCTCCATAGGATCTTTAGCCTTTTCATCCAGAAGGTTACCTTCTTCATCAAAGAATACTTCTCTGTGAAATTAAAGATCTGATCAGCACTATTGCACATAGAAAATAAAATAGACATAGAAAACAAAACAGCAGTAAAAACTCACCTTTTGCATCTTTTGTCCCATCTCTTCATAATATAAATCAATGGTATCTCATTTTGCTTATCGGCTCTAAGCACTTGTATGATATGACGGCACGGGATGCCATAGGACTCATATAATTTACAGGAGCACGTACCAAACATGTTTGACTTGTTCATATGAACCACTCGCTCTTTTCCAGAAAGGCTGCTGACGGTTACAATTTTCATATCTTCACACTCAGAAATCCCTTGAATAAAGCAATGGTCTCTTGCAGCGAGGATTTGTTCCTGAAATTTACTAAAAACTTCATGTGTATATATCGCACTACATTGCTTCTCCATGGCCCATGGTGTCATCAATTTAGGAGTGGTGTGAAGACTAGCATTGTCGGCTAACAACTCCTCTTCTCGCTGGCACTCCAAAGCTGTGTCAAACCTAAGCCAAAACTCAACAAAGCACAATTTTCTATGAATGAAACGGTTAAAAAAGAATTTGCACTCTCTGATCTTGATGTAGTCCTAAGGATTCCAGCAAGAGGTATGTCCATAAGGTATGCCGGAATCCATGATTTACGAATGGCAAACTTAGTGGAAAACCAATCATTTCCCATGAGTTGAAAATCTGTTATGATAGAATTCCATTGTGACACAAAATCATCTGGATTATCAGATCCCCAAACACACTTGTTTAGTCTATCCCAAAACTCTTCATTCTTGTTTAGAGAGGGCCCAACCCTCTCAGGTACCTTTTCCAGGATATGCCACATGCAAAGTCTGTGAGTTGTATTTGGTAGAATCTGAGAAATAGCGGCTTTCATGCTTGCATCTTCATCTGTTACGATTAGATGAGGTGCTACTCCACCCATAGCCTTAAGAAAGGTCTGAAACAACCATACATATGACTCGATCTTTTCATTTGCCAAGAATGCTGCCCCAAGTAAAACATTTTGCAAATGATGATTGACTCCAGTAAATGGCACAAACTTCATGTTATACTGATTAGTGGTATATGTTGCATCTACCGAAACCGCATCACCGAAAACACTATAGTTTTTCCTGCATAAAGCATCTGCCCAAAATACACGAACAAGTCGTCCTTGTGCATCCACCATAAAGTCATAAAAGAAGGCAGGATTTACTTCCTTCTTTCGCTCAAGTTGTGCCACAAACATTTGTGCATCTGCATCATTGATTTTGGTTCTGAGGTCACGGTAATAGTTTTGCAAATCCCTTTTTGTGCACCCAACATTCTGAAACCCACCTTCAGTGATATGGAGGAGCCGATATGCCTGCGAGGTGCCAATGCTAGCCTTATGACAATCGAGCAAAGTACTCTTTGCCCTCTCACTGACTTTACGGTTGGATCTTAGCAAATGCCTTTTATCTGGTGACACAAAACCATGGCTGTGCTCCTCAATCCATGATTTTATATGATACTTTTTGTCACTGCCAAGCTTGACCCATATATGTGCCTCACAACCACATCTAGTTTCCAACACATTACGTGTCTTTTTTTCTTTTCCGAATTCATCACTAGCATTTTGTACAGCCTCCTTTCTGTAACCTTCCCTTGAACAAACATACCGCTTGTATTTGATTTGCTCATTTTGCTTCTTATGCTGGCCAACGCGAACTGAGAAACCAGCTTCATGTGCATACGCTTTGTAAAAGGTCTCCACCTCTGTTAGTGTATCAAAGGTCATTCCAACCATGGGCTTCAAATGCTCCTGCTACTTACTGCTATACTCGGAGGAGACATTGGCGGTGGTATGCTTGGATGTTCAAGGTGGGCTCCAGCTCCGGCGTCAATGGCCTCAATGGATATAGAATCAACGGTGACTTGAGAGAGGGCGCCTGACACCTGGTTTGTGAGTTCATGTATGCACGTTAGTTCCTGTAAGCGCTTATCAATTTTCACAGCAGCAGTGGTGATATTTGAAATGCATTGCATTTAGTCGATTTCACCTGAACATCCGTGGCGACGACGGCGGCGGACTGCGGCAAGAAGGCGCCGGACTGCATGGAGGTGGACTGCATGCCGGCAGCGGACGAGCAAAGGGCAGCGGACTGGATGGAGTCGAGGGCGACGATGGTTCGTTTTACCTGCAGGGGCGTCCCCAGGGGCATTCCGGCGGGGCGACGGCGCTGCGTCGTGCCTTCCGTGTGTCACGAGGGTCGGGGCGGCGGCGGCCCTATACCCCTCGTGCGTGAGATCGGTATGGGAAGGGAATTAGAGGGAGGGGGGTTTTACAAAACTGTAATTAGGAAGGCTAATGGTGGGGGGGCTTTGTTGCAAATTGAACCCATGTCTAGAGGGAGCCATCGGATGGGCATTCTATGGCCATGATCATTGGTTTCCAAGTTTGCACAGGTGGGGGGGTTTCCACCTGATATGCCCCATAAGCCTTGATCACGCAAACAAAGCCTATCAGAGGGTATGAGACTATGAGGCCCATGAAGCCGCGCGGCCCTCCTGTTTTGTATGAGATAATCTTGGGCTATTTCTATCTTCTCTTCCTAATTCTTGTAGAATACATGGGCTCTGTTTTCTCGCTCTTTTCTAGGTCCGCCGTTGGTTTCTTTATTTCCTAATTCTTGAGATACGTTTGTTTTATGAGCTTGTATAATTTGTTCTCGGGTATATGTTTTTGTTTGGTAAATTTGTATAATTTGTTGGAGTTGTGTGATCGTTTTGTTGCACATGTAATTGATATGATGCACACAATCAAGTAGTAGTAGAAGATAGGGAGCAGGCAGCGTCAGCGTCAGAGTGGCCGCGCAACCCAGCAAAAGTTTTATTCCTCTTACACGACTGTATAGGATGGAGTATATATGAGTGCAGACAATAAAGCAAGTGACACACACAGACAGCGGATAGCAGCATGATAACACTAGCTCTAGCTATGGAGACCAGCTAGCAGCTAGTGAATAGTGATGATGATGGATCGATATGATCAGCAGCGCGGGACTGGGACGCCGCACGCTGCGAGCGTCTTGCGCGCGTTGGGGCTGCTGACGTAGCGTCCGACGGCAGGGTTCTTGGCGAACTGGCAGAAGCATCCCTGCTGCGCCTTGAGCCCCTGGCAGCACCCCGGCGACGGCTTGCTGCCCGACGTGATCGCCGGGAGGCACACCGACAGGCTCCCGGCGTTGCACGTCGCCGCCGACGCGCCGCCGGCCATCAGCACTAGCAGAAGCAGCAGCGCCATGGCCACCTGCTGCTGCTTCATCTTGTCGTCGATCTAGTACTGGATCGATATGGAGGATGGATGATGCAGCTAGCTAGCTAGACTGCTGCAGAGAGATGGATGAAGAGGCCCGGCTGGGCTTGCCGCGCATTTATAGACCGCATTCGACCGACCGGCTCGGTGCCACGCGCGACACGTACCTTGTTTCGGCTACCTGCTGCTGCCGACACACATGTCCATGGCCCGCGCATTGGGAATGTGAATACTCCATTTTTACTGCTTCATTATTATTTTCTACAGATGACGCCGTGCAGGTATGTGTCAATCACGAATTTGACCATGTAAATGCAGTCAGGTTCACCTCTCTCTCTTTGAATTATTGTCGTCTTCGGTTGTTCATCACTTAATTTGCATCAACCGCTACTGCCAGAGTACCACGACCATGATTATGGACTGCATTTATGTTGAGGCGGCGATCCATGGGCAGGAGGCCTGTGCCTGGTCAATTCAGGAGGTTGGGGGTTGCTCGTTGGGCTTGGACGCTCACACGCAAGGCCACCGTCACCGTCGTCCGTCCTTGTTTGCATCGCCCTCCCCTGCCGCCTGCCCATTGTCGGTCGTGCCATTCTCTCTGTGGGCTGGGCTCAAAAGGACTGATCACCTCGTGGGTCGGCTCAAAGCCCATTAATACCCCAGAATTCGAAGAAAAAGGCCTACTTCTTACTTCTGTTTCCAGCTTTCAAATCAAAAGGTCCCGCCAGCCCAATGGGCCACCGACGAAGCAACTGTCGTCATGCCAGGGTCAGCCATATCTCAAATCTCTTGCAAATTACGGCAGCAAATTCCTCAATGGCCGATGCAGTCTCCGATCGCCAAGTGAGTTTTCAGTGTCAGTTGCAAGGCACATCGACGCGCTTAGCATGTCGGCGTTATCTATCCTAGCCTAGCGTCATTGGTAGCGTAACGGCGAAAACAAAAAGAAAATAAAAAATAACAAGGAGCCCATCAGGCATGCGTAAACGTCTCGATTTCTTGGCGGTGGCAGTACGGTACACAATAAAGCGATTCGGCAATGGAGACACAGCTCTCATCAGTCCAGTCTAATCCACTCAAAATTAAGGTCAAGATTTTCGCCCGGCTTAATTACGTCATTCCGTTGGCTTCGTTCTTCAGAGTTGAACTGACTGTTCCTTCACTTCTTGTCCTTCTTCTCCCCCTCCGCCGGCTTCTTGTCTTCCTTCTTCTCCGGCTTCTTCTCCTCCTTGGCGGGGCCCACCGAGACGATGTCGATCTTCCCCAGCTTCTTCAGCTTCTTGGCGATCGCCACGGTGTCCATGTCGCCGATCACCGTCATCTTGTTGTCCTTGAGGTCTGCTGCGATCGAATCGATGCCTGAACCAGCCAGGAGCAGAGACAAACAGAAAATACGATGCGTAAATGATCAACAAAGATGGAAGCAAGCAACATATGCAATTCCAGTTCTAGTGCTTGATACTATGCTTCGCAGCCTTCGTTTTCAGGCTAGCTCCTAGTGCTCTAGCTGGTTAACTTGTGTGAAACACAGCAGCTGAACACTTAAAAAGAAAAGAGAGAAAAAAAAAAACCAAACTGGCGAACAAGCAATGCATGAGAAACATGATCAGCTTACCGTAGATATCTGCAACAGCTTCGATGGCTTTCTGCTTCGTCTTGTCGTCGGTCATGGCCGGGACCCGGAGCACCACCTTCTGCGCTTACACAGGCGAACACATGCATCCTTTATGATTATATACTCTTTGCAGCCATATATGCCTGCAATAACATGGGCACAAAGAAGAAAAGGGAAACTCAGGAAGAGAAGGCATCGGTAATTGGAAGCGAACCTGAGCCATCTGATCAAGTCTTGGGCGGAGAATCGGAGATGAGAAACTTCCCTTTTCTGGCAGAAATTAAATGTGAACAGCACAGGAAAAGTATTGGCTAGAGGCCTTGGTGACGGTTTTATAGAGGCCCTGATGGCCTGATCTGAGTGGAGTAGCAGCCCCCTTCATTCGGATCGGATGACCAGCAGAGCAAACAAAACCGTTTAGCCGTCTACTTAGGTGTGTGTTTCCACACAGAGATAGATCGAGGCAGTTCGATTCAGGAAGCGCTAGCTTTTCTCTTGTTTCTTATTACCCCGTCTGTCTATTTGCAACAAAGCTCTCTTGGCCTCAGGCTTGTTGAAGCTTATTACTACAGAGTTACGTCATGTATGTGCTGAGCCATTTTGTTGTCGTTATCTATCGTTTTTATTGTAGCCTGCAGGCGGCGTAAACGGAACCGTGGTTAACATCCACATGCACTACGGGTGCGGTGGTCGATCATTCCTCTGAAGCTAGCACAGGCAGGCAGGACAAGCACGTCCATGTCAATATTTCCTGGCGTCAGACTGTCAGCCAGGCTCCCCAGGTCAACATCGGTGCGCCACTAATGACCAATCTAGAGACTTTTGCGTGCCTGAATGACCAAGCCTACGTTGTAGGGACATGGAACAAGAAATCCTCCTCGCATTGTTTAAAGAAGAAGAAAGGTCTTTTGAAAAAAAAGAGGTAAAAGAAGAAAAGCTTTAAATTGGTCGTAATCCAGCGTCCGCATTAATATAATACACTCATATTTTTACATGCTCCTGATCAGCGCCGTATATAATATAATAACTTTTTAAGACAAGATGTTTGCTTTGGAATAGCATGCAGCAAGCAGTCGTCCGGGCCGGCGGTCTTCGAGAACGAGAGGAGTCGCCGGCGGCAAGCGCAGCGTAACGGTGACGACGTCGGTGGTCGCGCCAATGCATGATTCCTTAACTCGTGCCTAGCTCTTTGACGATGGAGCACCGGACAAAACTGCATGCAGGGCGAGAATTATTTGAATTTGGGACGACAGGCCACCTTCCATGGCTGCAGAAACATAACATCCATTTATCAATCATTCTTGCCTCGGCTCTAAATTTATCTAATGCAGCAGTATTGTGAGTAAATTTATGGGTGAATGGAACGCTCTCTAATCTACAAATTATCAAGATGTCTCTTGGTTGGGTACTTCAGTAGAAAAAGGAAAATTGGTACCACCCCATCATAAGGCTTAAATAAGACCACATGGCTAACAAAAAGGGAATGGAACTCTGAGGCTCCAGATACATCACATCAAAATTGCTATATGACTACATGAGTATAGGAATATACTTTCTGAACTCTAGAAATTGATATATAAACTTGTTATTTAATATGAAATGAAGAATAGAAGGCTGATTACAACTATAGGTTTGTTTATCCAGAATTCCTTCTAGAAATAATATATAATATTGCTTCACTAAAGTGAATGCAAATATATAGCTTTGTTTACTGCCCATCAAACATACACTAACTAAAGTGAATACAAATATATAGTTTTGTATGCTGTCCTTCAAATGTACCAAACCATAAAGGAAAACATCAATTTTGTGAGCAATTCATACATGGCATGACTGAAAATGGCTCGTGTTGTATAGCTGACATGCTAAATTAAAATAACCACAAGTGCTTAGACCAATGGCTCTCCAATCCAATCTAGTGGACTCCGACGACTTCTTCCGTTTCTAGTGCAAACGGGGAGCCCCCAAACGACCGGAACCCAATCGCAACCGGGTGGAGGCTAACCCCCAATTAAACCCTACTCCCCGGTCTACCGCCGCCTCGCCCATGGCCGCCGGCGGCCACCTCCGTCCGGCCTCCTACCTTGGGGACGTCTCCGCGCTCTCCTTCCTCCCCTCCTCGCCCCGTTGTATCCTCCTCGCCGGTATGCTCCACGCATCCTCCCTCCCTCTTCCAGTCGCCGCGCGCCCTCCAGCGCCGTGTGCGGGCTCGCCCGCGCGCTGGACCGACCTTGCGTGTCTGCGTGAGCTTGCGGGTGGTAACATCCGCTCCCTTCGCCTTGTGGCCTACAGGCACTGGATCGGAGCTGTTCGTGTACGAGGTGGGCGCCGCCAGGCTCGTCGCTGCGTTCCAAGTGTTCGACGGAGTGCGCGTCCACGGCATCGAGCCACGGGGAGGAAGCCCCAGTTGCTCCAGCCACTCGCTCGCGGTGTTTGGCGAGAGGAGGGTGAAGATATTCTCCCTCGGGTTCGGTGTCGGTGCAGATGGCACTGAAGTGGGCGAGGTGCGGCTCGAGCTGGAGCAGAGGCTCCCGGGCTTCGATCACTGGGTGCTCGACGCTCGCTTCCTTGAGGTACCACGCTTGGTTCTCGCTCTTGCATTACAGTACAACTATTATACATCTTTTCCTTAATGGCCTGTTCGACTCGGGTGCAGATCGATGAGCTGCTTGCGATTGGTCTGAGTGATAATTCAGTAGCGCTGTGGGATTTGAGCAAGCGCCTGTTGATTACCCGAGTGAAATCTCCAGGTTGGTTGATTTGAGCACCTCGATGTTCCCTTGGACCCCAAGTGAGTGGTGACATGATCTAGTTTACCCTGACATTTGATCAGCTATTGTTTTGCCTTCTGGATGGATGCAGAGAAATGTCTTTTGTACTCCATGAGGATGTGGGGAGACTCTGTTAGACAACTTCTTGTGGCATCCGGAACCATTTTAAATGAGGTAACCTTTGTACTGTTTCTGAAGGAAAAATCTTAAAAAATAAAAATTCTAATTGTCATTATGAGGAAGTTCACATTCACTAGACCTTGCTCTCAATGCTATTCTTTCCCAGATTCTTATATGGAAATTGGCACCACAAATTCTGGAATCCTCCTTGTGCTCGTATGAAGGCGACGCTTCTGATGTAAATAACCATGAAAACATAAATCTTGGCAATGAGCAGTACGTGGCAGTTCAGCTTGGTAGGCTCAAGGAACATGAAGGTTCAATATTCCGAATAGCTTGGTCCTCTGATGGATCAAAGTTTATGTCTGTTTCTGATGACCGTAGGTTGGTAACTTTTGGCTCTCACTGCCTGGATCAGGAACCTCTTTTGTTTCAGACGATTGCCTTTCATAATATTGTTGGCCTGCTTAATTTTTTCTTTCTGTGGCAGTGCTCGCATGTGGATGCTGAGTTTCAAGCCAGAGAGTTTTGCCAATCAGCCAGCCAGTAAAGACAATGCTGAAATTATACCAAAACTCACACTTTTTGGGCATAGTGCTAGGATATGGGACTGCTATGTTTCTGATTCTGTAAGTTTGTCATACTTTGTTCCCTCTCCTTTTTGAGTTTTTGTAGTTGTTTTTTTCTTTTCACACACATCATTTAGCAATGCTTTATTCTGAATTTCTAGTTTGAAAATGTCAGTATACCTTTTTTTTAATAAATATGAAATATTTAAATTCTCCGTTGATTTTTCTGAGACATCTTACTGTTTGCAATTGAACTTTCCTTTTAGATAGTTATAACTGCTGGTGAGGATTGTACTTGTTGCGTTTGGGGAATGGATGGAAAGCTAATCAAGATGTTCAAAGAACACATGTAAGTTTGGAAGATGTAGTTGGTTAGACTGTAACTTGTGCAAAATTAGTAAGTGGGTGCTTAACTGTCTGGAACTTCAAGAAGTGTTTCCTCTAAGGAGAAACTAATTCACTGTGCTACTCTAATCTACAGTGGTCGAGGAATATGGCGATGTTTATTTGACCCAAGCTCACTGCTTTTGGCCACTGCTGGGTTTGATTCAGCAATCAAAGTGCACAATCTACGCAACTCCACTTTTCACTACATAGCGGAAGACTGTGATGGTCTGAACAATTCTGAGACCTTTGTAGTATCTTGTCCTTCTGTTTCGAGGCAGTATGGTCCCCTAAATAGGTGTGATGTACTTCTTTATGGTTTCACAATTTACATAATATCTCTATCTCCCATGTTGTGACAGTGAAATTGTTTATTCATTGGTTCATCACAGCAAAAGCGAGTATGTTCGTTGTCTACACTTTGCTGCAGAAAATGTTCTGTATGTTGCCACAAATAATGGATATCTGCATCGTGCTGAACTTCCTAATACAGAGGATGTAAGATGGACTGAGATTATTCAGGTCACTGAGAAAGCACCAATTATCTGCATGGATGTCATGCAAACATACTCAAACCTTTCTTTGAATAGGGAGGACATAATTGCCCTTGGAGATGGCCGAGGAAATGTTACTATTGTCCGTTCAACCAGTGGCAGCATTGAACCAAAAGTGAACCTATCTTTTACCTGGCCAGCAGAAAGAGATAGGCAACTACTAGGAGTACACTGGTGCAAGTCACTCGAATGTAGGTCCGTGAATTGCTAAGTTTCTAGTTATACCTTTTAAATAGAAGTTAACCATTATTCTCATCAGATTTTCTTTCACTTGTAGTTACATTTTCACAGCTGATCCTAGGGGTGTGCTTAAGTTATGGAACATAAGGGATGCCCTGTTCTCAAGTACAGACGATACCAATGCACCTCAGAAGTGTCCACTTGTTGCAGTGTTTGAATCCTCGTTTGGGGCTCGAATCATGTGTTTAGATGCATCTCCTCGAGAGGAGGTATTGATTTTAAAGCTTCTTGTTGTAGACAAAACTATTGCTTATTGTTAGAATCCTTTGTGTCAACATTACGAGTTAACAGTCAGGCGTATAGTGTTAATATTTATATATCTAGGATTAGCCAACAGAAGAATGAGGGTACTAAGGAGGCCTTTAAAATGTAAGTTGTTATATATGGAAGGTAGAAGAGGATGTTCGGTCCCTGTGGGGAAACTGAAACACATCGTATCATTTAACTGCTTTATAAGCTGCACTTATTCATAAAATTAACTAAAGATGTGAGCGAGACATAATTTTTTTTCTTTCCCCCCATGCAGATCCTTATAGCTGGTGATAAAAAGGGTAATATCACAGCCTTTCCTTTCCCTAAATTATTGGAACTGTATGACAGTGGTGTGATGCAACACAAGATGCCTCCATGTGATCGTTTTAAAGGAGCTCACGGCATTTCTAGTGTCACAAGTGTTCATATAAAAGACTCCACTTCTGATTGTATTGAAATTCACACTGTATGTCCAGAATGTTCTTGTTATTCGTATTACCAAAGCCATTGGCTTGTTCTGACATATGCTCCTCATCCCTGAAATTTTATAGACTGGGGGAGATGGTTGCATTTGCTTCTTCAAGTATGGAAGAAATGTGGGACATATCGAATTTTTTGGAATGAGGCAAGTGAAAGAATTGGGTACCATTCAATCCATCTACACTAATCTTCCACCTAAGAGCCAATTGAGTACCTATGCTATAGGTTTCACTTCTGCAGATTTTATCATTTGGGACCTTGAGAATGAAACAAAGGTAACAGAAGAAAGTGTACCATATGAATTGGCCAATCAGAAGCAGCAATTCAGCTAATCAGTAGTCCTAAACTTCTATCTTCTGTAGATGGCTCAAGTATCCTGTGGAGGTTGGCGGCGCCCTTATTCTTATTACCTTGGGATAGTCCCCGAGTATCAGAACTGCTTTGCCTTTGTAAAGGTTTGTGTTCTAAATTGCTTTAGTAGTGTTTTGTGTTTTTTTTTCTCAGGTGATGTTCTAGTGAAAGTCAACACACCTCACAGGAACCATTTCTTCCGTTCCAATGCTTGCATGTGTGCATATCTTGCCATCGTTACTTGTTTTGAGGGGCTGGTAATTCTGAATTAGTTACAGGAGGGTGGCAACTTTAGTTTCGATCTCTTTGCATGTTGAGGCTTAATCGTGGCTCGACTCTAAACCTCTACGGACTAAAGCCTACTCATGTAACTTGTAGAAGGAACACTATTTTACATTTTATATAGTTTCCATCACGTAGTTTAGGTTTGGAGTTATTTCACTATATTTTGTGTAGCACATTTTCATCACGTACTTTTTGCTGTTTTTGCCTTTCAAGCAGGATCATGATATTCACATTCAAAGGCACTGGCTACCAACTCAAGACAAGAAATTACTACCTCAAGTTCTCCATTTGCAGTTTCATGGTAGAGAAGTGCACTCATTGTGCTTCATAGATCCAGCAAGTTATTCAGATCTTGAGAATAGCTCAGATCTGTTGATAGCAACAGGATGTGAAGATGGGACTGTACGCCTTACAGGGTAAATAATTTTTTTTCTTAAGTTATCAATTCATAATCATATGTTCCATCTTTGTACTGATGTAGTGATATCCATTACAGATTCTTGACTGGTAGTTCTGGAAGATGGCGTTCCTCAAAGTTGCTAGGGGAGCATGTTGGTGGGTCAGCCGTGCGAGCTACATGCTTCATCCCGAAGACCTACATAATAACAGATAAATCATGTAACTACAGTTTGAATGGCATTTCTGATGATATTGCGGTTGAAAACAAAGACAAGACTTTCTTACTCATATCTGTTGGATCAAAGCAAGTCCTGACTACTTGGATTTTGCAACCTAGGATTGCAGAAAGTGGACAAGCATGTCTGAGTAGCTTAGATGTTGACTCCAAGCAAAGCCCCCAAAACTTGGAAAGTGGTGATTTGGCCATGTCATTTCAATGGCTAACTACTCACATGCCACCAAAGCTTACCAGGAACAGGTTGAAAGAAGGCCATATAAAACAGAGTGGTCAGGAAGGAAATTCCTCTGCTGTGCAGCCAAATATGGGTGTTATGGATCACATGGAAAACGACTGGCGTTACCTTTCTGTTACAGCATTTCTTTTGAAACATGCAGTTCTCAGGTACTCCCTCCATCCCTTTATGATAGGACTATTTGATCTTGGCTCAAATGCCAAGGGAAAGAACACTACTTATCCCTCATTTAAACATGTCACCACAAATTTTAATGAAAACTCCTCGGTGCCAACGACATTAACACCATGGCCCACATTAAAAATCGTTTCAACCAATCTCATTTCCTCCCTCCATTCTTGTTTTTCCGCGCGTGAAAGTGGTGGAGTAATTGGGAGTAGGATCCAATATTGTGATACCTGTGCTGCTTGCAGTCAGGGTTTTTTTTCCCGACCGGTCCGGCCAAACCGCCGGCCGGCGGTAGCGGTTAGCCTGACCGGTTTGACCGGAAACCGGTAGAAACCGGACAAATTTAAAAACCAAATTAAATCCGCAGTTCAACAGGTTTCGAACGGTAAGCCGGCCGGTTTGAGCGGTTAGCCGGCCGGTTTGAGCGATTTGACAAATTTTCGAATTTTAATTAAACATTGAAAAATAAAAGAAAATTTCTAAAAAATTCTTTAAAATAGTTTAAGGTGCGTAGAATCTAATGGTGTCAAAATTTTTCAAATATTAATGCATTTAATATTTTTTGCGGGCATTAGAAGTTTAACGTGCTGATTTAGTAGGCTGTTTGAACTTCTAAATGAACTAATATTTGAAAAATTGACACCATTACAATCTACTCACCTTAAAGTATTTTTTAGATTTTTTTAATTTTTCAAAATTTTAAATTCAAATTTGAAATTTTAAATTTGGCCGGTTTCCAACCGGCCGGTACCGCTACCGGTCCGGACCGGTTTGACCGGTTACCGCGGTATCCGGACCGGTAGCGGTCGGGAAAAAAAACCTTGCTTGCAGTACAGAATCTAGCTAGCATAGCCTTTGTTTCGTTCTCTCGCATTCTGTAATCTTCCCTCTTTTGGCAGGTTGACAGTATGCTTTGTTGCTGTTGCTTGCTCGGACGCAACGGTTGTGCTCCGTGCTCTTCTGTTGCCTTCTCGATTGTGGTATGCATTCTGAATTCCCAAAAGAAAATTCCTATTTGTAGTATTCTTGGCTGTATCTCTTGAGCTGCTGCTTCCATTTTGTTCAGGTTTGATGTTGCCTTGTTGGTTCCACAGGCATCACCAGTTCTGGTGCTGCGTCATATTGTCATCAATGCTAGCCACTTTAAAGGTCAGTTCTATTTTCTTTTCTCTTGTCATGACAATGGTTTTGTCTTAATGAAATTATCACACTGATTTTCAGATGATGCTGGAGATAGATACCTTATTGTGAGTGGATCTACAGATGGTAGCATTACTTTCTGGAACATGACAGAGACTGTTCATGGCTTCATGCAACTAATATCAGAGAAGCAACCACACATGAGTATTGATTGTCAAAAGCGTCCCAGGACAGGAAGAGGGAGTCAAGGCGGTCGTCGTCGGTGGAGATCACTGGCAAACCATTCTTTGAAGAGAGATGGAGATACAACCCCTGATGGGAGCAACCTCAGTACCCCATTTGCTACTGAAGATTCACCTGAAACTTCTGGTGTGGAAAAGACTCAAAACGTAGTGCATGAAGGAAGTGATAGCTCAAATTCAGATATGCCTTCAAGTACCCAATCATGTGACATACCTGAGTTGAGGCCAGTACAATTTTTATCTGGTGTTCATCAGTCAGGCGTCAATTGTCTCCACATATCATACTCAACATTGGACAAGACATATTCCATCATAAGTGGTGGGGATGATCAGGCTGTTCAGTGCCTCACCTTCACAGTAGGATCTCTAGAGGATTGCTCAACCACGACAGCAAGACTAAACTTGCACGGCAATTGTACACTTAAAATTCTATACCAACATAAGGTCCCATCAGCTCATAGCGCGGCAGTTAAAGGTTTTTCACTTTTCAAATCAATGTAGTTCATATATATATATATTTCCACTGCTTTCTGTTCGTTGGATTTGAGCATATGCATGTTTTAACCAGGAATCTGGACAGACGGTACCTGGGCTTTCTCTACTGGCCTTGATCAAAGAGCAAGATGCTGGAAGATGGGATCATCTGCCAAATTCACGGAACACTCCCATGCTATTATTAGCGTGCCTGAGCCTGAAACATTAGACGTTTTCCATGACCGGTGAGCTAGTCTTTAACAATGTCTGTGCTTACATCAATCTTTTAATGTTTCTGACGGTGGCTTTGGCGGTGGTGGTTGCCTTTGTCAGGGCAAGGAGGAAGTACCAGATTGCTGTTGCTGGGAGGGGCATGCAAATGGTTGAGTTTTCACCACCTGAATATGATTGACAAAGATGACGCAATTCTATGGAAGTTAGCATGGTTGCGGGGTTGTGCTTGCATGGTATATCCGTGTTTGGTAGTTCTCTAGTCAGATGAATTCTGGTTGAAATTTTTGTTGGCAAGGCTTAGACAAACTGAGAAATCAACGACGGGATGTTTGCTGGTTCACACTGATTCTTGTTTAGGCTTTATCTGTATGCGAACATGTGATTGTAGCCCAATCTGTTTCAAATTCAATGCCATTGAGATTCTAACATGTTCTTGTATAGTTCTGCTTTGAGTTTTTATACGTGCTTGATACTGCTAAGGCAAATCTTTTTTTACCTATTTTGTATTGGCAGTATATTATTTACAAATTACATAACACCCATCTGCAAAAAAAAAAAAAAAAACTAAACAAACAGATAAATAACATTACGTGCACATGATTTAGACAAAAGGTAGGGAAGAACCGGTTGTAATAATGCGCCCGTTGCAAACGGCTGAACGAAAGCCTGAGACTGTGTTATCAAGCTGCATATGATCTCTCGGTGAAAGTCACCAGTGGTCAGAAATACTGACCGTCCACGCGTTTTTATGAGGCAGGCCGCATGGGGTTCTTCTAGGGCTTTATTCGGTCGCGGACTCTTAATGGGCTGTATAATTCAACTGGATCATCCGGCAAATTCACGGAATGTTCCCATGCTATCGTTAGCGTACCCGAACCTGAAACTCTATAAACTCGCGATCTAGCTAGCCCAATCAGTTTCAAATTTCAATGCCGCCGTTGAGATACTCCTTACTCCATGCCACTAAACTAGCCAATTGTACCGGCTATCGTCATGATAGCATGTATTATGAACTAATAGTGATGTATTAGCGTGAACCAAATGTTCCAATACAATTTTTCGAGAAGTATATGTGCTTAATGTACGTGGGTTTTCCGTCCGAGCTCAAACTCCACGCAGGAACTCCTCAGCCTGATCCAGCAAGAGGTGCACTTTTGGATCATGGCGGGAGCTTGTGGCCTAGGTTGTCTCAGTGAAATTGATTGTAAATGCCATCATTGGCAACATGGCAAGAGCCAGCCATGGATCCCACCAGTTGTTGGACATGACGACCATCCACGTGATGAAGCCAATGACAAACAGCACATAGAGCACGGCGAACACATTCTGCATAGCAGAGACGAGCAAAAGATTAGTCGCGGTATAAATAATGCATTATTTCCCGAGCACAAATGAAAATTTAGATGCGTGAGCGCCTTGATTTCCAGAGCTTCCTATATATATTTCTAGGACGCAAATCAGAATGGCCAGCAGATGGAAACATAAGAAAAGAAAATCCAGAGCGTCCTATATATTTCTAAGACAGTTGTTCGGCTAGAAATCCAGCAGCCAGCTAGCATCCCAAATTGGGGGACAGGAAGCTAGGGCGGGAGAAAAGAAAAGGGCTCAACAGCGCGACCGTGACACACATTATTAGCCGGCTCCTCATCCTTGGTAGCCGACGCCTTGATGTCGCCTTTCTCGAGATCAACGGGAGGATCGGAACTCGCCGTCGACATGGACGACATCTTCTGTAGCGGAAGAAGTAGGAGGGGCGTCGTACGTGCGTCGCGTCGCGTCGCGCGATAACTGTATCATTCTGACGAGTGACGACGTTGGGGAGGGGGTTCTTCTTGATTCGGTCACGGACTGCTCAACTAGCTAGAGATACCGAAAAGAATCTGCAGCACTAGCTGGACTCGCCAAATCGATTCGGCCTGTGTGAATTCTGTATAAGAAGCATGTTGTAAAGTACTAGGCTATCCTGGCCTCCTTGGCTTCCTCCCCTTTTCTTTCTTTTCCTATATACTATATCTCTATGCTACAAAGGACGACGGAATTTTCGTTTCGTCCGTCGTCATCTATATCCTACACCAGATTTTATAATGATCGAACGCTTTAGATTAATCTAAAAGTTCATGTTGACTACATCTTGCCTTTAAGCCTACGCCATCGGATTTTATGATGATCGAACGCTCTAAATTAATCTAAAGAGTCCATGTAGACTAGATCTCTAAATTAGTACTTTTTTAAAAAGCACGTGCCTGCACCGTTGGATTTTACGATGATCGAACGCTTTATATTAATCTAGAGAGTCCATGTAGACTACATCTCTAATTTAATATATCATGCTTTATTTATTTTCCATCGAAAAATCCTTCTCCGAAAAAACCAGATAAAAAAACTAATCCCCACCGAGAACTTCTTCTTTGCTTCCACCGAAACCTCCTTCGAGACTTTCCTTCTACCAAACCTGATGTATACCAATCGTGATGTTCATCTTTCGTATTCCTATCTATACCCATTGGACCCACCACGCGGCCACACTCGAAAACATTGGTCCTTCTATGCGGCTGTGCGGTCGATCGAATCCGTTTTGGATACGAGAAAAACGAGCATGTGGTTGGCGGCGGCGGAATACAAGGAGATCACGAGGGAAGGCGCGAGTATAGGAATTGTCAAGATTTTTTCTATTTAAAAAATGGCCTCTTTAATTAGCCTGGTATTTTTCTCACATCTATGTGCTCATTTTTGTTTGCCATTGAATCCATACGATTGATATGATATTTGATTTGAGTGATGACTAAGATTTGGAAAAAAAACATGGAGTATTGTTTGAATTTCTAAAAAAATGGTGACAATTAGTTCACTTTACTAAGGTTCTAAATATGAGGCTTTTTTTTTGTTAGTGTTATGTTTCTGCTACAAAAATAATTCCACGCCATCATTGTTTGGCCATGCATTTCTTTGCTTTATAATAAAATTTTAATGTCTGATGTTAAATTGACGGTCATTCAATATAAAATTTTATTTAGAAGAGTTTTCAAAAATATAAACTTGCCGTATATGTTAGCTACAAATATAAATTTTATTTATTAGAATTTTTAAGAACACGTGCCACACATCTCAACTAGTTATAAAAAAAGAGAGAACTAGAATTTCTGTTCTTTTCTAACACGGTATCATAAAAAAACGTGACCGAATAGCAGTCCAATATACTGTATGTTACTCCGTTGAGATGTGTGTTGTGTTCTGCTTGAACCCCAGGTTTAGATTAGAAGAAGCCCTTGTGCGGCGTCGCCGTATATAGCCGTCGATCGCCACTCACTTCCCCGTTCGATCCGATCCGACGATCCTCCTCCCGTAGATCAGATCATCGATGTCGATGATGGCGAGTTCCGACGATCCTCCCGTAGATCTCGAGAAAGGCGAGGTGAAAGCGGCGGCGACCAAGAAGGAGGTGAACCCTCAGCTCGCGTCGCCATGTGTGTCATGGTCTTCTTGGTAATAATAATGAAGTTTTTCGATCTGTTTCCATGATGGTCCATACGTACGATTTTATACCAAATTTTATTTCTTCCTTTATATATGATTTATCGTGGTATATAATCTTTTGCATGCTCCCGCTCGCTGCTTGTCTATGTTTTGTAGGATGCCGTCGCCGTTGTGGAGGTTCTGATTTTCATTGGCCTGATCGCGTGGGGGTTCAATGTTTCAAACGACTGGTGGGACCCATTGCTAGCTTTCGTCGTCCTGTTGCCAATCTTGTTGCTAATACTCTGGATTAAACCCAAGACAAATTATGCCATGCCCAAGGCCAAGCTTGCACTAGCAAGCGACCACGACAGCGATCTTGCTACCAAACTAGTAGCAGGAAAAACACGTCTATCTACTTTTTAGCGCTCATTCGCTCCCCGCGCGGGGCGACCGGGCGACCTCAACCCGCGCCGCCGCAGCCCACCTCCCGCCGCCCCTCCTCGCCGTGCCGCCGCCCGAGCGGGTCGCCGGAAGCCGTGCGGCTCGTGACGACGGCGGCGGCGGGGCTTCTTCCCCCTCCTCCGGGCGGATCTAGGCGGGCGCGGCCGCCGGTCCGCTTGGACCTTCCTCGCCGGCGGGGATGGCCGTCCGTGGTGGCGAGGCACGCCGACGGCGGATCCGGCACAGCGCCGGCCGGATCTGGCCGGAGCACCTCTTCTGCGCGGGTGGCGACGTCTCCACGGCGGGGCGCTGACGCCGGTGCTCGTGGCGGCACGGCTACATCCGGGACGCCGGCGGCGAGCGGGTCAGCGTCCGCGCGCGGATGACCTTCACCAACGCCTCGGGCCCCTCCTCTCCTCAGCTCTGCGCAACGGCGGCGGCGTGGTGGCGTGGCCTAGGGTTGCCGTGCAGATCTACGCTGCTGCGCCATGGTCTGCGCGGGGTGCCTTCCCCTTTTCCTGTGCAGGCTGCGTCAGAGAGAGAGGCCTTGGGTGCTGGAAGAGGTGGAAGCGCGCGTTGTGGGTGGCGGCCGTGCGGCAGAGGGGGACTGCGCACGGCGATGAGTGCAAGGCAGCGACATCTACAGTCGGAACTGGTCTAGGCGTGGCAGGTTCGTGCGCGGAGGTGGCGCTGCTCCTGAGCTGGCTTCCTTGGTTCCCGGGAGTGCCGGACCGAGAGGTGCTAGGATTGGGAGAGGAGATGCTCCAGGCGAAAGCCTTTGCCGGCATCCTTGCTGGTGACGATGATGGCGGCGCCCCACGGCGTCGCTCCCCCGCTAGGGGCATCATCTTGGAGCTCCCTCCCTTTGGCATGCGGGTCTCAGGGTGAAAATCCGGTCCAGACTATGGACGAGCGACGGCGTCGCCTATAGCGTCGTTTCCTCCTTTGAGGCGTTGTCTCATGAGACCCAACTCGGCTTTTGGCACTACTGGATTCGGATCAGGGGAGCCTGCTGTGACGGAGCAAGGCGGCACTGTGCAGGTTGAAGAGCCTCCGGGGGTTGCCAAGCTCACGTGGAGGCGACCACGACTTTGGTGGTGGCCGGCGGTGGTTGCTTGTTGTCGGGTTGTCTGCTTGCAGCGGACTGCGGCGGCTGTCGTTGCTTAGCAACCGACAGTGCGGTGTGGGACGGCGTCGTCAGACGGCGCTTGCGGCGACGACATCAAATGACACCTTGGCTTGCAGCGGGCTGCGGCGGGTAGCACAACATCGTTGGGCTACTCCGGTGCAGTACATCGTCTAAAGACGGTGCAAGCGACTCTTGGCTTGCTGGCACAGTGGCGGACGCCTAAGCGTGGGGGTGCAACGAAACGATGTCAATCTTCAGTGGTGGTTTTGATTGTTCGGTGGTGTCTCTGGGAAGCAGGGCTGCACTGCTGCCCCCTCTGATGGCGATCTTTGATACAGACCCGTGACATGGAGTGCTGAGGCGGATGTGGCATGGCCCCCGCGAGGCGATGAGTGCGAGGTGGAGTCCTGCGACGGGCGAGGCGAGGCCCCCGTGCGCGAGAGGTCCGGGTCTGGTGTTCCTCACTCCGTCAGGAGGGTTGCTGTGCGGCAGCGGTACCACGGCGAAGAGTCCTGCATGGCGGCTGCTTTTTTGGTGTGGTGCGGTCTGCTTCCTCTCAGGCCAATGTCGACATGGGCCACGATGGGAGGTTGACGACATATGACAAGGGGTTGTTGGTGGGCGCTGCGGTTAGGCTTCGATCCGAATTCTATTGCTGCCTTGCTGCGTGGAGTGTCAGGGACCGAGTTGATGTCCCAATCCAACCGGTCCGAGTTTTGTTGTATTTTGAGTTTGTTTCGGCTTTCTTTTGTTTTCCTGCCTATGGCCTGCCAGGGCCGTAGTCTTGTAATTTTCTGCTATATTAATGAAACACGCACTATCTTGTGCGGTTCGTTCAAAAAAAACTAGTAGCAGAGTGAATGCATGCCCTGGTGGCGGTATCTCCATGTACACACACCTATCTAGCTATAGTTCTTGAGACGACCATCCTGATGATAATGGCGCAAGCGCCATATATATGTGTATTAATTTCATTTTGAGCTTTATTTTTGTTCCGTCCATGTGTGCGTCAAGGCCGTTAATAGCCGAACAAGACTATATATGTAGACATTCACCCGTGAATGGTTGAGGCCGGATTTATCCTTAATCTAAAAAGTATATAGGCTGAGATATACACCTGGCAATTTGCAGCCTGCACACATACATAGACACAGCATCATCGTCTATATATGATAACTTACAAAGATCATCGATCGACTTGCATTGCGAAATTCCCAACAACCAGAGCCTTCAGTCTGCTTCCTTCACGATCACCAAGAAAAGGAACCCTGCTTTCACTGGCCATTGCCGCTTGAGGTCTGGTCTGCAGAAAAATCATTTCAACCAAAAGTTCGTTACCAATTCATATGTAATTTTCCAAAAGAACGACAAACTGCGGCGGCGCGCGTGCAAATAAAACAACAGCACAAAAGGCGCGGCGGCGGCGCGCGTTCCTGCAAAAGAGGTGATGGCGCGGCGCGAAGGGCGGATGGCTGCTTACCGGTGGGCTTGGGGAAGAAGGAGGAAAGCGGCGGTGCAGGACGAAGGAAGGCGCGGCGTCGTCGCCGCGGCGACTCCGCCTCCTTGGCGATCTCCTCCTCGGGCTCCCTCCTCTCCTTCCCGGCCGAATGTGGTGGGTAGGCGGGCGGCGGCGGTCGAGAGGGGTAGCTAGGGTTTAGGGGTCGCCCAGAACCATGGCTTTATAGCCTGCAGCGGGTCAAGGATTGGAGGGCCTCGGGTTCTTCTGGATGGGAACGGCGGCGATCTTCGGGTCACGTGCCGCGGGGCAGGTGGTGGTGGAGGCGCGGCCGTGCTGAGATCAGGCGGGAAGGCACGCTCTCTCTCTCTCTCTCTCTCTGCGGCCGGGGGCGAGGCGGCGTGAAAAGCAAGCGTGGGGGCAGGGCTTGGTTTTCGTCCGCGAGCGCGCTCTAAAGCCTGCGGCCGCGTTAAAGAAGCGCGAGTCGTGCGCTCAGGGCATCTAGTTGGTGTTGTGTGGTGGTTGGGGAGCATCGGAGTCTGGCGGCACTCCCGGTGAAAGCTTTGCCCAGCTTCGATCTGGGCCGACAACGTCGGAGCATGTTAAAGGAGGTTGGCATGTAGCAGTCAGCAACGGTTCCGGTAATTCCTTTGTAGGAAGACTCTGATTGCCGATATGACAACGTCCTGGATACAGGACCGATCTGCGGCAGCATCGCCTGGCGTCTCTTGTCGATGCGAATCACTGGATTTTAATATAAAAAAACATTTGTGTTAGGATATGATTTTTGAACAATCGCGAACCATGTCTCTTATATTACGCGCTACACATGACTATAAGCACACAGGAACAAGAAAGAAGCAAACGCAAAGATCTACCTACAGATTGCACAAAAGGTTCTCGTTGCCGGCTTAGAGACGGAGCTGGAACAGTAGGAGCGGTAAGGATGATGCAGAGAGGCCGCTCAAATGTTCCATCTGATGAGATGCGCAACAGAACCGTGGAAACCCACTGTAATGCAGCTGAGCATTCAAATAGAAAAAAAGAAGCGGATCTATGCGACCACATACACCATGCACAAAACAAAACCTATTAATTTTTTTTCCCTATTTCAACCTTATTGGTACATATTGTAATGCAATGCGCATCAAGGCAACTTTACAATCGGCTTGGTGGAAAACCTAACACCTTATATAAACACACAACACTACTGATATTCACCACCAGACCTAGGCAACACAAGTTATACAACTAGGGCAAAAGGGGATGGGATGATAATGAGAAACAACAAATTAAGATTACACAATATGGCAACTGCTCGATGGAGGGGCCTTCAAACAGGCCCAAAAGAATCTCGCGCTTTCCTGGCGAAGAATCCAGCTCAACTCTACTCCGCCAGCCCTTTCTTTGTTCCACCTGCTGTCTTGGCAGCAAGATGCTTGTGGAGATGTCAGATCCTCATATTAAACAACAGTCATGTACATCAAAACGCTATCGTTTCTGTTTTTACTTCTCATTCTCATAGTAATCCAGCAAGCATGGCACCAGGGTCATTGTATGTGGCAGGTGCTGCGGCAGGCAATTGTGGCTGTACCGGGGCAGGAGGTAGGGCTGCCTGAGTCCTTGGGATATCGACCAAATGCTCCTTGATGAATTCCTTCAACCTGTTTAGTAGAACCTTTGAATCAACTTTTCTATTCCCATTAGCAAGAAATCATTATTTTTATGAAATGATGCAGAGCAAGCTTATACTCGAATGTCAAATATTGATCGCCTGATGCAACTGTTAACCGGAGTTGAGTCCTGTCTTGTGGATCTGTCTCAACTCTTACCTGCAAAGAGTAAAAGATAAGCGGCAGAAATGTAATGTCAGGTCCAAAGAACAGTCTCCCTCAGGCCTCAGGGGATAAAAACAGTTTATGTACAAAAACGCATGTATAAAACATTGCAATTATAAAAGATAAGACTTAGCAAAGACTCGGGCTCGGATACATCCAAACATAAGACTCAGGTGCAGCACTTTCCATTTTCCAAGAGGCTGGTGTTCAGCTAATGAGCAGTTACTGTATCCATCATTTCACTGTGCTATGCTAACCAGTACAAAGGGCAGAACATTTACCCTATGCAGGAAATGAACCCTAAAGAAAACTTGCTTGTGTTTAATCAGCGTGTATTCTGAACAGAGTTGGTTTCAAATCTAATTGTGCTGTGCTTGCCAAATACAAGTGGATCTGAACAGCGTGTATTCTGAACAGAGTCAGCTCAACTCGGTGGAGTTCAGTTGGGGGGTTCAATTAGTAAAATTGATCAATACCATAATAGCTACACTAGAATATCAGGCAGCAAAATTGTTGCATTCTATAAATGTATCAAAAAATTATCACAGGATTCATTCCTTTAGTCTTTACAGAAGGAATATTGCAATGGTACAAAAACCAAGAATACAAGGGCAGTCAACCCCCATGCTTACCAGACAAAGCATCGCACGTGTTGCTTCAGAAAAGAATGTAGTGCACGCAACCATATTGTTGGGGTTGTTATCCTAAAAAGAACATGAACTTCAATGGTTTGAAAAAACAAAAAGGCTCAAATTAGGGAGACAAATATCATATTACATACAAGTCCAGGAGCGACAGCCAAGTGAAGGCTCATGAAAAGATTAGCCATCTCAGGAAGAGGCAGCGGCTTCACACCTTTTACCTATTTGTTCACATAACAATAATCATAATGAGAATCTTTCATTTTCCATGTGCAGAAGACCGCTTTTCTTTAACTCCACGATACAATTGAGGCCTTACCACTTCTTGAACCTTCAGCGAATGAACAGTCAGTGCTTTCCACTGGGGGAAAAATTCTTCAGGGGTAAGAGTTATAGGTTGCAAAAATTTGTTCAATACAACAGGGAGTCGAAGTTTGGCATCCACCTGCATAAGGAAAACAAAGAAAGCATGGTTACCTACTTACCTTGTGAGGGGAAAAAAGGGGAAAAAGGTGAAAATTGGGAGACTCGGGAAAACATATATTGCATAGAAGAATCACCAGTGCAGTTCCAAACGTATATGAGAAATCAAGAACAGCAACATCTCTACTTGCACGGAGATTTGCAACCTCAAGTGGAACTTGAACCTACAGAAAACAAAGAAGAATTGAAGACACTGAAGAAAGCATTAAAGGTGCAAAAGCATTATACTGCATCAAATAATACCTGCGCTCTTGGAGGAATAGTATCTGGAACTGATGAGAGCTCCATTTTTAAATGACTAGGAGGCAAAATCTGAGCCCGCACTGACATAAGAGGTGAAGTGTTTTTGTTCCCCATGAATAGAACAAGACGACCATGATGTGCACGCCATTCCGCTTTCAAACCAATCTAGAAACATCCAATAGGACAGAAAATTTGGGTTAGGGTTAAGGCAGGGCAGATATGCAACATGAGGATAAAAAAAGTATAGTTATGAAAGTAATGAAACACAATTAATTTATGAAAACCTGAATGTGAGGATCCTCATACAGCACTCCACTATCTTTTGTGCACAATATATGAAACTTCTCCTCAACATTGACAGTCGGCTGCAGAAAGTTAAATTCAGTTCACACGTGTCAAATAGAAGAGTACTGTAGTTCAGCGTAAGGACAGCACCTAGTTAGCACATAGCCACATATAAAGGAATCAGATTCACTAGTACCTGAACTGAGTTGGACTGATCCTCGAGGGTAGCTAGTGCCAAGTCACCTACTGGACTTTGATTAGCGTCCAACCCTTGGGCAGGATATTGCTCTACAGCAGGAGGGCCCTCTATCGCAAGAGGCCCTAAAAGATCTGCTAGGAGGTCTGCGGGAGAGGTCGAACGGGATGTTGAAGGAGGTTCAACTTTAGCCTCATTGCTGACCTCAGTAATGTTTGTGACTTTGCTTTCAACTTCAACAGGACCGTTTTCTTTGGGAGCATCGACAGTAGGGTTGGGGGCTTCTTCATAAGTTGGAGTGCTCTCCTGAATATCAGAAACAGTTTGGCTTGGCATCTTCACAAGAGTGAGATGATTAGCTGCTGGTGCTGGTCCATTTGCAGAGGGGTGATCGGCTACAACAAGAGCACTAGAGGTTTGTTGTTGACTTCGTAGCTTTATAGCACTCTGCTCTGCTGTGTCAACTTCAGCATCTTCAGCCTTCTTCAGCAAAGCGGACTGGATATGAAGTAAACCCATAGTTATAAAAAATCCTTCTCAATGGAATAAATTGACCAAAATACAAATGCACCTATAAAATACGACTACAGATGTGCTAATTGGCAGTGCAAGTTTCTTTTTCCTGGGTACACGCAGGAGAGCTGCGCGTCATTTCAATAATAATAGAACAAAAAGGTGTTAGGTTACAGTCCCTAACTGCCTGCAAGAATAACTGGTCATGTAAGTTACCTCACGTTCAGGGAATTTTGGCATTTCGGCCAACACATCTGCCAAAGCAGAGCCTTTTCTGCTTAATTCAAAATATTCAACTGCTCTTTGTTGTATTTCAACATCAATATAGCTCTCGTACCTAGAATATAATGTAAGCAAGAGGAACAAAAGTTCAACAACACATAATGTGGTAGCACATCATTAAAGCTGGAACTGGAATTATTTGTTACTTTTTAAATATTGAAAGGATTTGTTGTTGCAATCCAACATCAGGAGATTGAGTGTGCATCAATATCTTGGCATAGGTTGAGAGAAGAATAGCAACAGTACTTGTCCTGAAGAAAAATCAATGGCACATACATTACAACAGGATAGAAAATGACAAAAAAGGTACTCAAGTAGCTGCTTTCACAACTTACGATACTGTCGGAAGTTTATCATTTATAATAGCAAACAATTCCTTAGGGCTACAACCAGGTCTCCGGGCCAAAAGATGGCCATACTCCCCAAGAAGGTAAGCACTCACCTGTATTGTGTGAAAGAAGGACAATGTAATGCAAGAAAGAAAATGTGTAGGTACAAATAGGAGGTGTAACAAGATGCCAGACAGATCTCCTTCCATTTTTGTAAAAAAACAAAAGACAGAACAAAGGTTCCAGTTTAACCAAGGCAATTTCATGTAATCAAAATAAGCATTCAAAGTAAAAGGTAAACATATTGTACTAAGGAGTGAATACTAAGTAGCTCTGTACATTCAGTCTTCATAAGATAACAATTTGAGCTGATGGAAGAAATACCTTGACCATTGTCTCATGTATAGCTGGCTTATCAAGATATTCTCTCGCCTTTGCTGCAGCATATGGCTAATAAAATTGCAAAATCAAACCATGAGTTCACCAAACAAAAAGGAGAAGATTTAGTGCAACTAGACATATAAGCAAAACCTGCAGATCTTCATTGTTGGTGACAAATTGTACCACTCGATACCATATATCATCACTTACAAAATCTCCTGCTTTATCTATAAGCTGAAGAATAACATCAACGTACCTGCACAAATACAATTCACATATAGCAAATATTTCAAGGAGATGAAATTACACAAAATAAAAATGCACGTCAAACTAATAACACAATTTGCTACGGTTGTTACCCTATCCTACATGAACTATCAAAATCCAGTGATTAAATATCAGGTTGGTCACTGCAAAACTCGAGAACACAAACAGATATAAGAACATCAAATTCGGTATGATACAGGACAACAGCAACAACAATAAAACCGTTTAGTTCCAAAAAAAAAAAATTGGAGTATAAACCCCAGAAAAGTTAGCAAGTTCGGTATGGCAAAGTGTCAGGAAATAATCCCACTTTCCCCTAGTTTTCCGTGGTTAAATGGTGGCCATTCAAATAAATAAATGCAGCCTCTTTACTGATCTCTTGGCATCTTGAACATAAGACAAAGAAGGCAAAACGCAGGAAGAAATGAGGAAACAGAGGTCATGTCATGTTGCACCTTAATTGTTGTGCTTAAAGCTAAAGTGTTTTTTTTTTTTGACCAAAACATACCTGTATTAAAGATAAGGAAAACGTACAAAGACCTGAAGAAATACAGGTACGACCCAGTAGGATACAGAGGACAGCTGTCCCAACCAATTTGCACAAAGGGCCCTAAAAAGAGCAAAATTACAAACAGACCCCTTGACCCTTTTCTCGCCGATGTCGTCCGCATCCGCCGCCACCAGACATCGCCGGAAGGCAGCAAATCCAGTCGACATCTTCCCTAGGCCAGTGAGAACTCCATCGCACGAAGGCTTTGAATAGAGCCGCAATAGACAAGCCGTCGCTGAACACCCATCGGCCGGGGCCGCACCCCAAGTTCCCTCAGCCTTGGATCGGGACTCGCCGTCGACGACAACCGCCGTCGCAGGGAACTCGAGCTCGATCCAACCTCCCTGCTTCCACAGAACCCACAGCTTCCTCTCCATCCTTGAAACAAAAGGCCGGCACCCATCTCGCCTCGCCGAATGCCAAGACGGATGGCTACCAACCAGCACCGCCGCCGACGCAGGGCGACGAAAGACTCCTGTACAGGATTCGTCAAGATCTGGAGCTCCAACTAGGTCTCCAAATCCGACGAACACCAACCTCACAAGCCCATCGCCGGCACCGGAGCGAGTGACAACGAGGTGGAGAAAGGGCCGGAGTACCTTATTCCACTATAGCGACGCCGCCTCCACCTTGCACCCGCCACCGGGACACCATACCCTACAACTAGAGGGACCTAATCTACAACGCCGAGCAGAGAACCATCCGTTCCCCTCACATCCGAGGCCGAAAAGGCCATCGGAGGCAAGGAGGAACGGCGGTCTCGCCGGCGAGAGCACCTGTTCCTCTCGCCTCTTCTGCAGTCGCCGAGAGAAAGAGGGAGGCTTCTGGAGGAGTGTGGTTTCTATTTGCAAACAAATGGTAGTATTATCAACAGCAGTTCCAAAATAGAGGCTTAGAATATGTTTCATTATCAACAGTTCCAAAATAGAAGCTGAGAATATGTTTCCAATGGCTCAAGGCACAAATTGTTTATATATCTACTTCTAACATGTAACTTTGTGATTTCAGCCACCATATATATCGGACATAAATGCCAAATTGCAACATACTAACTGGAAAACTGGGCTGATCCTGTCATCAAAACATTACCATGAAAGATCTGGAGCAAACTTCTCTGCAAGAATAGCTGCTTTCAGAGATAGCTCTTCACGCATTGCGAATTCGGCTGTGTTAAGATACTGTAGGGGAAAAGAAAATCTTCAATATAAGGAACCACATGAATGAATCAACAACAGGAAAGCAAGGTTCAGTTTCAGTTTTTCCCCCTGCAGGATCATTCTCGCAAGATTAGTTACCTGCAACAACTCCTCGACAATTTCCTTTGCATTTGTAACATCACACATGCCATATAGTAAATCAAGAGCCCTCCGTCTAATGCTGCAATAAAGTATCATAAAAATACGAAGCAAGGTGAATATACATAGTTTATTGGAGGAAACAGAATCCACAGAACATTTAGCACTTTTTTTTATGGGGGGAGGGGGGGGGATGTACAACATTAAGCCCTGTTCATTCTTAGTGTTGGCCTTTACTACCATACAAAGTCATGCAATAGATTGAAAGTGACTTCAGACTTTCTAGGATGATAAATACAAGATAATTCATGGGGTACTCTGCTAACATAGAAACGAATAATTAGATCCACAATTGCAATTGAAAACAGTAAAAACAAATTTATTTGATTAATTTGGAAGTTCAATATATATATATATATATATATATATATATATATATATATGTGTGTGTGTTGTGCACTTTCATCTATATCCTAGCACAACTTGATTAGGACTAAAAGGTACTGTTGTATTTGGAACAAAAAGTGTGTAGTCTATGTAGAAGCCACCCAAGATCGTTCAGACATAACCTTGAGGGAAAAGTCAGGATGCTCATATTATTTCGTTCATTCTTTGAGAAGTATAGGAAATAACAGACTGTAGGAGACTTAAACCTGATATCTGGATCCTTCAAAGACGTAATGATCTGAGCCTGGTGCCTTTTGATGATATCCTGAACATCTGTTACTAACAGCATCCTAGTCATGTTTTCCTGCGAAGATGTATGATGTTTCAATACGATAAATTTTCCAGTTGCACAGCTTCATGTGTATGCAAGACTTCCAGTAAAAGGCATAAATCAAGTGAACATTAAAAAGAAATGCAATTACCAGACCAAGATACCGAATGTTTGGTTCCCGGACTGCAATAAACTTCCCAAGAAGAGCCACACACTGTGACATCATCTCCTTTTCAGCATCCAGATGCATGACCTGTAAGGAAGTATAGTACATGCAAACATAATTTATTAAAGAAAAACAAGAAAGAGACCAGGATATCAATTTTAACTCGGTAAAGTTAACTTCTGCTAAAGATAAAATCACAAAGTCAGTCTAAACTCACCAGAGCAAGAGCTTCAAAAAGAACAGCATGTGAGGCATTGTTCTTGTTAACGTTTTTAACAACATCAGTGCCCATCAAAATGCGTTGTAAAACCTAAAGAATGACAAGAGTATCATTATAGTTCACAAATGTTTGTACAGGTGTATACCAGTTAAAAGAAAAAGGCTGTACCTCAAATAGAGCTCGTCTTGCATTGGGATCTTCAATGGTAGGGAAGTACTGAAGAGCTCTCATTGTCTTCACCTGTGAAAATAAAATTTTATGCTTAGTTGAAGGTTAGGACCATTGTAAGATTGTGTATAATGCGTGGGATGTATTGCATTGAGCCTTTCAGGCGAATATATAGGTGTACATGGCTTGGAGGGCAAGTAGCCTCTCCTAGAGATAAGGAAGGTTATCCACTTATCACAGGATTACAATCAATCCTAAACTAACCATATCCGGAGTTGCCTATATATCTTGTGCGTGCTTTGCACCCATCAATCAATCTATTATTCCGAGCCAGCAGATATGTGTATGTGTATTTTCCTTCAAGGCTTCAACACACCAATGAAGCAGTAAACTATGCATGTAAATTCAAATTTGTTAAGAATACATACCTATAATTTCAAAAGTTCTGTGCTTCGGCCATGGTCGTGCACAGCCTAAAACTAGCCTTCAGAACAAAGCTTCTCCCTCAAATCAGAAAGGAAAAAAAGAATAGGCGTTCTAAAAGCAGCAGCTACAGCTGTTTAGCTTCAGTAGTAAATCCTTATGGTCACCTGCTTCTTACTCAAAGCAGAAAGTATGTAACATGTATTTCAGACTTATAAGCTTCTAAAACCTATCCCTACATCACAACTCAACTAAGTAGCTTCAGATTTACAAGCTTGTAGCAACCATTGAACTATATGCAAAACCTTACATGTATTATGCTTCAGATTGATGAAGCATTGAAGCATAATAGATGTTAATGGTCTAATGTCCACTAATTAAAAACAGAATTGTCCTAACCTTACTGATAAATAAAAGCTGGATGAATGGATGACGGCATGAAAAGGAAAGTACCTGAAGCCAAGGAGACGGGATTCCGTAGTAGGTGTATTCTTGTGGAATATCTTGATTTCTTGCTAGCCTCTCCAATATTCTTACACATTTTGGAAGGCAATTCCAGTATGCTTCAGCATTGTTGGATACTAGTGAAACAAAAAGGCTCATGACAGATGTCAGCACACCTAGGTCGCGCTCGTCTAGAAGTTGTGCCATTCGATCAGCCCTGATGCACATAACTCAATTAGTCTATTCATCACGTAGAGTATAATGTAACACTTCTACATTCTATAATATTATTACCAGCCATCAATATTCACAACATCAGGATTCTTCCTATAGAGCCGCAGAAGGCATAGAGCAGCCTTCTTTCTGACAACAGGACGGCAGCTACTTGAAATCTGGCAACCATACATTGGGTCATTAATACAATCATTCACAAAACAATGAAAGGGCAATACAAGCAATAGAACATTCACTTACAAGAAGTTTCTGTACATCTGGGGCTAGTGACTCAGAAAATTCTTTCCCACCAATGTTACCTACCTGAAAAATATTTCAGGAAAAGATATAAAACGGACACAGAAATGTGCTAATTGTGTGGGAGAATCAGATAAGAACTAAACTATCGAAGTCCTGAATATAAATGCAAGTGAGTTAGCTAGAAGGTGTGCAATGTGCTGTACTGTAAAATAACTGTGAAGTTGAAGCCTTAGAAACAGAAGCCATTAAATGACAACGAAACATTAATAAACCAAGGCCTCCACATTACAGAAATGAAACCAGTAAATAAAGTAAAAGGCCTTAACATCATGCTCTATAATTTTGCGTTTTGACATTCTTTCAGCTTGTGTTGCTTATTTTCTCTAATGGTGGCCGTAGCAATTTGATGCACTGAACACCTTGAGATGCAAGTGCTATTTCTAAATCAAATTCACTCCTAATTATATGATGTTTAAACTAATTAGCTTGTCCTAAACATCATATATTTCAAAACATAGGGAGTATTTGATAGTACGAAAAGGAAGCTAGGACCGAGCCTGCAGAAAAAATAGAGTAGGACCAAGGATGGCGTACCATTGTCAATGCTAAGCACTGGAAAGTCTCGTTTCGTCCGATTATGTCATTCCGCACTGTGTTTATTACCATTCTTAGAAAATCATTGTTCTCATTAAGCAAGCAAGATGTCACGATATACCCAACCTGCAGCATGTGTCAAATGATAGCAATTAAGAAACAACTACACCGCCTATAAGTATACCATTTGAGGAAGAATGATATGACTAAGGATATCAAAACTGCATGTTTTACCTGCTTCTCAGGGTACTTGGGGGCAGATATCAAAGAAACAGTTTCCATATGCCCAAAATCAACATCATAACCCAGCATATAAATGTAAAGCATTTTCCATACATACTTTTTCTTCTCATATGGTGATAAGCCCTGCAAGATAAGACATCACAGTGATTTATAGCGCGGTTGCAAAACTTATGTCGAGGATTTGGAGTACAACAGCATGTTAACTTCCAGGGAAGCAAGGCCCTAGGTGTTTGAAGTTTTATCTCGAGTGGGGATGTTATCTTTGACATTCTACACTAGGCTAACAGGAACTGCCTACTATGCCCATAAAGCATTTGATGCATTGAATGAAACACAGGTGTGCTGCCATAGACAGGAAAACAATTGGATTTGTCTATCTTTCCATATGGAGCAGTTTGCATGCCCTGATGAAATTGATATCCCCCACATAATTTAGGTTGTTTAGCACAGTGTGGTGCTATTTTAATTTAGGAAGGAGCACACTAATGCAGATCCATGCATATGAGCACATCTATACATGGAAAGTCTATCAGCAATTTGATTTCATATGTCTAACATCGAGTCTTGTCCAGAAACACATGCTGCTACATCATGCAGTACAGAGTTGCTATTGGAATTTTAATATCATAGGTCCAAACAACCATTTATATTCCATAATCACGCCGTTACTACATGTATCCCTCTTTAGGATATAGACATTCTAGCTTGACAAATTTCGACCGCAATTATACACAGAAATGCTGGTAACATAATGTTTTGCAAACATTGATAACATTAACTAGAAAAATTGATGGCCACAAGAGTAGACAGGAGATCTTAGCGCTGCGAATGAGAATTATCTAGTAACAGAGAGGGAGAAATATCCATCCCAACATAAGCAGAAGATTAGCTAGTTGCATGACCCTAGAGAGGGAGACGTAGCTCAAAGGCACACCGGCAAACCCTAAACCCACTACCCTACCTTCCAAGAGAATCCCAAGCTACCGGTTGCGCTGTGAGTTGATTATTGAACAGTTGGAAACTGATTCCATTAAACATGAACTGAACCAAAGGCTGGAATGGTGAAACTGACCCCTAAACCATTCGAAATGATCAGTCTCCTGACAGACTTTTGCAATTATTCTTAGTTAAATTTAAGAGAGAACAGACAGCATTTCCCTCGCAGCCTCATCAGGCCAAAAGATATAGTTCGACGAAGTATAGTCCTATCAGACACCAAACAGTTTGAAACTAGGACGGAGCAGAACGACACTGGGGCTCCCAGTCCCGAACTCACTACCAAGCACCAATTCAGCACGGCGCAGCTGCTCAATTCTTGGCCAGCAGGGCAATTCGAGCAAAATCCCGATAGCTCCACCCCTCAATTACGCAAATGCGTTGGCAGCTACCGACCAGCATCAAACCAGAACCTCTAAGAAAAAAAAAAGGAGGGGGAGCAAGCGTGACCTTCTCATTTTTGAACCTGGTGCGGATGTTGCCCAGCTCCTTGTCGACGCGGAGGCGCTCCTGCTCCTTGTTGTGGCAGTTGCGTACATCGCTGATGAAGACCGACAGCCCTCGCATCCCCGAGAGCGCCATCTCCTCCTCCCCCGGGCAACTCCGCCGCCGCCTCTAGAGAAACCCCAGATCCGCTTGCCTCCGCGCGAGATCTGGCGCCCGGATCAGGGGAGCAAAACCCCGCGGGGCGGCGGAATGGATCGGCGCGCAGGCAGCGCGGGGAGGAGGAGGAAGGGGTTTTGATTCGGCCGCGGCGGTCGTCGTAGGTGGGCGGCGGGGAGGTGCGGCTGATCTGCCTGCCTGTCTGCCCCGGCGCGGCGGTCGTCGTAGGTGGGCGGCGGGGAGGCTGCGGCTGATCTGCCTGCCTGTCTGCCCCGGCGCGGCGGTGGTGTGTGCGTGTGCTGGATTGGGGGGGCGCTTTTTCGCCGGTTTCTGGAAGGTTTATTGCGTCCGCCAAGGTAGCGGAAAATTGCGGCGTGGCTGGTCGGATTGAAGTTTAAACTCAAGCTAGGAGATTTCAGGGTTGACTTTGATCTTCCCGTCCAGAAAGCAGACTGCTCCAAGGAAAATTTTTGCCTGGTTTAAATATGTTCGTTCAAGTACCAGCGCAAGTGCAGTTATTTGTTCTTTTCTTTGTTGAAGACTAAGTAGTATTACCTCCGTCCCCGCTTCTCGAGAAATTTCAGAATCCTAAGCTTGACCAATTATAAATAAAAAATATAAATAATTATGATATAAATCATTAGATTCGTTTTTAAATTTAATTTTTTAACAAATTTATCTGGAGCCATAAATATGAATACAATTCACTAGAAATTTAGTCAAACTTGAACAACTTTAACGGACACGCAACCCAAACGAGCATCCTTTTTGGGACAGAGGGAGTACTCTTTTATATCTATCTTCTATATTATAAAGGACGAAAGTCAATTCTCATCCAAAAGTCTATCCTCTTACCCCTCACGGTGTCCCTACGTGTAAGGTGTATCAGGCCCACTTGATATAAGCGAACTGGTGAAAAGGGAGGGGGAGATTCACCTCGACGTTGAAAATCGCCCTTGCTCCAATTTTTTTCTCACCGCGTTCTTTTGCATACCCAGCCGTGTACCCGCCGCATCAATCACGCTCGGCTGGCACCCTTCCTACCTTTCTTTCATGGAACAGGCGCGATCACCGGAACCTATATGTTGTATTCCTCGTATATTGTCATCATCTTCCTCATCGCCTGGCCGTGCACCGTCGCCTAGCCGTGCATCATCAAGACTTCCTTGTCGACAGGAAGAAGCTTAAACACATGACACCATCCTAGCCGTGCATGACACGGCCAACTTGGCGCACCCAGGCATGGAACGCGGCGAAGTCGTCCTTCGTGGCCTGGACGTCGACGTTCATCCAGCGGGCCGTCATCGGCGAAGGTGTCCGGCGAGTAGCCCTCCAGCGCCAGGAAGCGGTAGTTCTCAATTCTCCAGGCCAACAGGAACCACCGGATCGAGAAACTCCACAGGTACCACCACCGTCCGAGAGCCGGTGAACTCGATGCTTTCTGTTTCTTCATTGGGATGAGGGATTCACGTAGGAAACTCACATCAGCATGCGGCCTGCTCTTAATGCTGTTTGCAATGTGAGATTCCTGGCCTAATTAGCTTTGATTGATTTCATAACAACAGTACGCTTCTTTTTTAATGTCAAATTCAAGTCTTGTCAAATTTGGTAACTGAATCCTAAGAAGAGAACTATTTGTTTCATTTTTCTGCAATGTGTGTGTTGTGTGCACTGCACTTCCCTTTCATAGCCTCCTAGATGGTTGCATAGGGGCGGGGTTGTATTATGGTAAATGCTTGCTAAAAAACTTGAAGGAATTTCTGTTAAGAGTGCATTTGCAAGAGAGTTCATATATACTGCTGCTAGGATAACATCGCTTTCCCTTGTCACCAACAAGTTATTTCTCACCTCCTTACAGGAAGCCTATGGAGCTTGCTTTAAGGAGAACCACGAGATGACAATAGCATTGTCACATCCTCACAGGGAAGATTATCCAACACAAAGCCTCGTGCAGTAAAATTGGATGGGAAACATGAGCTGAGGTGTGTGAAATCCGAACGAGATCCTCTGTGGGTCCCACATGACAGCGACACAATGGTAGAGGCCCAACTGCAGAGGAGTTGCCTCCGTGAAATCAACGTAACTTCTTCCGATGTTCATCTTTTTTTTACATCATTTTGGTATATCTATAGCATGTGCCATTACCAAATAATTATGTGAAGTTAAGCTAGGTATTGATGGAATGCCTCATTCAACTCAAAGATGCAATATACTCAAATATAATTCGACGTTGTAGTTTTAGAATTCTACTGGATTTTCTATGGTAAATCTTCGTGTAAGCAATATATGTTGATTAAGTTGTAGCACAATGGAGCAATTAATGGGCATAGATCTAGAAAATAATGTGGATCATGTTCTCTTGAATAATTTCTAGGGTTAGGGGAAATGTTCATGTTGTTGTTATGTATTACCAGTTTTTTTTTGAGAATTATACAGTACAACGCAAACGCTCACAACACGCACGCACACTCACTCCTATAACACACGTACGCTAACCCTACCCATATGAGCATCTTCGAAGGACTGAGCACCCGGCAGATCTGGAGATTCTCGAAGTCACCATTGGCGCCTCGTTGTCGACGGGAACGCCGCTTACCACTTAACGCATAACGCCGGTAAATTCTGGAAATTCCCAGGAAAAGGTGCGAGCACCAGGATTTGACCCCTGGTGGGTAGCGTCCCACTGTACCGTCCTACCATTGGACTACAAGCCAATTCGCTGTATTACCGGATATTTTGAGCTGTTTAAATGAATTCGTATCAATTTTCACTGTTTTTGTATCAATAGGATCTTACCTTATGTTATTCCAGTTCATGGCTTGCTGTGTGCATTGCACTTCTGTATTTTGGACAACCATTAAACGGAGAATGCTACGCTGCAAAGTTTATTTTAAACAATGTATCATTATAATAAGTACATCTTTGTTATAAATATAAACTTTGCATATATTTTTTTTTTTGAAAAGCACGTGCATGTGGCACGTGCCTCTCTAATAGTTCAAAAAAAGACTCAGTACTCAGGTGGCTGGTTTGATTGATTAATCTGGAGTTTTGTTATAAGTTTTGTCGAAAAAATATGTGATAAGGAAATGGACTGTCAAAGTTTTTATAAACCACATTTGAATGAGTAGTTACAATAACAATAGCCAAATTATTGCATAAACGATAGCAAAAAAATGGATTTAACAAAAACAAACATGATTTATTTTGACCCGCAAAAAAAACATGATTTATTTTGCAAATTTTCTTAGAGCAACGTACCGTATGGCAATTTATACTTGTTCTTTTTATGAAAACAGTAGTACAATCAAAGAAGCATCTGTAATAGTCTTGTGCCATTTACTCGCAGTATACTCCACCTCAATGATATAAGTACAACATTATTGTAAAATTAACGAGTCCCACTACCTACAACAAACTCTAATATTATAGTATCCCATATTTTTGTGGTAAGATAACGTGCAAAAATTCATAAGTTTCAAAAGGTGTTTTCAAGCATTGTTGCAAAATCAAATTTCAGCTTATGTAAAGCTCTCCTTGCAATGTCTAGTAATTTAGATTGTGCATTGAGATATTTAATAATCATATCTGTGATCTGTGTGAGTGAGTGGGATTGAATTTTTCTATTTACATGCATGATAGCCGCCCATGGGTTCGATCAAAATATGAACAACAGCCCAATAGCCTTTCTTAGAAAGAAAGAGAAAGATATGATTGTATCACTTTAATCTAACAAGTTGCAAAATGTGCAAACTGATGCATAAACTTGTTGCATACGTGCGTGTACAGTCACATATACCGTCTTTTGTCTCGGTGGCAAGGCACATACACATCCACATAAAAGTCTCCTATTGTGCACATGTACCTGCGCTTCGTGGGCATGGCCCATGCACGTCCCTTGCTCGGCTGGGCTTACAGGGAGGAGATGCCTAGCTAGATGGCCAGATCAACCCGCCATTGGCTGCCTCAACTTCAAAGTCTTCCGCCGCCGCCGATGCATGCGGCTGGTGACCGCCGAGGAGTGTGGGCGTCAACATGAGCTTGTGTGCCGGCAATCCCTGCTTAGAATTTTGGGCTTGGCCCATAAACAAATTTCAGAATTCCTAATAAATCTCAAAGGACTACGTGTGCATGAGAAAGTGGTGGAAGTGGTGCAACTCTTTAGTGCCACATTGCTAGTGGAGTAGTGGGATGGCCAACATAAATATGAAAGTTGTCTCTACTCCTCCAACGCTACAAGAGAAAGACGCATCTGCACCGGTTGAGAACCTTCTTCGGGAACTTGTTCTTCGTCACAACAGAAAAGATAAGATGCATGACTCGGCATACAACTAAATCTCTCGGCAAAATGTTTAATCGCATACAACTAAATCTTGAGAAATCACAGGAAATCATATACAACAAAATGTCTCGGCAAGAAAGTTTACAGGAATCATTGGAAATCAAGAAAAATCTTGAAAAATACTGGGCATCCGTGCGCCCGCCGGCCGCCGCGGGCGTGCGTGGTGGGTCTTCCCGGTGCTAATGGGTTGATTTAGCACCGGGTGGTGGCTCTGCCCGGTGCTAAAGTCTTTCCATACCCCTTTTCAGGCTATTATACTTTAGACCCGGTGCTGAAGGTCACATTAACACCGGATTTTTATAGACCCGGTGCTAAAGGTCACATTAGCACCGGGTCTAAAAATGACCACTGTTTATGTGGTCCGCGGATGCCTCATTCTCTTCTAGTGCAACCTATGTGAGTGGGGGAGAGAATGAAAGCTCCATATGCGCTCGCTCGCTCACCTTGTTGGGCGGGGTGGGGCGATGGGCACGGGCACACGACTTCCGCGTGAAATGGTCCACCAAAATCCGGCCCCTCACCTTGCGGGGGCACGACTTCCTTTTGCAGTTTTTAATTTTGGTTACTTGGCCTGAAAGTCTGCGAGATATTTTGGAATCCTAAACGGTTTAGATCACGATCGCGACGTGAGATCATGGGCTTCCCTATATATGCGACCTATCGGCCTCTACCAGAGATACATCTATTCGAGCGAGGGTTTTTGCCTCTTCTCGCTGCTGCGCCGCCACCGTAGTCTACTCCATCCCGAGCGCTGGCGTGCACCGACGAATGGGAGAGCAGGTCTCCAGAACCGCTCGTCCTTGTGATCCTGCACCGGGAGAGGGCGAATAAGATTTTTGAGAAGCGCTCTGCGCGACTGTTCGAGGTCTTCGTCACGGCTCGTCCGACGAGCCTTCGCGTCAGGGCGTACCGTCGTCTTCGTCGCCGGCTACTGGGCTCCGCCAGCAACACCGTCGTCGTCCCATATGCACCGCTCGTCTTCACCGCTATGCCCGCTCAGTACGTATGTTGTGATCCGATCTGCTTGTTCATCATGTTTTCTGAGATCGTGATGATGTGCTTGATGTTTACTAGTATGTTAGAGATCTGCATGCTAGGTTTAATTCTTGTCATGTTTAATCTAGTTTGGAATTTAATCTTGCGACTGCTTATATTTCCAACAATCTTAGCATGCTCGTGGGGGGTGGATGGATGGCTGAGTTTGCTACTCTGGTTTGGAAAAAAGAGATGGGAAGAAGACAAGCAACTAGGAAATTGGATTTGAGACATCAGTAATGATCCGTAGCAATGACCCATGAGATGCAGGTGCTCTGTGCTCATCGCTAGCTCCTAGAGATTACAAGCGTTGAGCATGCTTGGAGTCAACGTGACAGCAGCAACTGATGAGGGAAATGACGGTGAACAATACGGAGGCGACGGTAAAGCTAATGAGGCATGCGTGCGCGCCGAGCCTAGCTCTTGCACTTTGGGTTCTCGCCTTTTGTTAAAGCTGAGCCAAGCGCAAGCGTGTAGCATGTTCTGCTTAGAGCAAGTTTTATAGAGTAGCTCGCTTGCCGGCGTTTCGCTTCGCTCGCCAGGTCATCCGAGCTGCTAATGGGTGGTTGGAGGCCCCACATCAATAAATGGTCTGGTCTGGTTTCTGCATACCTTGCGGACGAATGAGACTCTGAAGCTATAGCTCAATAAATGCATACGCCTGCCTTCGCTAGCGCATAACGAGTCGCTCGTTCCCATCTTCTCTCTCCGCCAGCGCTGTTTTTTTCTTACGTGGCTGCCGAGTCGCTCGCTCACGTAGCATCATAATACCTGCTCTTAGACACATTTCGCGCATCATCGCCGGTAGCACCATAAGCGTTTTTGGAGAGAACGTATTCGTCAATATTTCCCTCCTGCTCCTTTCAATGCAAGTTCATGTTGCTTAGCATACTTGCAATCGCAAATTAAAAAGATAGCTTCATTGTTCTTTTGTGATAACTATACAACTCAAGTAATTATACACCTTTTAATTTGTAGAAGCAACTGTAGGCATACAGTATGTATAGCTACCAATGAGCACATACGTTCAGTATCCAAAAGGTATCCTCATCATACGGTCAATGTAGCTTATTGCTAGTAGAAAAATACAGCTGTGTTGTACATGTGACCGTACTTGCACATAATTAACAAGTTCATGCATGTGTTTGCACATTTTACAACTTGTTGGACTAAAGTGATACAACCGTACAAGTTGTATGGTGGGTGCAATTTACTCAAAGATAAAATTAGACCTGGGCTTTTCTTTCGGGCCTTGTCCAATGTTCATATGCAAGGCCAGATTGCGCTTGCTTTTTTCCAATGTTCATATGCAAGGCCGGATTGCGCTTGCTTTTTCCAATGTCCTTTTCCTTTAGATAGATATTTCAATCCATTTCAAATTACATGTGGTTTTGCCTTTATACTAACTTGGACAGCGGTGGTACAGGTCGACGACGGTTGTAATGTGACTGCTGAATGCCTGTCCAAAATAACTGCCGAATTGTTACTGTACGCTCGCGTGTTTCTGGGTGCACGACGGTGACGGTACGGCGGATGAGTTGAAGAAAGGAAGTGCTCGTGCATGCTCGGTATGAGGTGCCGTTCCGTTGGTAACGATCGAAACGGAGAAGCCGTGCCGTGCCGTGCCGTGGGTACACTAGCCACCAGCCCGGGGCCCGGGGGCACTTGGCGTGAATAATGCTACAGTAGTTGCGGATCCGATGTGATGGCCATGGCCGGCACGTCGCTTTCTTTCATTTCGTCGGGAGATAGATAGCCCAGTACTGTAGCTACCAATACCATAGTCCATAGGCTGATGGAACGTGCCATCGATCTGCATCCTTTCCTTTGAGAAGCAATGGACGAACACATGCGGGCTGCGGCTTTGACCAGAGGATGCATGGCCATCTTGGTTGGTTGGTATCCCAGGCCGGCCGGACCCATCGCAGTCGTGGTTCGTGGAACACGCCTCGATCGGTGACGGTGCTAGTGGCGGAGAGGTGGCAGCAGGACCATATCTACTGCATGTCTTGGCGTCGAAAAGAAAGAAAGAAAGAGCTCAGAGCTGTGTTAGAAAAGCCAAGACAAGCATCTGACTACGGACTTTGCTTTGCAGTTTGCAGGAGCTTCCTCCTCCTCCTCCTGCAGGCAGACAGCCAGTCCATGTTCCAAGTTCCAACGGGAGGAGCCAGTCAAAGCTGCATAGCGTATGTATGTACGGAGTATGTATGGACTCGCGAACCACGCGGCGGACCGGACTGAAAAAGAAAGGAAGGCCTAGTCAGTCGCCCAGTCTTTGTTAACCGCACCTAACCGACCAACCCAAATCCCCGATACTGCAGGGGCCGAACCGCAAATACATACGCTCCCGTGCCGTCTGGTTGGTCTCCCCCCGCCCGCGTGCGCGCGCCCACCAGGCCCGCGCCCAAAAGCCAGCCAGGCCCCACCGCGGCTGGCCTTCACCTGCTCGCTTTTATGCCGAAAGGCCCCTCCACAGGCCGCCAATTACCGCTTCCCCCGCCCCCCTTCCTTTGCCACTTTCTCAGCGCAGCTAGCTGGAGCTGGAGAGAGGTAGCGAGGGGAGGCGGGGGGCGCGAGTAGTCGCATCGCATCGGGGACACGCACGCGACCATCCCGCGGAGTAGACCGCCGCGACGACGACGACCCCCCTCCGCCGCCTCCAGCCCTAGAGCTAAACCCCGATCCATGGACCCCGCGCCCCAGCTAAGCACCCCGCCGGAGGCCGACTGGCCGCCGGACCTCCGCCTCCCGCCGCAGCCACCCCCGCCCCCAGCGGAGCCGCCGCCTCCACCGCACCCCGCGGGGATGGACGATTCGCAGTTCCTCGGCTCCATCATCGGCCTGCCGGCTCCGGAGCCCACGCCGCGGCAGGACCTGCCGCCCGCGCCCCTCGGCCCCAAGAGGAGGGGGAGGCCGCCCAAGAAGAAGGACGCCGCGGGCCCCGCTACGGCGCTCGTCGCCGCCGCGCCGCCCAAGCCCGCCAGGAGGAAGGAGGACGACGAGGAGGTCGTCTGCTTCATCTGCTTCGACGGGGGCAACCTCGTCGTCTGCGATCGGAGGTGGGTGCCGTTCCGCGCGGACTCCGCGTTGCCCGCGGAACGCGTCCACGGTTTCTCCGAGACTCGGCCGGGCCTCACGTGCGAATTGCGCTGCCGGTTTTTTCTCTCCCAGAGGAGGACTGACCCGCTTGCTTCTGTTTGTCTCTTGCTCTAGGGGCTGCCCTAAGGTCTACCATCCGGCCTGCATCAAGCGCGACGAGGCCTTCTTCAATTCACGGAGCAAGTGGAACTGCGGTAAGCTTCATCGATCCCACTTGCCCCTCCTTCCTAGCTTAAAGCCAGGGGTTGCTTTGCCTTTTTTTTCTTCTTTTAGCTAGGGGGTTGCAGATTGTTAACAAAATTGAGGGTGTTCCTATCTCCATTATCACTTGTAACAATATTTGCTGTAACAAAATTGAGCATCACCGGGCGAATAATTCATGCCAAATATCGTATCATAGGCTGCCTGAGAGAATAGATAAAGTGATTCACAGTGCTGTTCGATTAATGATGTGCTGTAGACCTGCTAGCTCCTAATAGAATGCTAGCAAAGTTAGCTCTCCTACATCGAATGGACAGCGATCCTCCCCTCTAGCAATAAGATTGCTCGTATCATGAATTTGCATTCCCGCGCATGAAGCGGAGTTCCCGTTCATTACATTCCATACATAGAAATGTCAGCATTTAGCGGGGTAAGTGATAACTAAGGAAAGAGGTCTAGGGGGGAAGTAGAACACGTCATCTAGATAACTGCCATTTGTCAGTCATGCTATGGCCAATAAATAATCGTGATCACCACATGCTTCATTGTTTTCACGTGTGTATATGCTTGAGGGAGAGATTGTTGTAATCTGCTCTAGTTTCTTCAGTATGAATGAATGCTCAGATGTTTTATTCTTTCCAAGGAACTTCTGTTATATATGTCCAATACTTGGGCTTTTGATGCTTTAGTTCTTTCCCCTGTTTTGTTATCTAAACGTAGAAATTGGTTTGATTTTGCTTCTGAATTGCATCATGTTGTTGTCTGAGAGGTTGTGATGATGACTGATGCAAAGTTGTGATAATTCTCAGTTAGTTTGGCTTAGCTGGTAACAGAAGATGAAGGAGCATGCACTCTCATGAAATGTTTAAACTTGAATTCAATAGCTTGGCACTTCAAGTAGACCCACTGAGCTGCTCTAAACTTCTTGGCATTTTTTATATCAGGTTGGCACATATGCAGCAGCTGCGAAAAGGCAGTGCACTACATGTGCTACACTTGCACATACTCCCTCTGCAAAGTTTGCATCAAGCAAGGTAAATTCTTCGGTGTTAGGGGGACCAAGGGCTTCTGCGACACATGTTTTGGGACTATACTTTTGATAGAATCCAAAGATGAAAGCGCGACAAAGGTAAATCTCTCAGTAATCTAAAAATACTCCATTCATTTGACAAAATCTCACAAATATGTTTCATTTCAACTTAGTGTTAGGCTATTTACATGCAAATTGTTTTAGCAACTTAGTCATCCGTTCACCACTGTTCTCTGAGAGACTAAATATTTCACACTTATTCTATACTCCCTCCATACTCGTATTAGATGATGTTTAGGACAACGACACGGTCACCAAAATGTAACTTTGACTTCTTATTTTTACAAAAATATTTATTAAAAAATAATATATGTATACTTTTCTAAAAATACTTATCAAGACAAATCTATTCATATGGTTTTCACATTTTCAAACTCAACGACTTAAAAGTTATTCGTGATTTATATTCCCAATGTTTGACTAAAACCTTGTCCTAAACATCATCTAATACGAGTATGGAGGGAGTACCTGCCTTTATGTCCTGCTTAGCACCACAATCTCATACGGTCCTTGTCCGAAGAAAGAAACTAGATATTTCACATATTATTTGGCGCACTGCTCTACGGGCTCAATTGAACTTTCTTTGCTATGCATTGTGTCTTGCAGGTTGATTTTGATGACATACTCAGTTGGGAGTACCTGTTCAAGCTATACTGGCTAGATCTGAAAGGGAAGCTTTCATTAACATTGGAAGAACTTACTAGTGCCAAGAGCAGATGGAATGTTCCCGTCACTTCTGCAAGGAAAGAAAAAGATGAGTCATCTGATGACCTGTATGATGTTAATAATGACGATGATGCTGGTTCGGACTGCTCCTCAAGAAAACGAAGGCGAGGTAATTCTGCAAGGAAAAAGGTTCGAAAACGCCGGAAGGTAGATTCAGGCGAGGTGATTGCTGCGAAAAAGGTTGAGCTTCCAATTAGAGATGCTGGGAGCCTACCCACTGAAGTACCAAATGAACAGGCACCCTTGCCAATAGACACGAAAGTACCAAATGAACAGGTGCCTTTGCCAATAGAAACGAAAGTATCAAATGAACGGGTGCCCTTGCCAGTAGACATGGAAGTACAAAATGAACAGGTGCCCTTGCCAGTAGACACAAAATGGGCGTCACCAGAGCTGCTGGAGTTTATAGGACACATGAGAGATGGCGATCAATCTTTTATTTCTCACTTTGATGTTCAGACCCTTCTGCTGGAATATATTAAGAAGAATAACCTTCGTGATCCTAAGAGGAAAAGCCAAATTATCTGTGACGCAAGACTTCATCGCTTGTTCAGGAAATCACGTGTTGCTCACTTTGAGATGTTAAAGCTTTTGGAAATGCATTTTCTTATAAACGAGACTCCAAAAGTAAGCGATAATAGCCAAGTGACCATCAATCCAAATTCAGCTCAAGTAGATACCAATGGATACAGTGACATGGCATCAAAATTGTCTCCTGATAAGAGGAGAAGGATGCATAGAAAGATGGACAGAGAACCACAAGTTAATCTTGAGGCTTATGCAGCTATCAATATGCATAATATAAACTTGATTTACATGCGGCGCAGCGTGATGGAGGATTTAGTTGATGATGTCACATTCTCAGACAAAATTTATGGTGCTTTTGTGCGGATAAAAATTTCTGGTGTTGGTCAGAAACAAGATATATATCGTCTAGTAAAAGTTGTTGGTAAGATATTACCCCTCTAAATGCATTCTTAAGTTTTCTTCTAACCGTGAGCTAACCTCTCTCTCTCTCTCTCTCTCTCTCTCTCTCTCTCTCTTTGCAGGAACACACAAGGTTCCAGAGAAGTACAGCATTGGGAAGAAGATAACAAATTTTGCCCTTGAGATACTAAATTTAGACAAAAAGGAGATCATCAAGATGGATACGATATCTAACCAGGATTTTACAGAGGTTAAATACTTTTGCTTGATGTCATGTTTCTTGTTTTGCTCTCACAGCTAGCATTTCTTAAAAGTCCGTACTGACTTCAAGTGTGTATCGTTGAGTACTTGATGTTTATAATTGAACATGTTAATTTTTTTTGAGTACTTAATTATAGAATGATAAACTAAGGGGAGCATAATCAAGTGCCAAGATTTTCAGGTGTATGGGAGTTTTCCTCTCCCAGTAGCTTTATGTGCACCTAGTTCTTTCTTAGAAGTGATGTTTTGAAATCGTCTCTTGGATATCTTTCTGACCTAGTTCTTGTTCAATGGATACTAGTGTGCATCTTAGTTGAACTACGCTGGGTTTCATCTTCACCTCCTTTTGATATCTACATTTATTTGTGTAGGAGGAGTGCAAACGCTTAAGACAGAGCATGAAGTGTGGTCTAATTAGCAGACTAAAAGTGGTAAGCTACATGAGACTGGACACTCATGATCTAATTTATTTCTGGCCCCTCAGATATTTTGTAAGTTTGATTTGTGTGTTTTTTTAATTAACGCAGGGAGATATTCAGGAGAAAGCCAAGATCTTGCAATCTGTAAGAGTTAATGATGTAAGAACTACTCAGCTGCAAGAAATTATAGATACAATGATCTTATTTGGGCCATAAGATCTCAGATTAACTTACTGTTATTTATAATTCTTACAGTGGTTTGAAAATGAAAAGGAGAGGCTGGTGCATCTTCGTGACCGTGCAAGCGAAACAGGGCGCAGAAAAGAATATCCTTTTGACCATCTTACTATGATGTGATCTACCTTTATTACTTAATGTTTTTGGCGCTCATATTCTTTATGACTGAATTATCCTTTATGGGTCTAGTTATTTGCTTCTTCCAAAATTATTTTTTTGCTTCATTTGTGATTATTATGCAATTTGCAGCTCCCATTTCTTTTCATAGTTTTGCTGTAGGCCTGTTCTTGCTAGAGGCATGCTTAAACCAGTAATCCTTTGGTCTGGAATTGTGAAAATTCATGATGTTCAGAGACAGCTTTATTTTTCTTGTAGTACTTCGGCACCAGACTGACCTTGTAACCCTGCTGAATAACTATGTGATCCTTGACTGTATCATACACTTAGAGAATGTGTAGAAAAGCTGCAGCTTCTTGACAATTCTGAGGAAAGAAATCGCAGGATAAGTGAAGTTCTGGAAGTGCATGCTGACCCTCATATGGATCCTAATTATGAATCTGCTGAAGAAATGGATGACAAAAAAGCTGGTATATATCTTCCCAAAATGTTAATGCTTAATGTTCAGTAATAGATATTAGAATGTAACTAGGTGTTAAATTAAATTTAGTGTTTGAGCATTGTTTGTTGATTATGTGCAGTTGGGAGGTCCGTAAATCGGACAAGATCAGATACGTCCACACCACGAAGAAAAACAAAATATCCAAAAACTATGCAAAACCATCTATCTGATTCTAGCTGCCATCCAAAAATCTTGTCCTCGGAAAGTACAATACACGGATCCAGTGCTGGAAGAAAGTTTGAAAACAACACTATAGGAAACAGTGCTATGTCTGAAGCTGGATCGCTTTCATCGTCTGGAGTAACAATGTCAGGTGACACGGAGCCAGAGAAAGTCTGGCACTACAAGGATCCTGCTGGGATTGTTCAGGGCCCATTTACTCTTTTGCAACTATCAAAGTGGACAAATTACTTCCCACGTGATCTGAGAGTTTGGCTTACATTTGAGAGTGAAGAGAGATCACTGCTGTTGACTGAAGTGCTTTCAAAACAGCAGAAAGATTTCACTCAGGCTGCATCACTTATAAGTAGCAAGGCAACATTGGCTGGCACTAGACATACAATGAATGGCCCTAGTGTGGATCAGACCAATGCTCTATCCCCTGTTGGTTATAGTATGGCTGGTTCTTCTGGAATAACCGTTCAGTCTAATAAATTTTATGCTCCAGAAAGAGAGAGCATGTACTCTCCGGATGATAGCTTGTCACTGTCAACTAGTTCGGTTCCACCGAAGGATGTTCGTATTGTGAACAGCCAAGCACAGTGCCAGACAAAGCATTCAGTTTTTATTCAATCTCCTGGGAATTCATACAGACAAACAGACTTGCACCATGAGGGAATACAGGGAGGATTTTCTGGTGAATCGAACCACCGTCACAGCAGTGGAGCCCTATGGAGTCCAACCACGGCCCACACGAGTTGTAGTCGACGTGGTAATGTGGAATCTCATCAGAATCAACATGTTTCGTGGTCGCAATGTGGACATGATTCCAAAGCTAGTTCACAATGTGGATCTGTTAAAGATCTGAATTCAAGGCGGGATCTATCGAAAAATCTACCTACTCAACGAGTTGGGAAAGATGTCTCCAGTCCCTTGTTTGCTTGGAGTCCGGCCGAGTCCAGGACCGCTTCAAGTCAACATGAAGGCTCTTGCTTAAGTTCAACAACAAACCCAAACTTTCTCGATGAACTTCATTCTTCTATTGCTTCTGCAAAGCCTACAAGCTGTGCTCCAGCAACTCCTATTGAAGACAGAGGTTCTAGTTCGCCATCTGGCAGGCTGAGTCACTCAGAAAGAGTTCCAATCTGCAGCCCAGATTCAGCCCCTTTGGCATCTGCTTCCGATATTTGCAAGATGGAGGAGATCATGAATCAGCAAAGAACACTTGAAGCAGATACATCAAATGCTTCAGTTAACCAGTCTCCCCAATCAAAGATTTTCCATGTATCCTCTCCTGACAACCAAGATATTGACTGTGAGGTTCCCAGTCCAACTCCAAAATCTGAGAATAAGGAGCTTGCGGTTGACAACTCAGGATCAGCACCAGCATCACCTGAAAATGTTACTACTACTACTAACTCACCTGGTTCAGATACATGCAAGATGGAAAAGATCGTGAGTCAGCAAAAAGTACCTGAGGCGGTTGCATCAAATTATTCAGATAATCATTCTCCTCAATCTAAGGTTTCCCCTGTATCTTCTAATGACAAAGATCTGGAATGTGAATGTCCCAGTTCATCCCCAAGGTGTGAGAATAAGGTTCCTGCTGCGGAAAGTTCATTTTTAACATCAGCAGCTCCTGAAAATCTAACAGCAACTTCTGCGCCTGCTTCTGTTACATGCAAAGTGGAGGAGTTTGTGAATCAGCAAAAAACACCTGACACGGATGCATCCAATGCTCCACTCCATCAGCCTCCTCGTTCTCACATTTTCCATGTATCTTCTCCTGATAATCAAGATATTGGGCAAGAATGTCCTCCAAGGTCTGACAGTAAGGAACCTCTTCTGGACAACCCAGTGTTAACATCAACAGCACCTGAAAATCTAACAACAGCTTCTGCATCTGCTTCCGATACATGTAAAATGGAAGAGTTTGTGAATCAGCAAAAAACACTTGACGCAGATGCATCGAATGCTCCACTTCATCAGCCTCCTCGTTCTCACATTTTCCATGTATCTTCTCCTGATAATCAAGATATTGGGGAAGAATGTCCTCCAAGATCTGACAGTAAGGAACCTCTTCTGGACAACTCAGTGTTAACATCAACAACACCTGAAAATCTAACGACAGCTTCTGCATCTGCTTCTGATACATGTAAAGTGGAGGAGTTTGTTAATCAGCAAAAAACACTTGAAATGGATGCATCAAGTGCTCCACTTCATCAGCCCCCTCGTTCTCACATTTTCCATGTATCTTCTGATAATCAAGATATTGGGCGAGAATGTCCTCCAAGATCTGACAGTAAAGAATCTCTTCTGGACAACTCAGTGTTAACATCAACATCACCTGAAAATCCAACGACAGCTTCTGCATCCGCTTCCGATACATGTAAAATGGAGGAGTTTGTGAATCAGCAAAAAACACTCGAAACAGATGCATCAAATACTCCGCTTAATCAGCCTCCTCATTCTCACATTTGCCCTGTGTCTTCTTCTGATAACCAAGATATTGAGTGTGAATCTCCTTGTCCAGCTCCAATATGCGACACTAAGGAGCCTCTTGTGGACATCTCAGTGTTAACATCAGCAGGGCCTGAAAATCCACCGACAACTTCTGTGCCTGCTTCCAATACATGCAAGGAGGAGGAGATGTCGAATAAGGAAAGAATACTTGAAGCCGATGCATCAAATATTTCACTTAACCAGCCTCCTTGCTCTAGCACTTTATGTCCTGATAACCAAGATATGGAGTGTGAAATTCCTAGTCCAACTCCAAGATCTGAGAGCGAGCAGCCTCTCATGGATAACTCAGGGTTAGCATCAATAGTGCCTGAAACTTTAACTTCTACTTCTGCATCTGCTTCCGATATGTGCAAGATGGAGATCTTGAACGAGAACAGAACACTTGAAGCAAACCCATCAAATGGTTCGGTTATTCAGTCTCCTCAGTCCAAGGTTTTATCTTTTTCTGATGTCCTAGACATTGAACGTGAATTTCCTACAGGTCCTGGACCTGGGGTAGAGATTAAGGAACCTGTAGTTGTCAGCTCTGTGTTAACATCAGCAGCGCCTGAAAATTTAACTCAGCAAGATGTGGGCTCACCAGATGCTTTTGTATCACCCAAATCTGGTCCACCAACTGGGAGTCCCAGACCTGAGGTTAAGGAGATTGCTGTGGTCAGCTCTGTGTTAACACCAGCAGTGCCTGAAAATTTAAAGCAACATGTGGACTCACTAGATGATTTTGTATCACCCAATTCTGGTCCGCCAACTGGCGAATTAGATGCCATGAAATCAGATTTTAAATGTGAATTAACTATTCAAGAAGAACTATACTGTGAAAGTGAATCTACTGTTGTTACAAGAGGGAACATGTTAATTGATCCTTCCTGTGGTGCTGAGTCGATAGATGTGTCAGATGTCTTGGAATCTTTAATGGAAGAGCAAAGGTGTGGGACTTTGTACATGCAAGGAACAACTGATTTGGAGGACTTCCTTGCCAATTCTGCAGGGGAAGAACCACAATGCTCTAGCCCTATTGCATTATCTCCTTGGGGCGAACCTAGTTACTACCAAGGTGATGCTATTGATTCTGCGCTATGGGGTGTCCAAGACGATACAATCAATGATATGTGGTCATTGCTTTCACCAAGACCTATGCTCCAACCTTCATCTGGTTAGTCAGTATACCGATGCTTAGCATGTCCTGAACTCTCCATTAATTCTATTGCTGAATCATCTTTTTTCTCTCGACCAGGTATTGGAACTGAGAGGAAGGAAACTTATGATATCAATGAGGTAAATCTGGCCCATTGTAATAATGAAATTGTTCAAAGAGGATCAGTGCCAGGGGTGGACAATGTGAACGGAGTGAACTTGGGTGCTCCCACAGGTTGGGTACTGCCTGAGCAGGTAATTGTGTTGCAATGCCTGTGTGGCTGTATGGCATTTTCTTCCTATATGACTTTTCATATGACACTTTCTTTTTCCCTACTTCAGGTCCTGTCAGTACCAAATGATATGTCAATGCCATCAGTAGATGAGAGTACCATAGTTGTAGGTTGGCAGCCATCAGCCAATCAGAGCTTAAATGAGGTTACTACATGGAGCACTAGCCAGAATCTCAACATGACTAGTAATAAAAAAGCAGAGCCATCAAGTAAAAGGTCTTGCACCGAATCCAGTGTTTCTAGTTCAGGAGAGGCCACTGGAAACATCAGAAAGGACTTGAATCCACCGTCAAGTAATGCTAATCGGGCTGGGCAGCGGAGTCATCATCACCGTAGCAGGTACTCTCAAATCAGTGAGTCTTGGCTTCTTAGTTCAAATCAGTCTAGGAGTAGGTCTGATAGATTTGGCAGCAGTGGGTCATCAAGATCGACTTCGAAAGGGCACACTAGGGGCTAATGTAAATTTGACGAGAGCAGGAGGAAGGGTGCATCTTGTAGGTACCTGCATCCTTGATCTCTGCAGCAGAAATAGGTTTAAAAATTCTTTGTCACATCTTTCCACTTTGTATAGCCTAATTTACAATGTAGTCAACAGAGCGTAAATGATCATCTCTGCTCCACTCAACTGTAGCAAGGAGTATATGTTTAGCATAGAGGGGTATGACCGAATGTGCTTGCCCAACAAGTAGATTCAGCTTTTGGGCATGGACTGTATCATCTTGACACTGTTCGATGGAACAGCAATTGTATCACCATGATCTCTTCACGCACTGATACGTCTGATGTGTTGGAAACAGTGACGTCTGTTTGATTGGTTTAGCTTCTGATGTTAATGATTTATCTTGCTGATCAAGAACGCACTGTTCCTAGTAGAGACGGTACTTGACCGAAATCTGTAGTGTTGGAGTATAAGTGAATTGCCCAACTTTTCCTATTAGCTTAAGCTTTTGGATGAATTGGTTGGAGCATGAACTTCATATGGTATCAAAGCCAGAGGTCTCGAGTTTGAATCCTAGCGGGCGCGATTAAAAAAATAATTGCAGCCTGCTTTAATTTCCACGTATGTGGCCTAAGAGAGTGTTGGAGTATAAGTGAATTGCCCACCTTTTCCTATCAGCTTAAGCTTTTGTGTTGAATTGGTTGGAGCATGCAACTCAATATGTAGGACCTGTGATGCTTCCTAGTGTGTAACTGTACACGGAACTTTTCTTTCTTGATGTTGGCGAGCGTGGAAATTGATTTGCTGAGAGGAGTTTGTATGTTTCTATTTTAGCGAGCTTGGAAGATGATTTGCTGAAAGGAGTTTGTATGTGTACCAGATAGGCAGATGATGACAAAAATTGTTCTGAGAAATTTACACGGTATAGAACGGTTGCTCCTTAATCTCAATAGCTGTAATGCGTTGCCATGTTGGCATGTCGCGGAGAAGTGAAACGAATTGCTGATGAACCTGTTATGACATTCCGTGCTGGTTTTCCGCCTGATTATTACACCCCTGGTGTGAGCAATTACATTAGGCATCTCTGCTCGGTTTCATTTTACATCGTGCTTGCTTTGCTTGGTACAGCAGCAAAGATACGCGTCACATTTGCTTCACCAACCGTGCGGTTCGTGAGCGTGTGTTTGATGCAGGAAGCGAGTAGAAATCACAATACTAACTACAACTATATCGATATCTAATCCAAAATGTTTTAACAGCTGTTAATTTTAAGTAAATTTATTTCTAAAACTTTTAGTAACTTCAAGAGTCGTTTTTTCCTCATGGAGATATTTACATCTTGTCTCAAAGCACATTGTGCAACTGTTGCATCTGTTATTTGCTGACTGCCGGAAGGGGGACGAAAACAGGATAGTAGGTATTCAATTCAAGATGCTCCAGGATCTGTTGGGCAGCTGACAGGTATGACGAATGGCCATCAACAAGCTCGGTAACGTCAACCTGTAAATTGTGCGGAAAAGGTTATGCCAAATGGCAGAAGATCAACAGACTTGATCAAAGGCACAAGAATGGTCATCGGCATCAGCATGCTTACATTCTCGACACCAGGCACATCAATGGCCTGGATGCCAGCTAATCCTTGGGTGAGCAGACTGCATCAGAGAATTAGTAAGTCACGGAAGAAATCATCAAAACTGTTCCAGCAATGTCTATCCAATCCAAAATCAATCCCACCGTGTTTACCTTGCTCGGAAGGTGACACCGAGAATCCAGTCATCTCTCGAGTACACGTTCACAAACCTTCCCGCAACCATCTGCAGTGCAACAAAAGCAAGGGCATCATCTTAAGCGACCGAAGCAGGCAAATAGCACATTAGGGACATTTGTAACGAAGATCATATATATTTGTCCCTTACCTTCCTGCCAGGCTCCCACCGTTCACCCTTCACTGAAACTGGTGCGCCTAGGAGTACAACCCTCTCGACGAGTCCCTCTGATTCATTACATCAAACGTATGAGCAAAGTCACAATGAACTTTAGCCTTTAGGTGGAGATAATTGTAGAATAGATACCATTGTCGCTTGACAAAGCTAGCTCTTGTAAACACTTGAATATAACTCGTGCTCCTAGCGAGAACCCAATGAGAGTCACAGGCCTGAGAATTTTGGAATCAGGGAAAATGTATGAATGGAACTAACTGCACTGGATAAACACGCTTCAGCTGTAACTACCTGTTTCCTTGTAGACCCTTTAAAAGTACTTCTGCGAGCATTTTTCCTGCCTTGTCTGATCTGAGAGGGTAGAGTTGCTTAGTCAACTAACTATATAAATAGCCGATCCTTAGAGAGTCACATTTTTCCAAACAGTTTGCAGTAAATACACAATAGATTCCCTACTCTTAAAGTATTGCAACTGGGAATTTAGCTCAAGACATATCAATCTGGAAAAAAAATCAGCAGTTGTCTAATGCCATATTGTATTATGAGAGTTAGCAAGCACCTGTCAATAGCAACGGACCATTTACTATCAATAAAATCAGTAGCTGCAAGCAATGTAGCAGGCCAAGCAAATGCTGCAAGAAGACCACTTAAGACAGTTCTCATTGCACCTTGTTTCATCAATTCCATTGCAAGTCCTGCATCAACAATGGCAGCAATAATTACAGGGTGTTCACAAACAGTGTAAGACCGAGTACAAAATCCCAAACATTACTTGATGTCAGCCAATCCTGTATTGCGGTACTCACTGCAATTATATGCTTACTCTCCCATTGAAGGATGTACCTGCCAACCATTGATGGACAGTGTAAGAATGCTCCAGCTTTGTAGCATAGATGTAAAACACAAAGATAAAGTACAGCATAAGATTCATGAAACAGATATGAAAAGGCATTCCATACTTCTCTAGATTATCCTTCCATCCTTCCCAAGGTTTCAAGAAGTCCTCCTCATCAAAAGCAAATCCAGAGACCAAGATGCCAACCGCAAGACGCTGAAAGAGTTAATACCATTTACAAAGACGAAATCAGCTTGGTTCCAAGATGGTGAATGTCATTTTAGTCACTTAAAATTAACGTGAAAGTCAGAGAAAGAAAGGAACTCACACCCTGATTGTGATTATCACCAATAGGTTTGAACTCAAATTCTTTCACTTTTCCGATTCGTCTTGCCATTTTGCTTCCCGTCAAGCCAGCTCCAGCAGCTAATTTGCCAACAATCAATCAAGGGATATAAACAGCTAAGTGCAACACTTGTAAAGCACTAGAAGGGATTCATCTAGGAAAAAAAATTGATCGTAAAAATATGCCAGTACTCATACAGAGGTGTGCATGTTTGTTACTCCAAATCTTTATTGCATAAGATTCATGAAACAGATATTTGTGTAGGTTTACTAAGCAATACAGTAACAGTTATGACCAGCGGAAAAGTGGCCACTCTTAACTTAAACCAAATCTTTATTGCTAGACTGCACGGTACATATAATGAAGATAGAGAAGCACGAAATAACATCATCAGAGCAGTTTCAAAAGAACATTTCTACCAACCTCCAAATGAAGCAGCAACTGCCACAGAGCCAGCAACAGATCCTGCTGCAGCAGCCATAGCAGCAAATCCACTGGCTCCAATGAACGGGACAAGTGTGCCGAGTGTTGGAGCTAGAGCACCAAATCCAGCAGCAATAGCTGGTGCAGCTAAACCTGTCAGGTAGAAGGGGTTGAGAGCATATCAATCTTCTGGGGGTAGTGTGTCCAGGTGAACTGTCAGCATGTTTCTGCTTTAATAGATATATTATTGGGAACTCGGTCCTACCCCCTGTAATAGCCAGCAACGCTCCTCCAGTCAAGGCAGCTGCGCCAATAATGCCTCCACGCTTCCATTTTTCCCACTTGCTCTTCGGTGATGCGCTTTCTCGCTCTTGTTCTTGCTCTTTTGCCGCAGCCATGGCAGAGCATGCGACCATCACCTCAATAGCTTCCTACAGTACGTAGATTAATGGTTACAAAAGAAGTCAAGCTTCATGAAGATACATGCATATGGCCAAGTTCCTCGGATGATTTCAGTGCATTTTGTTATGTCGAAATTCTATAGCAAGTGATATATTAGTCTGCTGCATTGAGAAGGAATAGTTAGCTTGTACAAACCATTTTGATCCACTTGACATCAAGCCACGCTGCTAGCAACCGAAGAGCAACGCGATGGCGAGCGTCATAACCCTTCCTGAAGTGAGACGACTTCCTGTCCTCTTCCTCTTGCGATACAGGTTTATCAGCCACACAGGCAGAGAGAAGTGCATATAGCAATGCCATCTTGCGGTGATGGTTAGCAGGGACATCATCTAAGGTCAACTTGTCGATTCCAAGCAAGCTCTCAGGTGGGCATGCCTCCTCTGGTGATTCTGCCGTTGCAGAGGTAGAAGTCACGGAGTCTTTACTCTCCTCCTCTGTGATTTTCTCATCTGGCAGAGTGCCACTGCCCAAGCTCATTACCATGACATCCACTGCTTTTGCCAAGGCATGTTCCTGCTCCAGTCTATCTGAAGAGCTCCCGCCGTCTTCTTCGAAGACTATCCTTAGAAACTGCAAAATGCAAAGCGAAACGAGACTGTCAGTGAAATGCAGTACTGAAAGAGTCAGTAGTTAAATAAATATTCACAGGGACTGCTTGCTTAAGTACACACGTTGAAGCTGAAAGCAATTCAGAGAGATCATGAACTGAATAGCAGGGGTGATTTCTTAACAATTTGATCAGGCCAGCGTTACAAGCATAATTGCTGGTACCACACTGGAAACCGATACCATTCCCCCAATTGAGGGAGGCCATGACGGCGACCCCAAACCCGCACCCAAGTAATTAGGTGAGCACACGATCGGGGTGGGAAACCGGGGAAGGGAGTGGCGTACCGCGCCGATGTGATGCTTGGCCTCCGGCGACGCGGCTGTCTCCTCAATCCCAGCCCACGCCTTGGGGTCGATCTCCAGGAACCTATCGCAGGGAGTAATCAAATCAAAGGGACGAAGGAGGCCGCGGGGGGGAGCAGGAGCAGCGCAGCGCAGCGCACCTGAAGACGGGGCGGAGGAGGCCGCGGGAGTCGTGCGTCCAGAGGTCGGTGTCTGCGGCGGCGTCGGAGCCCGAGCCGGAACCGCTGGTGGAGGTGGCGGAGGAGCCCCCGCTGGCGCTGCTGGCGCGCTCCTCGTCGTCGGGGGTGATGCCGCCGCCGAGGGGCTCGGACTGGTGGATCTGCGCCTGGCGGAGCGCGAGGGCCAGCAGCGCCCCCGCCGCGTAGCGCTGCGTGGGCGTCAGCGTGGTCGCCATCCCGGCCCGGAGAGCGCCGGCAGACGGCAGGCACCTCGTGGGTTTTGCCTTGGAATTTTTGGGTTTGCTTCGAGGCGGGGGGAGGGCGACACGCCAGGAGCGTTCGTTCACTCTTCACTGGGCATTTTGATATGCTGCCGCAGTGCACGGGTTGACTGCTTCTTCTGCACTGCTTCACGAGACGGAGACACTGCACGTGGAAAGGCAAGAAATTGGGTTCCTTCCAGACGGCCAGAGTGGTTTTTTTTTTTTTTTTTTTTTTTTTTTTTTGCCACGAACACGAACAGCGCTGCCGATCCATCAGCGTGCAGCTTGTACGTGTGCCGAAAATGTTGCGCGTGCACGAAGACGGTTGTCCGTCAGATTTGGCATTTCGGTCTGGTCAGAGAGGCTAGCTCAAAACTTTCTTGTTGCAAATAGTATCTGCATTTTGACAAAGCAGATTAGGAGCGACGAACAAAGCATCCGCGTTGCCTGTAGCCGTTTGCAGCAACGATACTCGCCAGCCTCTTGCAATGTCGCTTCTTCATGTACTGTGACAGAAAAATTGGTGAACTACTCTGCTGATGGACGGATGGTCTTTTTTTTTTCAAGAGAGAAAAGAAAAGAACTCTATCTACACCGCTGGGCTTGGTTGCACCAGCTGGCTCGGTCCGCGCGGCCCACGAGGCCTTCAACTGCATGGGCCTCTCTCCCACATACTGCGGTGCAGAGTAACAAGGCCCAACCAACTAAACCTGCTGCAGCAGCACTGCCCATCAGAATGTTGTGAACTTCTGAGTTGTAAACCTGCTGCAGTAGCACGTACTGCCCGTCAGAACGTTGTGAGCGTCTGAGTTGTGCTGTGTAATCTAAAAAAAACAGAAAGAAAAAAATGGGAGCTTCATCTCCATTATATTTGATTGTCAGTATGCACGTACACTTGATTTATTTCCTCAGCTGGATAGTCTAGTCTGACATACATGTCCGGCCTATTGGAGTATTGGTTGGTAATCTGTAAAGGATCGAAGAAGGAACGCCTAGTCATAAATCATTTCTGTGTCTAATCAGAGGGTCCAAGCGGCACTACTGATCACCCCCACAGAATTGCACTAGCTACTGCATGCGACTAGTATATGTAAAGCAATGCAACCATCCATCTGTACAGTGTTAAACTAAAGATCGTCGATAGCCTAATAATAAAGGCAACTGATGATTCCCATAGAGTTCGTCGTAGTTGTCAATACAAAATGTAGGTGGTGGCCCGTGACATCACGCAGGCGGCCGTTAACCAAGAATTATTTTGAGCTGCTAGCTACTCGATCTTTGCATTGTCTTTCTCCTCCTGTTTCCATCAAACAAAAAAGAGAAGAAGCCAATTTAATCAATATAACCTCGTCTTTTCTTCTTCTTTGATAAAAAAAACATAGCCTCTTCTTCTTCTTCTTTTGATAAAAAATATAGCCTCTTCTTCTTCTTTCTTTTGATAAAAAAATATAGCCTCTTCTTCCATCCGTGGTGGTTGAGGTGTATCTAGCCACTGATCGCATCCATCTCCTAGTTTTCTACTAGCTAGTCGTCGTCATGATCATATATCCAACAGATCGAACAGGGGCGTTATATTTTCAGGGCCAATAGCGCACCAAATTGAACACGCATGCATGCAACTTGCTGCCGATGGAGATGGAGATGCTCGTTCCAAGCTAGCAACGCAACGTCGTCACGGGATGGTGCGGCGCGGCCCAAGCAAGCGCACGAAACAAACATTCCCATTTCAACGCCAAAATTAAGGCTACTTATCTAAATAATTCCAACAAATCCAACCCAATCAAACAACTGACTGGATGAGAAGATGCCATATGGCCGGTCGCTGCCTAGCTGATGGAGAAAGAGAGGGACAAAACTGATGGTATTCCCTGTGGTGTTCTCGTTTACAGTATAGTTTGTTGGCACGTGCCACAGGCACGTGTTATAAAAATAAAATAAATTTAAAAAAATCTTAATTTTTTTAAAAATAAGTAGGTAAAATAATGCATACTTTTGTTAGATCGCATATTAAAATTATTCAATAGCATCTCATATTAAAAATTATATATTCATACATCGAAAGCTTGGGCCTCCGGCAGAAACAGAAGGAATTTTTTTGTATAATTAAATCTTAAACAATCAGCAACATATATAAAAGAAAATATTCACAATACATGTATCCATGAGAAACTCGGCACCGCAGCCAGCTTTTTGATGATGGGGAGGCCGAGAAGGTTGCTCTCCTCGTCGCCGGTGTCGTGGAGCAACGACGCCACGCACTCGACGGCACCAGATATCGTCACAACGCGGAGCACGTTCCGCTTCTACCTGGCGAGCTTGGCTCGTCGTGGCCACCCTTGCGCCGCGCTCGACGCCGACGCCCTTGCAAAAAAATATGAACTCTGAATAGATGATGAGAATGAAGGGAGATATTGTGTGTTTTGAGAATAAGGAGGGGCGCCTTATATAGGGGGGCAGGAGGGCTAAGGAGATGAACCTGGACGCCCACGACTATGGTAAGTAATCGATTCCCTGATTGACTCGCACAACTATGGTAAGTAATCAAGTTTTAAAAGGAATGAGACATCCGATTGCGTAGACGTCATTCTTTTTTTTAAAGGAAACCTTGACCGGTACACAACACATATATGGACGCTAGCCATCTACAAAAGGAAAAAAGGAAATTCAAATTCCTTGATGCACACGGCCATATAAAGAAAGGAAAGCGGGCGAATTTCAAAAGGAAGGTGTAGGCGCCCTGATTGCATAGGAAGGTGGAGGAAAGGAAAGGGGTGTTTTTTTGGAAGGAAACCAGCATATCTTTTTGCATACGAATACAACGAACAGAAAGGAAAGGAAAGCGGCGCCTTGATTGCATTACCATACAAAAGACGCGATCAAAAGGAAAGGAAGGCAGGCGAATTTACAAAGGAAGGTGGAGGAAAGGCAATGGGTGTTTTTTGAAGGAAACCAGCGTATCTTTTTGCATACGAATACAGCGAATAAAACGGAAAGGAAAGCGGCGCCTTGATTGCATTACCATACAAAGAATGCGATCAAAAGGAAAGGAAGGCAGGCGAATTTCCAAAGGAAGGTGGAGGAAAGGAAAGGGACGTTTTTTGAAGGAAACCAGCGTATCTTTTTGCATACGAATATAACGAACAAAAAGGAAAGAAAAGCAGCGTCTTGATTGCTTTACCATACAAAGAACGCGATCAAAAGGAAAGGAAGGCAGCGAGTATAAAAAATGTCAAGGTGAGAAAGAATAGGGGGACGGGATGGCGCCGAGGCGCAAAAGAACGGGAGGTGACGACCAAACGCGTCTACCCCTTGGTCGTCCGGGGCCACCTTTTGGCTCTGAATTGTGGGTCCTCTGTGAGGTTTAGAAGGGTAATTTTTTTGGTGAGAAACTGTTTCAATTGTGACACTCTTTATAGTATAGATTTCTCTTCTTGTTTTTTATTTAAAAGAAAAAAACTATTTGTATGAAACGAAACTGATGGTGCAGTATATTCGGTAACTGGGCCACCTATCTAGCTAGCCTGCCGTGACAAAACTGTTAGGCAGAACATTGCCATTGCGACACTTGGTTTTTTTTTTTTATGTGCGTGGGCGATAGACAATTTTGTGATAGGGAAATAAACAAAAAAAAATCTCGTTCATTCAACAAATCTGTACAGAATCTAAGTAAATACAATTTCGTGGTGGCATAGGAATATACACAATTACAGAATCGAACATGCATCGACGACGTCCTACGGCCACAGCGAAGCATCGTATGACCATGGCACGATTTACTGCTTCCCGCCGCCGTCTGATCTTGTTCCGATGGAGGCCTGGGCAGTCCTCTCCAGGGCCCGGACGACGTCGGCCATGGACGGGCGGAGGGTGGGGTTGTCCCCGACGCACGCTGCCGCCAGCGCCACCATGGCCTTGGCCTCGGTGGCGTCGTAGCGGCAGCCGAGCCTCCGGTCGACGAGGTCGCACGGAGGAGTGGTCGTGGCCGCGAGGAGGCGTGGTCCGTGTTGGAAGGGCTGGAGGCCGGTGAGCATCTCCAGCAGGAGGGCGCCGAAGCTGTACACGTCGCTCTTGCTGGTGAGCACGCCGGAGCGGAGGTAGTGCGGGTCCACGTAGCCGGGGGACCCCAGAAGCACGCCGCGGCGGGCGGCGGAGAGGAAGCCGGCGCGCGCGGAGCCGAAGTCGCAGAGCCTTGCGGCCATGGCGGCGTCGAGCAGGACGTTGGAGGCCTTGACGTCGCCGTGCACGACCTGCGGCTCGCAGCGGTGGTGGAGGTACTCGAGGGCGCGCGCAACCTGCAGCGCCACCGCCACCCGCCGGGGCCACGGCATTGCTGTCATCTGGTGGGCGTGCAGGTGGTCGTGCAGGCTGCCGTTGGGCGCGAGCTCCAGCACGAGCACGCCTGCTGCTTGCTGGTCCTGGTCGTCGCAGCAGAAGGCGAGGAGGCGGACGATGTGCGGGTGGCGCACGCGGAGGAGGGCCTCCAGCTCCTGCCGGAACGCGCGCTGCACCCGCTCGCTGCGGCGGTGGACCTTGACGGCGGCGGGGGAGCCGCCCACCCGGCCCAGGTACACCGTGCTGAAGCCGCCCTCGCCCACCACGCCCGACGTGAACCCGCGCGTCATGGACTCCACCTGCGCCCACGACACCCGCCGAGCGATCTGCTCAGCAGTATGGGCGCCCGGCTTGTGGCCGTCGGTTTCTTCCCCCACCAAGGCGGCAGCGGCAGCACGGGCGCCTCCGGCAACCACGGCGCCGGCGCTGCCCCCGCAACCGCAGCACAGGAGGCCGCGCCTGCTTTGCAGCAGCATCGTCCTTCGATTCTCCGCCCGCCTCGGCGTCTGGTGTGGTGCTGCGCCACGCCGGCCCAGGTGTTTATATACTACGGCATGCTGCTGCAGAAGCTTCCTTAGTCCTTGAGCCTAAGAGCCTTAGCCAATAATGTGTCGGCTTGGTCTGCTGTGGGATAGGACACGACGTGCTTCCCGACCAAGCAACGATGCCTCATTAGCTTCTGTGTGAGCAGCAGAGTGGTAGCTGCGTCCAAGCAATAGCCTTATCCATGTCTCCTATCGATCCGAATCCGATCGAGCCTGCATCCACCAACCGTGCATCTGATTCCTCCCTTCATTCCGTTCGTACTGCGCTGCGACTCTGCGAGTAGTCATCAGATACAGTGATCTGACATGCCCTGAATTGTTAGCAGATGAGACGAGAGCATCTGAATTCAGCAGATGAATTGTTAGGTACAGGTAACCACCTTCAGGCATTTATGGACTTTGAAATGTCTACATTCGCAACTACTCAGTAAAAGAAATCCATCAGGGTGGTCTTCATAAACTGTCGTCGCTGAGGCAAAATCAGAATCATGCCCAAATCACATATGGATTATTTTTTGTGTGAACAAAACAATGCAAATCAGCACTCTAACTAATCGCCGGTAACGAAAGGGATAAAGCGCACAATTACAAGCAGAGCCCCCTCGCCATCTCCCACACGAAAAATTAAAGAAAATGAAAAAGACGGAAGCAAATAAGGCGATGATGGATGCCATGCCAATATGCCATAGCTAGGTTTCGGGCCGTGCGTCGCCATCGGACGTGTACTACAAAATAAAGTCCACTCATCACACATCAGATCAGACTAATAGAGGAGGATTCTACTTGCAGTCGTGGTCCGGCCATTAGCTAGTACAAACTCGTCGGGCCCCATGCCAGAAGAGGACATCTTAACGCAAGCATCAGGGAGAAGACGACTTAATTTGATGCCGTTGCTTTCCCTTCCCTTGCAATTCATTTCCCTAATATATATTTCCTGAGCAAGAACAATGCCTGCGGTGGGGCCACCTGATGCAATCCTGTTTGGTGTCGGTTTCCAATCAAACGAGGCAAAAAGTGACCCCTACCTTCCTACACTGCCAGGATTCGTTATCGGATCATCAAACCGAGTGGATACTGATTGCCAATCTTTGGTGCGATGGATAGTACTAGAAGAATGTATGTATCATGAATGATGATTTTAGATTTCATACCCGGGGATGGCTTTAATTTGTGGCCATGATACCTTGTCGGCTAAATTTGTGCTTTTCTTAGATGATGGTGATGGGCTAAATCTAATTAAACTGGTGCTTAATTTAGAAACAAAGTTCTATTTTATTTCGAGACAACTTCTCTTTATTCGGTTCAAGAAGTTTGTCAGCGTTTTTTTTTATTTACTAGACTAGAGACATGCCTTTTTTTAATTTCTATTATAAAGAACGGATTGAAATCAATCATGTCTCCGCCCATTAAAGGAAGATCCCTTCCTTATTTTTAAAATTTATAGTTAATTTACAGTTTTAAATTTAGCACAAATGTATCCTCCTCTGGCCTATTCCATGGAGTTATATTTCTTCTAAATTAAAAATTGTAAATCATCAGAAATCATACTCAAACCAGGCCCAAATCTTCAAGGAATGGCCCACTCAACTCCATATGGGCCCAAAACTCAGCAGAGAGAGATCTAGCCCACCAGCCCAGCCCACGCCCTACGCGCGTACCATTGCCATGGCTTTGTAACGGCAAGCTCCTCCTTTCTGTTGGAAACGTAGCGAGTTGGGGAAGAGGAGCGGAAGGTGATTGATCTCCAATGGAGGCGGCGAGGTTAGGGTTTAGGCACTCTGCGGCTGCTCGCGCCAACTGCGGCGGGGCGGCGATCCCCTTCTCATCCTCACTGCCCCCTCCCACTGGAGCAGATTAGAATGCTTCCTCCGCCGGTCGGAGGCAGCACAGACCACCGTCGATGAAGGCAGGAGGTCGTCCCTGATCTCTCGATGCTTCTGGTGAGCAAATTCTAGAGTTGTTTTTCTTTCTCTCCGGCAATTCAGTACGACGTTCCCATTGTGTGCGGATCTGTGCTTTTGGTGTATTTATTTATCCCCATTGCATGTTTACATTACCACAGTTTTGATTGGGATCGTTTAAATTACTGCTGTATTGATGCAATGTTACGGTACCTGCGTTGTTATTGCCGACCGTAATGAATCGTGTAGGTTCCAAATCTTCCACTATGCTTCCGACCTGCTTCAGCAATTAAATTCTGGTCTTGCAACAGCATAGTAGCTTCAATGCGACCTCCCCCACAGTAATTTAGTTTCACGTATTCATTGACACCACTAATTTCATTTCCACTCTACATGTTGATTAATGCCACTATGCTACCTACATTGTCTTTGCGCTTGTACAGTGTTCACTGTTTTGATTTATTTTCACTCAATGCTTATGCTGCTAAATTGAATGGACACCGTGTCATGCTTGAGCTGCTGATGCACAGCTACTCAGTACCTCGTTGTTTATGTACTGATTTGAAGTGAAAACTGTTAGGATGGCATCCTTATGTCTGATATACCTTCATTACCGTGCCACTTACACTAGATAGTCATTCAGTTTAAGCCCTTATTTGCCCCCTCTACAGTTTCAGTGACTGTTGTTTGTGGCCTATAAGATTCTATTGTGACTGCTTGATGCCAATTGCCTCTGTCGCAACCACCATGACCCTTCCTGATGCTAGCCAGAGTGCCAGACCACTATGATCACAGTAGTGCTCTGCAAATTACTGTGTCAGGTTGATGCCTCACAAAAATTAAGTTCTGTTGTCTCTTGGTGGTTTTCCTCAAAAGTGAGCTGTGTAGATTTTAGCAGTACCTATTGACATCCACATGTTTAGAACTTTAGATGTGCCCTTCAGTTAAGGGAATGAACAAAAACATGTAGCTCTGGCATCATATATTAAGTGAAGCTTCGCTTGAAACTTTGGCTCTGATTTCCCTTGTTATTCAGCTGTATGTAATTGCTATCAATGGTTTTGTTTGTTTGCAATCTTGAAGCTGAATCTGAACTTGAAAGTGAGCAAGCTCTCTGAAGCCAAACTCTTCAGAATGCTTTATGAGATTTCCATCAAACTAAAAAATTTAGACCCTATAGGATAATAGCAGTGCTTAAGTTTTACAGTACATGTTTGAGCTTAAGGAGAACATTTTCCTTTTTTCCCCAAATATTTACTCCAAGTTTGTTTCTTATAAGAAATGAAAAATACACTACTCTAATCCCAATCATGTACTGGCAAAGTAGCAATACAATAGATGCCTATTGCCAGTAGATTATTTAAACTTGTTGAAGTTTTATGTATCTGGAGTTTGCTTCTTGTCACTATCTCCTTTTCTTGGTCAATACATACAGGTGTGCAATTGCGTATTTTCCATATAAATTTTTATAGTCGTTCCTCAATTTCCCTAATTGCTTGGAATGTCAAGCTGGTGTTTCTTTTGAGGATAGTGTCAGTGTATATAGTCTATGTAGGGTAATGGCCCATCTAGAGGCCCATGTACTTCATGTATATAGCTCACTCTTCTAGGGTTGGAGGAATAGACAGCACATTTCATCCTATAGCATGGTATCAGGCTAGGGTTAGCTTCCTCTCCTTCTCTCTTTCCCAGCCACCTCCTTCCTGCCGCTGCCGCCGCTGGCGGCCATGGCCGGCCAGCCGCCGCCGCCACTGGGCTTCCCCCCTCCCCCCCTCTCCTCCTTCCATTCACTCACCTCTCCTTCCTCTGCTTTGACCACGGCGGCGCTCATCCCCTCCCCGGCGCGCGCGCCCCTTCCTGGCGCCGCCAGGGCTCCCGCCGCCGCTGCTGCCTGGGCAGCTGTAGCCGCAGCGCAGCCGTCACCGCCGCCCCCGGGCGCGGGCGCGCCTCCTCTTCAGTTCAGCATGCCGCCGTCGCCGCCGGCTCCTGGCGCCCCACGCGCGAGCGACCTCCCCACCGAGCTGCCTCCGCCCTCCGCCGCCGCCGGGCTCGGCTTGCCGCTGACGGGCGCGGGCGAGCCGGCCGGGGATGGCGCCCTGGAGGCCGCGCCGCACCTCTAGGCCGGCAATTCCTCCTCCGGCGCCCCCTCCATCTCCACCGAGCCGCTCCCTCCTCCTCTAGTCGGGCAAGACCGAGTCTTGCCCGATCCAGAGGACCCTCGGCCCAGATCTGGGCGCCTGGGCCAGAATGGGTCGTCCCACCTGGGCCTGCGCCAGAGTCAGGGCCCTCCGCCGCTCGTCGACACCACCTTGCCCGCGTCAGCCGAGGCCGCCCTTGCCGCTGCCCTCCTCGCGGCGAAGACCGAGGCCACGACGCTTGAGAGCGAGTCCATTGTTCACGCCACGTCGGCCAAGGCCGCCCTTGCTTCTGCCCTCCTCGCGGCGAGGACCGAGGCCGCGGCGACTCAGGAGCGTGTCCACACTGCTGCCCTCCTGCAGACATGGATTCCCCGTCAGCGGCCTTTCCCTCCCGTCCTGCCGGTCTGGGACGACGTCGCCCTGGGAGAGGCCACGCCCGACTTGTCCTCTTCGTCCACCTCCACCATGCTCGTGTCTGCGCCACCACCTTCCCCTGCCCCGCCTACCACCTCACCTCTGGGCGCTTCTCCCCCCGGGCTGAGCGGGGGTGGAGGAGGTCATGGCGGGCACCGTCGCCGTGAGCGACGTGGTGGTGGCTCCGGTGGAGCGCCGGCTTCGGCTCCTCCGTCTGCTCCTGGCGGTGCGCCCTGGCCATCCTTCACTAGCCTATGGACAGGGCACATCTCGATGGGGCCGTTCCAGGCTCAAAGGCTCAGGGAGGGGGACCTCACCTTCCGGTCCAGCCCGCGGCCATGTTCGTCGGCCTTGCCGCCCCGTGCCTGACGACCTGGACACCACCCGCTCCGCCAATCCTGTTTTCACCCACCTGGACGCCACCTGCTCTGCTCTGCCAGCCTCCGACCTGGCATGGCTGGTGGGACACAGCTGGCGCAGCACAGTCCTTCAGCACCATGGGGCTGACACCGCCGGTCAGCGCCGAGTGGATTGCAGACTCGGGCGCTTCGTTCCACACCACGCCGGACGCCAGTATCCTTTCTTCTGTCCACCCACCACATCCGTCCTATTCCTCTTCTATCATGGTCGGGAACGGATCTTGTCTTCCTATCACCTGGATCTTGTCTTCCTATCACCTCTGTGGGCACTGCACCTGGTTCTTTTCGTCTTCCTAATGTTCTTGTTGCCCCACAGATGGTTCATAATCTTCTCTCTATTCGTCAGTTCACCGCTGACAATTCTTGTTCCGTTGAGTTTGACTCCTTTGGTCTCACGGTGAAGGACTTGGCTTCCCGACGTCCACTTCTTCGGTGTGACAGCACGGGGCCCCTTTACACCCTCCGCCTTCCTATCATGTCTTGATTTTTTTCCCCTTTTTTGTTTTCAGAGCCGAGTTCATATTTAGATAATTTGATTTTCCAAAGTTTGTTTTGGGTGAAGATTCTTAGATGGGCATCTGCTGATTGAAAAGCTACTTGGGCTTACAAGGGAAACGTGGGCATCCATCAGACAAATTCAGTGAGATCTTCCATTCTGGGCCAATACATTTGATCCAGTACCACTTTTATTTAACATGATTTGCATCTTCTCATCAATGCTACAAGAAGAGTGAGTTTTCATATAGGAAATGACATATCAAGGGCTATTCCACTCATGTGGCCAGCAATTTCACAGAATCAAAGTTCTCACATCCTCTTACTCTCTATTATAGTATTGCCATATTTTTATCACCCTGGAATCCCTTTCTCTGTTATAACCGTGGCATGTGACCCATTTTTGGTCTTATAATCTACTTTTGTAGTTACCTAATTGAACACCTGGCCCACTTGCCCAATGCTTCTGTCACATCTTATGGGTAACATGATGACAACTTCTCAAAGTTTGCCTGAAAACGAAGGATGGTACAGATGGGCATCAAAGTGAAGTGATAAATCTTGTCACTTTCATAAGAATGGGAACTCCCACCGGTATAGAATATCTTGCATTTCCATAACCCCTTCAGCTAACATGTTGTTCTGAGTTAGGATGTGATATATGCTGTTCCTTGCGGATACCCTGGAGTTAATCTTCTTGGAATTGTTTCATATCCTGTAGTTAGTTTCAGTTCCTAGAGAAACTAGTCATAGTGCATGCATCATAAAATTATTTACTAGTTTGTGGTTATTGCACTTCCAAGCAATCCGTTTAATTGCAGTTTCAATGTTACATATGGGCGAAGAGAAAAGGAGAAGGGGTTAGTTATGAGGCCATGTGCAAAAGAAGGGCACAACCACACAAGTGGGGAACAACAGTTGGATGGGGGTAACATGGGATGGGAGCAATGTCTGTCCATGTTACTTAGTGTGTATTTCTGTATAGCTTTCAATCTTGGCTGGACTCCTCTGGCAAGGGAATAACAACACCAACTTAATATCCCCACTTCCACTTTATCTCTTTATCCTTTTATGTTATTCCATTGGCAAAGATAACATCGGGGCTACAGTTCTTTCTTTCTTTTCATTTACAAAATTTAGAGAAACGCTACCAAGTAGGCATGCAGCTGGTGCTTGAGTGTCTTTCATATTAAACCTAGCTGGTTAAGGGCTTCCATGCTTATGATTGTAGTGGTAAAAAGTGCATACATATTCAGTGAGTATTGTGCACTGCTTTTAACCGGGTGAACATCAGAAAAAGATGTCTGAGGATGGATGGCAACTAGTCAACTACAGTAATGGTTTTGGTACCATTTGTTAAAGTGAGATAAATTGTTAGCCGGCAATGTTATGGACTGGTCATTTGCATGCTCTACTATAGTACTATAATAGTGGACCGGAATACGTTTTATAAAAGGATCTGGGTGTATTGGAGAAATCCTTTGCACTTTGGCCTTACGAGAAACAGGGAATAAGTGGTCAGTGGCCACAGCATGATTAGGCAGTTATTGTGGCCTGGACGAGGATAACTCTTATCACTTTGGAAGGCTCTAAATTTTGTGAATGCACCAGCCTATTGTTAGACTTGAGAGGTCAAGTTTCATGCATCTTAGGTATCTTCATAGAATATTGGGAGGGCATAGGGTGAGCATTTCTTTTTTAGGATGTGGTATTATATTACTTGTTTGGTGAGCTAGTAGCATGCCTCAGGGTACTCTGCAACTTTACCTATTTCAGTTTAGACCACTAAGCTGTGCTACTAGGATGGTGTCAGCTTTCTGCAGAACATTTCTTTTCGGTCGTACTCTTAACAAAGAACTGAATATCGTTTACCATTGATTTGTAGCAGGTGTAGAGTGAACCTGCCCATGTAAATAATGGTAGATGCCAATGGCTACATGTGAAACATTTCAAGTCCTACATGTCGAGGAAAATGATAGGTGTGCACTTATTTTGATAAGAAACGCTGCTTCTATCTTTTAACCGAGGCACAGTTAAATGGGTGGGATCTGGTGTATTCTGTATGGAAAGTAATATAGTAAGATCCACTTGTACTGGATTAGGTTATCAGGATCTCAGCGTTTGTAAGGTCCACTTGTATGGAAAACACTACTGTCACTTGAACTGCATGCCAATTCCTATAAATCCTTAGAAAAGAGTATTAGGAATAGTAAAGGGCAAGTTGGGAAGATATAGAGCATCATTCAAGAATGCTTGTGTGGCAGTAATTCTGGCTTTACATTTATATCATTATTTGGTTTATCAAGCATATAAAAGTACACAGATTGCAAATACATTGACCAGCCAACATTCATAGCTGTTGCTTAAATATCCCTGTCAACAACTGGTCCTAACTCCTAACATCACTTAATAAGCACAGCAGGTCATGCTGTTAATAGTGTGCACCTAACACTTTGTAAAGGTGGAAAAGAGATTTCCTCTAATGCTAATGGTTGTCGTTAAATTAGGCAGGCTTTCCAATGGAATCGCAAATTGAAAGATCATTTTCCTTAAGATTTCGCCCCTCTTATGGGCCTTTCTACTTTTTAGTTCCATCTGTCGATTCCTTTTAATCAGACCAGAGAGATTTACTGGTGTGATAATCTCTGCTCTAGTGGTCCATGATGGACCAAGCTTTCCTTGCAAGACTGTACATGCTTACTTCCTCACTGAAACAGGACAAGAGAGAAAGATATGTCCAGATCGGCGCTTATAATTCAGCGCTCCATCCAGCGTCATGGGACCATAATAATAATGGTTCACTTGTTAGGCTGTACTGTGTCGACGAGCACCGAAATGGACCCCTCTGAGGCGTTTTATTCTGAAGTGAATGATCGCCACGGCTTATCTACAGCATGGGCGCCTTGCATTCATTCTGCTTGGTACAGTCTCTCTCTCTCTCTTTGTGCCCCCATTATAAAAATCTGCTTGGTATCGATCTTCATTGTATCATGAATGTTTCAGTTCTACAGAACCTTTCAATCGTAATCTACTGTGTTTTTTAATAACATAACTATAATCCACTATGCTGCCTTCTACTACAGTATTTTCTGCATTTCCTGGTAACAGACTGTGATAATGGTTAAAACCATCTTCTTTTGTACTTTTGGGGCAGGCATACATACTCTATCATTCATTCAGCCGTCTGTGCAGTGCAGGCGCAGCCTTGCAAGTCACGCAACAGCGTGCACAAAGGCATTTCAACGCTTGTAGGCGGCGGCGCTGTGGAAGTGGAGAGGTGGGATGACCGCATTCCAATCCCAAAGGAGATGAAAATGAGACGAACCAGCTCATGCATGCATCATGATGTCGTTGCGACTCAGGCGGCGTGTTAACCCAGACCCACTAGCTCGCCCAGGTTCGTACAATTTTACACGCTGCCGAATCAAGAGCAGGACGCCTCCTTCGTCTTATCATTTGCGCTGTCTGTGACCCCATTATTTTGGCATCACCTTTTCCCTCGATGGCCTTTTCCTTTACCAGTTTGTCGCCTTAGCCATGCGGGATACCTTTCTGTCTATGCCTTTGCTCGATGCTTCGCGCTGGTAAATATGTTGCAGTTATACTAGTTTTTTCTTTCATTTCCCGGCCGTTTCTCAGCGAATTTACCTTTGTCTTCTTTTTTTCCATTCTGCCGTAGTAGTATATATATTTGGGCTAAAGTTGGAGGAATAATTAATTATCCGAACAACTATTCCTAGCAATTAATTGAAGGAAGCAACCTGGCAGATGGGACACTTTTGGTTTTTGCCAAATTCTGCCCTTGCAATCAGAGGGTATCGTTTTCACTGAACCGTATGGCATTAAACGAGACGAGATATCATCAACACCACCAGCTACCTAGGATCAACGTATTGAATCCTTTTCTTTCTTTCCTTCCTTCCTTCTTTCGGAATGAAGCTGATACTTTTCTACTTTGATATATATAGAATATATATGAAGTAGCCTCAAACATATATTTGCAAATGAATGTACCTGGAGAGATTTAGCATTAGAGGCATAAGCCCTTCCTAGAAAGGGCTGTGCCCTTCAGTAACCTGAATATTTTACTACAAGAACTGGCAGCGAGCGTATACCAGTTAGTGTTAATGAAACAGTTGTCCTGTAGCTTTCTGGGCAGAGATGGGCAGTAAGGGTATGTTTGCTTAGCATGGCTATATATAATGGTGATTGGTGACATATAAAAACCGGCAAGTGCAGTTATACTTTGAACATGACTAGCTTAAGCCAATCACCCAACGTCCGCGCCTCTTGTGTGATTAAGAGGCTGTCGGGATATAGCTTTAGTATAACAAAATACCTGTGATCTTGCATCACATGAATAACATATTAATAAAATACTCCTTAGGAGTGCTCAAAACAAACATTTGTAGAACTTTTTTTCTTGAAAGGTTTGGGTTTCCACGTCAGAAAACCACCGATCCAGCGAGGCGCGATGCCCCCCTTGGCACGCGAGTCGCGACAGGAGCACGTGTGAGCGAGTGGCGTAGACATGTGTGAAAGGGAAGGGTGTGCCGGTGCCCTGCCCTCGTACGTGCGGGCACTTGAATTCCCTGCTAGCTTAGCTCGCTCGTGTAGGGCGTGTTTAGGTCCGGTGAAGAACTGTCGATGGAAAGTCACATCAATCTACCATTTAGAAGTAGTACTATTAATAAAACAAATTACAAATCTAGCCAGGAAATCGCAAGACAAATCTAATGACGGGTAATTAAGGGGTAATTAGTCAATAATTAACGAATGATTAATGTAGCATAGCATTAATGTTGCAGATCGTAGATTAAGTAGGCTCATTAGATTTTCTCGCGACATGCACTCCATTCATGTAATGGATTAATTTTTTTTTTGTCTTCATTTAATAATTCATGCATGTAAAATTATCTTGATATGGCATTTTCGATGGAAAGTTAGAAGGAACTAAACATGGCATATATATATAGAGAGAGCAGAGCTAGTAGCGTTATAGGCCTCGCATCGCGGCACCTGCGTTTGCCTCTCCGATCCTCCCCCACCTAATAATCAAGCTAGCCACCCATCATTCAAAATGGCAACCCGACACGAGGCATTCAAGACAAATTGGATCCATGTGATCGATGTGGCACTCCCTCTTCTCATCTCATAGTAATGCTTCGCGACAACTGTACGAAATTTCCATCCATCCATCGGTCGAAATCCATCGATTTTTTGGGGAACCAAATTAAATCCAATGTGTGACGACGTCTTGCACTGCAGCTGGAATTCTTGACTTTTTTTGGCCGGCATTTCGTACTAGAAACTTGTTCAACAATACTAGTGTAGTGGGTATATCGTGACGTGAAGAATTAAAGCTGCACGTACCGGCTTATTAGCGAGAGAAATTCAATTCAAGACGTGTTTGAAACGCAAGAAAGAAACGACCGCCTGTACAGTCAGTCCTCTGGTACGGTGGAAGTGAAGAATTTTCTTGAGAGCTCATCACTCATCAGAGGTCATAGCGAGCGGCGATACCAGCTGGTACAGTGAGTGCAGTAAGGCTCGGCACGCGTCCCATCTCTTGCACGAGTTGGCGGCAGAGCTCAAATAAAAGCAGAGGCTGGATTTGGTCGGACGGAGCATCTCTAGCTTAGCTCCCGTCGCGCTGGCTGGCTTGGCGGGTAGAGAATAGCCAGCTGCTTGTCTGCAGCTAGCTAGTTTCGACTTATTCTATCTTTCTTTCTATGGCATAATATTATTGAAATATTTAAAACTAGCGAACTTATCTACCGGCGAAACATGTCATGCCACGCACGCTAGCTGAAAAAAAAATATGGCATCGGATTCAGCACCGCTTAGCTCGATGGGAAATTGGGAATGCATGCACGCATGCGCTGTGCCCCTGTGTGGGCTCCCTTCCATTCCGGGCTCCTTTTCTTTGTCCCTCCCTCGGCTATGCATGCAGCCATGCAGATGAAAGTGAAAGTATAGTAGACACGTCATGCATCTTCTTAGCTATAACACTGATATACGACGTGAGAAATTTGTAAGGATAGATTAGATTGGGCACGGTCTATTCACGCGTCTCCTTCCAAAAAAAAAGCATCAATAAATCTTTAAATTGCAAAGTGTTAACCTATATTTAAGTTAAAAAGTATACGGTATAATATAGTTGGTCCATTGGATACACTGTTTCGAATTACACTACGTTAGTTAACTACGGTAGATGGTCGCTAAAGATAAATTGGTTCACTGTAGTTGGCCTCAACGCTGTGCTGCAAACATGTGTCTGAGGGCATGCATATATGACCTGCACTGCAGGCTGTACCGCAGCGGCCGCACCGCTGGATTCCAAAAGAAAGTGCATCGGGGACGGTTAGCGAGCACCGATCCCACAGCTATTCCTCCCATTAAAAAAACCACTTTTATCATGGCACCAGTGAGGCAGTGACCTCACTTCACTTGGCCTGCAACCGTTTATACGGATCCGGCACTGACCCGGAACTAATTTTGTAAGGCTGCCAAATCTGGCACTAACATCAAGGTCCCCCAGCATTCCTCCTCCGCTCACATGCACGTCACGCTACGCAATAGATCATCCGATCCTTCAGTACTCCATTTCTTAGATATTTTTATCTCTTATTGAAATTACGATATTACAAATTCATTTTAGTATCTTGTATTACTTGACAGTACATTAACTATATCTGAGTAAAAAAATTATAGTTGTAATTAATTAATGAGATATTTAAATCCCCACAGCTACTTAAATAAATGGGTATATAAGTTAAAACTACAGGTACCAGTTCACATCCGTCAGGATCTCAGTAATTCAGTATATGCATACGCACCTCCACATACCATAGGCATGTTCACGTAGCAGGCAGATCGAGCTTCTAGTCGTCTACTACATTTGTAAACTGACGTGTTGACACGCATATACTCCTATGTCAGATCATGTGCCAAGGTTATATATTAATCAGGAGCGCTGGAGATGAGCCCTACGCGCGGGGTATACAGGGGAAAAGGTACTGGCAGTTGACGATAAACTAAACCTCACTTTGGATCCCAAGAGAATAACCACAACTCGGCCAGTATTTTAATGCACGACGTACCGATCGACCATCCAGCAGCCATCGTCCTGATCTATCTATCTAGTAGAGGTTAAAAGTTTAAAAGACTGACAGCAGGCAAATACTCTTAACTAGAGTTCATGAGAAATAAATTAATCATATCAGCAGATTGCTGTTACATGGCTAGCTGGAGATCGAACCTCAAGAAATTTACATTTACCAATAATCAAGTGTACATATCATATAGTTTAACGACCATTAATTTAACCACAGTATATGTAATAACGAATTTATAATAAATTACATAATGGACAGTTCAGTAACTCTTCGTAATTAAAAGGAAATAAAAAAAGAAAGGCCCAAAAGTATACCCAAAAAAATAAAGAAATTCCCGCATGAGCACAGCATTCCCTCAGGTCTCTACTAGCTAGCGAGATGTGTCTTTGTGCTTGTACTACCACACCACTGTATATATATATAGCAGTAACACACACAGTATCTACGCGACAGTGTACATACACCCCAGCTAGCCTTCCTTCCTTCCTCCAATAATTAATACCATCATCATATATCATGTGTATATATGTACGGTGAATCTCACGTCTTTATGCATCATGGCGTATATATACGTACGTCCATGTGTATATATGTATGTGCAGGCGGATATGAAGGTGAAAACGATGCCGAAATTACTTTTTGGAGCGAGCTTGATGTCGTCGATGGATGGAAAAGAGATGGAGAGAGAGTAAAAAGTTTTGGTTTGGTTGATGATGCACGTTTGTACGCTTTGGTATAGGCCGGCTAGTGGTGGACCATGGTCAAGAAGGAGCCACTTGTTGTCGCTGCCGGGCCGGGACCTGCAGCCCCGGCGCCGCCGCTCGCGTTCGCCCGGCTCTGGCCCTGCTGCTGCCGCTGGAACTGGATCTCGTACTGCTGCATCTTGCTGCCCTCGTCGTCGTCGTCGAAGTCGTCGTCGTCGTCCATGCTGCTGTCGCTGTCCACGGTGTCGTTGACGTAGCTGTCGTTCATCGACACCGGCTGTGGCCTGCTCGTCGGCGCCGCCTCCTCCTCCTTGGTCGCTATGCCTTCTTGCTGCTGCAATATATAATAGACACACGGGATTATATTAATTAGCTTAGCAGGCGATCAGCAACATGACAATGGTGAGATTTGATCGATCGATTACATACCTTGTTGTAGGTTGTTGCAACGCCATTGCCGCTGGGCGCCGCAACACCGCCGCCGTTGCTCGCCTGCGTTTGCATCGTCGTCATGCCCCCGGAGGTGCCTCCATTGCCCGCGGCGCACCCGTTGCCGTTGCTACAGTCCTTGTTGGCGGCGTGCGGCGGCGTCTGGGAAGAGAGCGGCACGGCGGCCAGCACGGTCGTCGGCGGAGGAGGCCGTTGATGTTCCTGCTTTGTGCGGTAGAGCGCCTCGAGCTGGTGGTAGTAGGGGCACGTCTTGGAGTCCTCTGGCCTCTTCTTGTTGCTCTCCTTCACCTTCTTGAAGTACTTGTTGATGTTCTCCCACTTCTCCTTGCACCGCTTGGCGCTCCGGCTGTATCCCAGGCGGCGCATCCCCGACGAGATGTCCTCCCAGAGCGGGCCCTTGGGACCCGAGTCCTGGTACCGCGCCTCCAGCTCCGTCCGCAGCTGGATCAGCGCGTGCACCTCCGCCTTGGGCCACCGCGACGGAGACGGAGCGCCGCCGTGTCCTGCTGCTGCTGACCCCGCCGCCGCCGCCATGTCCTGACCTTGACCTTGACTTTGATGATGCGGCTGCTCCACCGCCGGCGCCTCATGCTGCTGTGGCTGTACTGCCGTAGTCTTCGCCGGCATTGTGTGCTGCTGCGGCTTGGGCGACATCTGAATTTGTGACGGCGGCGCCTGCGGCTGAATTGACGAAGGCGCAGCGGAAGCCACCGGCGTGGGCGGCGCCATGAAGGCCGGCGGTGGCGAGATGACAGGAGAGGCCGGAGGCATGGGGATGGCCTGTCCGGTGACCCGCTGGATGAAGGAGACCACGGCGGCGTCGCGGGAGGCGGCCATGGCGCGCTCCTGGGCGAGCGCGTCCTGCTCGCGGGCGAGGCGGGCCACCTCCTGCCGCCGCCACGCCTCCTCGCGGATCATGCGCTCCTGCTCCCGCCGCTCCATCGCCTCCATGAAGCGCTGCTGCATCTCCTCCTGCCGCTCCATCACCTGACGCATCAGACCCTCCAGGAACCGCATCATCTTGCTGCTCCCGCCGCCGCCGCCGTCATGCCGCTTCCGCTTCCCGCCGGTGTCCTCCGTCGTGTCCTCCCCATCATCGTCGTCAGAGCCCGAGGAGAAGCTCATCATCAAGTCGCCTGCTGGCGTCATCATGGTGCCGCTGCCACTCACCACGGAGGCGACACGAGCAGGCGGCTGGTGTTCGCCGTGCATGATGGCCGCCGGCGCCATGCTGCTCTGGACGGTTATTGCCGGCGGCGCCATGGCCACCGGTGTCGGCGCGAGAGACGACGCCGGCGCCGGAGAGGAAGCAGATGAAGCGCCGCCGTGGAGAGCCTCGAGCTCGGAGAAGAAGCGGTAGGTCTTGCCGTCGCCACGGCCGGCGCGGCCGTCCTTGGTGCGCTTGTAGTACTTGTCCACGTTCTCGAACTTCTCGCGGCACTTCTTGGCGCTGCGCTTGTAACCCATCGCCTCAAGCCTCCTGCATGCAAAGTTGCCATCACCATTGCATCGTCCATCGACATGCACATGTACCTCTCAAAAAAGAAAAGGCTACATCTAATTTACTTGTAGCTATATGTAAATAATTTTTTTGAGAGTATATGTAAATAATTATTTGAGTCATCTTTTTACTACTTCAATAGTCCAATACTCCAATTGGGAACGAAGGATTTTACTAAAAAGAATTACTCCATTTGGAACGATGCAGAAAATTGGGATTGATGCCATCTCCGGGCCGGGCATCAGATCTGGGCTAATATACTTTACTATACATGTACATATACTATCTGCATATGAAATTAGTAGCTGCAACATCAGTAGTGTGCTGCTTTATTTTGATACTCCTACGGGCGGGATAGATGGATAGATAGATGATGAAGTGACACAATAAACAAATAATTAAAGATATTTAGGGGAAAAAGAGCGAGAAGAAAAGGAGTGGCCGGAAAGTGGGGAGGAGGAGAGCGATGTGTGTATGATTTTTAATTGGGAAATTCACTGTGTTCGTCGTGGTCGCCCTTGGAGGCGCAGTGATCGATCAGTATGTGAACGATCGATGTGCACCACAGGATAGAACGAAGCGACCTGCAGGCTTCCATCACATCGACCGGAATTGACCGAATTGTGCTCGAATTCGACAGCGAGATTTCATGCAGGCGTCGAGGGAGAATTCAGGTGGCACAGCAGCAAGGGATGGATGGATGGAAGGCTAGTACTAGCTAGTATAGTACGCATACATACGCACCTGGAGACTTGGTCCCAGAGGGGTCCCTTGAGGGCTGCTTCCCGGAAGGCGGCGTCCATCTCCGACCGGATCTTGAGCAGCGCCAGCGTCTCCTGCCGCGGCCACCGGTTGCCGCCCGACGTGCCCTCGGCGAGCTCGTCAACCACCTGCTGCTGTCCCTCCGGCGGGCGGCTGCTGATGGGCGACGGAGCCGCCGCGGGCGTGGCGGCGTGGCCCACCCCCACCGGCGTCCCGGCGGCCGGCGGCGAGAATGGCGGCATGCCCGGCTGCTGCATGCCGGCGGCCGACGCGTCGGTTGACTTGGACTTGTGAGTGAAATTAGCCAGGCAGAGCAGTAATAATATAGTAGCGGCGCCGCCCCGTGGCCTGCGCTAGCTACAGCTGCAGAATTGAGGTGGGGAAGAAGAGGGGTAGTAGTAGTAGTGAAGAAGCTGCCATGAGAGCAGCGAGAGGCGAGAGAGAAATTAAAGGTAGCTGGAGGAGGCAGCAGACAGCACAAACTGGAAAGAGGGGTGCGAGGAAAAGGGGAAAGAAAAGGGAGTGAGCTAGCTAGCTGAGGATGGAGAAGAAGATGGGAGGAGTGAGTCTGTGCTGGCTAGAGAGAGAGAGAGAAGAGAGAGGGAGGGAGATGCTCGCTCGATCGATCGAGAGTACTAGTAGTACTGTAGTGGTAGCAGTAGGGCTAGCAGCACTAAATATAATAGGGGCGGTGAGGTAAGGATCGGAGAGGAGGACCGGTGAGCATGGGCATCCTCCTCCCCAGATCATCAGCGGCCGGCGGTGCTCATCCATCCGTCCAAGTTGAGGTCACAGAGATACAGCTAGGTAGTAGAAGATCGATGATGTGAGAAAGAGAGACGGCGGTGCGATACAAGAACAAACGAGATTGCTGCGCTGTCAGGCGGGGTACCAAGCTAGCTAGATACGCCTCCTCATTCATATATATCTATCCCACTGTAAATTGCAAAGGCCTGCTAGAAGAAAACTACCGTAGCTAGCTTTCTACGTACCTCCATATATGCTACGCTATATATGATTGGCTACTGCATGCAATGGTCGTACGCTAATTATATCAACTTCTTACTTATTACTTGTTGGCAATAATTCAGTGAAAAATAGTTACCGCGCGTGTTATACTGCCAAGAAGCCTACCAATAGGAGAGAGGAAGGCAGGCAGGACATGAACAAGAGTGAAAACAAAGGAGGGGGGCAGACTGCCACAGGTGGTTTGTCGCTGCCAGCACCTCTCTGCTCAGGGACGACGGTCGAATCGATCCGTCCATCCTAGCAGAGGCAGCATGCAGCTTGCTCTAGCTAGTAGGGGTAGGGCCGCAACAACTCTGACAAAAATGTTTTGCACAAGACGGCTTGGCTTGGCTGCCTATCCATCTTGATCTACGGGTTCAAAATTCACTCACTACTGTAAATTCACAAGCCAAGAATGTACAGTAGTTGTACGTGGTAGATCGACGATGAACTCATCAGATCGAGAGAGAAAGAGAGGCCAACGGTTGGAGGACGATCGATGAGAGAGAGAGAGGGCAGCCCAGACAAGGCCACACTATAACAGCTGTGCGCTGGGCCCCGCAGCGTAGCGAGAAGGTGGTGGCGCGCAACGTGCATGCCCCCGGGAGGGCCATGCCCCGCTAACCCCACCCACCAAATCCACACGCCCATTCCGCCATGCATCATATACAACTGATTTTAGTTTGCACACTACAAACACAGCATGGGAAAGTTAGGCAGCCAGCAGAGTGGTGGATGAGTGAGTGGATTTCCATGAGTAACTGGTTTTTTATGTCTTATTATCTGGGAAGAATTCTAGTTTATTTTTTAAACAAATTTTGCGTTGGGCAATTGTATAAATATATAAATAAGATGATGCGTGTGTAGGGCAATTATTGTATGCATGATACGGTAGGATATCTTTGGATCAAACTGTGTATAGCTATGCGCCTAACAGTCAGATCACCAATGTGGTTGGGCGATGCAACTCCAGCTATAGTCAATTTCCGATCGACTTCCCTTAATGGAAATAATTAAGACGGCCTAGCTAATTAAGCTAGCTATAAATTAAAAAGGATGACGCTTATATTAGCCAAAGTAGTTGGGATATGCTTGCCCGCGGCAGAGCGAGACTAGCTAATATATACGAGAAGGAAGATGCATTGAACCATCATGTCACTACCTTGGGGGAAATAGTGCAGTAAAGGTTACGGCAACGAAATAAAACGCACATGCACTTGTCCACATAGGCGTGTGCCCGGGAATAAATAAAAACCCTGTACTTTTTACCAGGACAACTAGCAGATGCATGTTCTCCTGATCATCACTTGATTAACTTTTTTTGGTAGCTGCATATATACATGTATGAAAGCACATGCTTATTGTTTTAAATAACAATAGATCGACAAAGGTTAATGTGAATATAGTTAGCTGTTTTCTTTTTGACAATTTTACATACGGACCTTGGTGCGGTATCTGCGAATGTGTGCGTAGCACTAACAAAATGCAAATTTGATGCTGCCTTGATGCCATGCATAAACTAAAAGGATTTAGATCACTGAATGATATAAATAATTAATGGTGGTATAAATTTAATAATTGTGTATATGGTACCTAACGGCTAGGGGTGAGAATATACATATGTAGTACGTGATGCAGCTTCTTGATCTGTTTGTAGTGATGCGATACGATGTGAATATAATGATGATATACATATACTAGTACCTAGCAAGTTGTATATTATTATGGATGGATGGTAGAACTGGGCAGCCAATTATAACTGAAGGAAGATATATAGAAGAAGAGCGCATATGTATATATAGAGAGAATATATAGTGTCATTCCCAGGTGGCAGCATCGAGCCAATCAGCTTCGTCCATGTTCTGCATGGTGGGATAATGATTGGTGGTGCTAGCAGGGCTGACAGAGATGTAACACCACCCGGCCCAGCCTCGCAAACAAAGCACACGCACTCTCTCTCTCTCTCTCTAGGAGCTAGCATGAGAATGCATGCATCAAAGTTGAGACATATCGAATAGTGCCTCGTTAGCATTTTTCCATGCCAATTAAAGGTCTTTGCTTTCACGAAAGAATGCAAACGCATACACCAATTAATTTCTAGCTTTTGTATATATGCAAGAATCGAATAAATAATAAGTTGTATCTACATATCAAAAGTTGTGTACACCGCCACGCCTCACCTCACACTGCATGCAGGTCGTCAAAGAAATTAGGCGCATTATAAATATAATGCAGCATGTACTCCTGTTTGTTCGAGAGTACAGCTGGTATATATATAAGTATATATATATCTTTCTCTCTTCACTTTATTGTGCACATGGCATGGTTTTTGTGTTTGTGGCTGGATTTTGCATGGATCAGATCGATGGGCCAGGCCAGTTGCTGCTAGCTAGGAGATACTACCGGTAGCTAGCTAGCCAGGGTGTATGTATGTACGTGTACGCATATATGGTATTTTAGGACCAGGTGTGGGATCATGTGAGCGCTTAGGTGAAACAGTCTGGCCGCGGCCGCGAGGCTTCATGTCACCGCGTTGCGTGCTGCAGCCTGCAGGTTGCAATCGCATGATGGGAGCGCATGGATGGTTAGTTAGCTGCTCGATCAGGTTTAACAGCTGCCTTGCAATTGATTCGGTGATCAGATCGGATCAGATCTCTCAGCTCAGCTCGCGCGCTATCACTACTGGAAATTGGAATTTCCCTGTGTGTTTGTCATTTCCCTGTCGGTAAATATGTAACACACAGGGCAATTACCCATTAACCTGTCGGTAGTTGCGTAGCACACAGGGAAATTAATTTTCCTGTCGGTTTTGATGGCACTGACAGGGAAATTGGGTTACTCGTGTCAGGGCAATTGGGTATAAACCTGGCGGACCCATATTTCCCTGTCGGTGGTTCACGCACAGGAAAATTGGCAGACCGCCAGGGAAAAAGGAAACCGACAGGCAAATGTTTTTTTCCCTGTCAATTTAGCCCTGTCGGTAATTCCCTGACAGGGCACCGACAGGGAAATGATTTTCGTTTTTCCCTGACGGTGTTTCGCATTTTCCTGCCGGTGGCGTCACACTCAGGGAAAAGTCAGTTTCCAGTAGTGATATACATGCATAGTTATAGTATAGTAGTACACATACACTCCTTGCACGCACATAGTAATATATCCTATGTGCTAGCTAGCTGGATATATATGCAAATACATGCATGTGTAGCTTTGAATGCCTGATATATGTATAGCAGCCATTGCCTTTTGCCCACCAAAATACGCAGGTGAAATAAGATCGTGTAGTATATATGTAGGCCTTTTCGCTAGCTGTCGCACACATTATTCATCTATCGATGATATATATATATGTCCCCCGGCCGGCCGGGCCTAGCTGATGGATATCCTGAGCTCGCGTTGCAATTGCAATGCATCATATATATATATGCAATGCAGCACATCAGCAGCAAATTAAAGTTGGTTCCAACTAACGTAACCGCCGCACCGTCCTAGCTTATACACAAAGTGGCGCGGCTGCTTTGCCATTTCTGCTTCCAGTTCATCGATCATCTATATATCGCCATCTGTCTATGCAATTGTAATTAATAAGCTGCCTGCTGGCTAGCTATAGCTACTGGTACCAAAAAGTTAGTTTACAAGACGTAGAGAAGAGAACGTACGCCGGCGGTCACCTCCTGATTAGCCATGCATGGTCGATCGCCATATGACCACGCATACCGTTGAAATGAAACCTCCTCGATCTCATGCATTAGCTAGAAGCATATAGCAGTGTGCAAGTAGTGTAGACAAGATGTACGCACGCAACGACAGGCTGCATGCATGCATTGCAACGACGACGGCACTATATATGGGATGGTGACGATCCTTTCCCCTACGTGTTCCGTAAATAGCATGTGTAGCTAGCCAGCTGCAGCGCGCGGCCGTGTTTAGTTTCCTCTTTTTTCATGAAAAGTTTTTCATCTTAGAAAACTGTGTCAGTGTATTTCTATCTCTGTGCACACTTTTGCTAGCAACAATACTTTTCACTCTCTCCCTCTTGGAACTAAACACACCCCATGAACAGATAGCCAGTCCACTGGGGGTGACGGTACGTATATTATGTTGGTCTTGCCCTGTGGCTGTGGCTGGGTCACCACCATGCATGCAATGCATGCGGTAGAACGGAAGCAGAGAAAAGGCCTTGTCATTGCCGGCGGCAGTAAGAACATTTTGGATCGATGGTTTAATTTAATTTTGGTACAGTACACACGGCACACGGGCCGGCCGTGTATCACACGGCAGGCAGATGGTGGGGACAGCTTGGTCAGAGCAAGTACGAGAGCGCAGCAGAGCCGTAAGCATCGATCAACGGGCGGTCATTAAACCACCACCTCCATCGCTCGAGTCGACGTGGCCCTTATTAACGCTGTGCTGCCAAGTTCGCTCGCTCTCTAGTTGTGGCCCGCACCGCTGCTAATTAAGCCGGCCGGCCTGAATGCAGCAGGCACCAGTCAGTCAGCTGTCTGCGCTCACCCGTCCATCAAATAGGCAGCCCGTTAGCCACTCATCAGCCTACTCATGCTCTCTCGGCCCAGTAGCGGCGGAGACGGCGCGTGCGGCCCACTAGCTGGGATGACGGCCGCCGGCCTGTGAGTGGCCCTCTTATTATGGTGTTTTTTTCTTAACAGGTACGGCACGCACTATAAATTGAGGCAAGGAAACAGTAATCACACAGAGCGCAAGCCGTCAAGCACAGGATTCAACATCTCGAGGCACGCATTTAACCCAACCGCTCCTCCACACGCTGTCTGTCTCTGCCTCGCTAGCTAAGCTAGCTAGGGTATATAGGAGGCCGTTACGTTACGTCCGTCCAGATGGCCACGGACGCATCGGATGCGCCCTCGGCCGCCACGCCTGGCATGGACAGGCACAGCTAGTGTTTATGGCGCTTAAATGCCTCTGCCATTTTCTCCATGTGATGGCGCTCTGGCCGGCCATTACTGCTGCTGGCATTCGTTGCCACATGCTCTGATCGCAAGGAGAAGGGTGGGCGCCCACCGCCAGACTTGGAATCAAATCAATGCGTGGCCCACATGTCAGCCTGCGGGCGGTGGTGGTTCAAAATCGTAGTCCTCCACTAATCATTCAAGCCATCATGAGCTCATCACACACACAAACACAATCCCAGGGAGAGCGAGAGCTGTTGGCCTGGTGGGCAGGACTCTATACATAAGGGACCCCCGGCCGGTACGGTGGTGTGAGAGATGGAGATGAATAACATGGCCGGTTATTTCAAAAAAGAAAAAAAAACATGGCCGGCCTGAGAGGAAGGAGGAGAAGGAAGGAAGTTGTTGCTCTGTGTGGAATGTTGTCTGGTTCTAGGCCTTTAGAGGATCGAGACATGCAATGCATTGCCGGCCGTTTAGGTCCTCGGACCAGGCTTCATTCCCCTCAGAGATAGCTTCCAGTTCCAGCCATGGGCGGTGTTCTCAGCCGAGTCCGGATGGGGATAGCTAGGGAAGGTTAATTGGTACAATGATTCATTCGTTCCTTTTTTTTCCAGGTTTTTTGGGGTCTTGAGCTAGACCAGGAGAAACAAACGGAAGATTGGTGCAAGGAAATGATGGCGACCTCTGACTCCTGCTTCTCTCATCTGATTCCATCCGTGTTGGTATCTCTGCCAGGTGATTACCTTGTCATTGGAGCCCTCGTCTGCTACCCTCTTGTGCCTATTTTGCGTACTAGGAGAAAATACGTCTCCCAATTGAAAGAACGAGTCTATACTCTGCTGCAGATCCGCGATTTTTGAAAAGCCTGTAGATCCACACTATATTCTCTCATTTTCTTTCAGTAGTACTCTTTTTTAATAATTATTAAAAGTGTTTCTTGTTTCGTGTTCTTCTCAGGTCCTCTTCCGTGCTTACAGCAACAACATCTCCTTGAGCAAACATACATCTATTCGCACTGAAATTTTTGGCAGGTCTGAATAGCGCGGTCAAGCCGGGTTGCCACTTAGAACAGCAACATGTTTTCCTTGAGAAAACGGTAGTACGTGCTATGCGACAGATGCATGCCTATTTTCTTCAGATCCCTCATGGATATGTAGCGTGCTTCATTTGCTGCTTACTACTGTAACCATAACCATAGAGATTTCTTAATTAGTTTTGAGTCGAATTGGTTCGAGTGCTGCAACCTGAGTCCAGTTGATTCATGTGTAAGTCCAGCAAAGTGAAAAGGATATCAATAAATCGATCAGTTGACGGTACCTTTGGAATGCCATAAAATGTAACAGCCAGAGCTAGAGACTGGCAAATAAACCACGGTGATTAGGTCGCGGGTTTACGCGACCTTCTTTCTTTGGAACCAAAAGGAGTGGCCACTACAGTTGCTGGAAGAGCCAGCATGGATATGACTGGTCTGCATCTGCCAGTACATGCATTACAACGACTAAACACGGCTGATTTTAGCTTGTGTATGTCTCCTTAACCAAAGGATCGACAAAAAATCTCCTACCCTCTTCTCTTTTTTTTTGTCGCCCTGGCCAAGAAATTAACGTCATTTTTGGGTCTCTTGCTCCAACCAATTCAAGAAGTGATAAAAAAAACTCTCTCCAACTTTCTTTTTTCAGCAACTTCTCTCGTTCCGATTGAAAGATACAATAAAAAAGAATCTCCGGTACTCAATTATGCTCAGTAGTTCCTAATTTTCAATACTAACTGCTTTCGCTTTGGACAAAAAAAAATTTGCTGACTTCCCCTTTTTGTCATCTTTGTTTGGTCCAACCAGCATGACAACTACGCATTTTTGCATTACATAAAAAAATGATGCGGTAATGTGCCCGCAACCCATACTTTTGCAATGCTGATCAATTGAGGAACTATATATAGAACAATAAAATCACACATGCACTAGCCGTCTTAGATCAACCGAGATCAACGGTTGTTTCGGATCAATCAACCGCGGCGTGCATCGTATTATGTGTTGTGGGCTTTTGCGTTTTAGGCTTCTTGGTTCCTACAGCATCACGTTGGGCTGTACAAACAATGTGCAGGCTCTGGGCCAGTCAAGCCATTGGAGCTGGCTGGATTATTTGAGGAGGCCCATCTCCCGAGTGCCCAAAATGGACATCATCTTTTTCCATCCAATGCCTTTTTTCCCTTGCTTCTGCTATGCACGCCTGCTGATCAGAAGCAAAACTCACGCGCGATTCTCACACATGCGTACATACAGCAAACAGTGAGCATGACGCAGACGTGCACGTCCCACTTGTACCTGCACAGCAACAAAAAACTTGAAAACGACGATGCTGACGCGACGCGCCTCTAAAAGGACTGGCTGTGGTGGGCCTGATCTCGCTGGATCCAGGCCGCACGAGTTGCTGCGATAGACGGGCCCTATCGTGCCTGCCACATCGCTCCGTCTGGTATCCTACACCGTCATTTTGATCCTATAGACTCTAGTGTTGTTATTATTAGCCGTCTAATATTATTGGGAAAAAAGAGGCCGGTCACTAAAGCCGCCTGCACTGTCTCCGTCTCAGGCTCCTCGCTGACTAGCTTCTTTTTGATGAAATCCTCGCTGACTACTCCGTGGATTATCTTGCAGTGATAGGCTGTAAAAGGGCGTGTTTAGATGGGAGGCTGAAAAGTTTTCGAGACGTCACATCAAAGAAAATTTATCATTTAGGAGCAGGGCGTGTTTGTTTGCCCCCTGCTAATGTTTAGCAACCTGCTTTTTGCTAAAGTTTAGCAAAAAACTTCCAAACAGGTGGTGCTAATAGTGTCTTGCTAATATTTAGCAAGGAGGATTTCTCTAGTAGCCAAGGAGGTGCTAAAAGTTGCTAAAAGTGTTTCCAAATCTAACTTTCCACCCCCTGCCCCTGGCGTCTCACCCCCCTCCCTCGCGTCTCACCCCCTCCCTCGCGTCCACCTTCCTCCCCCGCGTCCGACTCGCCCCCCGTCGAATCGCCCCACCGCGCCGCCGCACTCCCACATCCGCGCCGCCGCATCGCCATGCCGCCGTAGGTCGCCATCCCTCCGTCGCATCCCCTCCGCAGATCCCGTCCGCCCCCGTCCGAATCGCCCCACCACATCCGCGCCGCCGCACTCCCCCATCCGCGCCGCCGCAACGTCCTCCCGCCGTCGGTCGCCCTCCCTCCCGCGCCACTGGCGGTCGCCCTCCCTCCCACCGGCGATGGATGAATACGGCGACGACGGCCTGGATCCCTTGTTTCCCCCGTCGGTTCCGCATGTCCCCGTCTCGTTCGAGATGCAATCGCAGTCCGAAGCTTCCTACGCCAGCTTCGACCGTGCTCCCCGAGTAGGTTTGCAAGCCCTGGATCTTAACTCTCAGGCGGATGAGTTCCCAAACCTGGGGGCGTACTCCGACATTCTTGCCGGTCGCGGTGGGCGTACCCTCGGCTTGCGTCCGCCCCGCCAGGGCGCCATTCGTGGTCGTGGGCAAGAGGTGAGCCTCGGTCTTGGCCGCGGGCAGGAGGTGAGCGCGGGTCTTGGCCGCGGGCAGGAGGTGACCGCCGCTCTTGGCCGCGGACAACCCATGCCCACTACATCTGGCGCCCGCAGACGTCGTGCCCCGGCCATGGTTGCGGTTGCGGCTGCTGATGCGGCTGCAGGTGCTGTCGGAGGAGCCGGTGGATCAAGGATGGCCGCTGGCAGAGGTGCTGGTGGTGGACGAGGTGGCCGTCCTTGTGGCCAAGTCAGCGGCAGAGGTGGCGGCTCAAGGAGGACTCGTACTCCCAACACACTACCTGAGCAATCCATCAACGTTGAAGACGATGAAGAAGATGAATGCATGGACGACGGTGGAAATCTTCGATTTTCTAAGGTATGGACTTGTGCTAGTTCTGAATTGAGAAAGCAAATTGACATTGTTGATGTTAGTTATCACTGATTGCAATATTTGAATGCTTGTTGATACACTAGTTCGTGATTGACATTGTTCTGAACCTGAACCTGTCTGCTTTGTTCTGAATTATGCTAGTTCTGAATTGTGCTTTTGCTATTATTATTGTTATGCATTAGATGAGACGTGACAAGGCTAATTGGACAGAGGAGAATACCCAGCTTTTTTGTGAGTTGTGGTGCCAAGAAATAGATGTAGGCGATTGTTTCAACTCTACAATGAGCACTAGAGGGTACAATGATCTTGCGGAGAAGTTTTACGTTTCAACTGGTTTGAGACATGATAAGGATCAGCTTAGGAATAGAAAGGATCAACTGAAAGCTCTTTATCAATTTTGGTGCCGGTTACAAAAAGATACTGGTTTGGGACGCAATCCAGATGGATCAATTGCTGCTTCTAAGACCTGGTGGAAGGATAACACAAAGGTACCAATATGTTATTTTGACTCTACATGATCATGCTGTTTTTCAACTTGACTCTCATCTAAATAGTCCTCTTTACTTGTGCAGGGTAAACCAGAATGGAGAAAGGCTTCAATTTGGTGATCCAGAGTACTTGGATTGCATGCACCTCATGTTCAAAGACGTTGTTGTAGATGGGTCAACCTCTTATGTGCCTGGACAAGATGATGGAGAAGAGGAGGAAGAAGAAGAAGAACAAGAAGAGGGAGAGGAAGAGGATGAAGACCCAAGTCCAATAAGTTCTAACAGCCGTAAGAGATCATCTAGTACTGGCTCAATATCCACTGCTACAAGTCCTCCTAAGAAGTCAAAAAGTGCAATGGTTCAGGTGTTTAGGCACTTAGTGAATAAGTGGAACTCTCAAGATGAGGCTGGTCAGAAGGCCTTGATGGAAGTTCAAAAAGAAATTGCTAGGGAGAAGATAGCAGCAACTAAGGAAGCAGCAAGAGAGAGATACAGAGCAACCAAAGAGAAAATGGAAGTAGAACATCAACAGAAGATGGAAGACGAGAACAGAATGGCACAGTCGGTGAGGAGGTGCCAGGAGTTGGCATTAGAGGCTGGGGTAGCTCCAGATAGCATAGAGTTCTTTGCTTGTAGAACAATCTTTAAGGAAGCCTATGACAGACAGTTCTTTTGCAACATACCAACACCAGAAGCTAGGCTAGTGTTCCTCAAGAGATGGTGCCAGAGCAACAACATGTATTAGAAGTCATATTTGTGATGCTATGAGACAATTTATATTTGTGATGCTATGAGACAATTTATATTTGTGCTGCTATGAGACAATTTATATTTGTGCTGCTATGAGACAATTTATATTTGTGCTGCTACTGTTTATTATATTTTGTTTCAGAACTTATGTTTTGTTTGAGACCTTTGTTGGCTGCTACTGTTAATTATATTTGTGTTCTTTTAGAGACTTTTTTGGCTGTCAATATTGCAAACTAATTTTTTTGTTGGATGTAGAAAGATGATGCTGATGACAGTTCTGAAGGCAGCTGGGATGGGTTTTCTAGTGAAGATGAAATGGGGAAAATGATGGTTGTTCGACGACAGAAGAGGAAGAGACAGTTCTCACTTTGCTCTCCATATTTGGTACGTACCATGACTCCTACATGGTTAAAGGTCCTAGGAGGACAGAAGCTCAGACTGGATTAGATTGGGTGCATAGCACACTAAAGAATAGAACAGAATGCTACAACATGTTTAGGATGAATAGATCGGCTGTAAATGTTCCCCGGCCCACCTTGGTCGAGAGTGCCTTGGTCTTGGTAATGATATACTTGCGTGGGGTCTCCTGTGTCTTGTCACGTATCTCTGCCAAAGTTTCGATTCCTCGTTGGAGCAAATTTATGGAGCTGGTTAAAAAAAATCTCCTCGTCAGCTTGTCAGAGTTCGAGGATTTTTCTAAACCTAGAAGAGGTTTCTTCCGCTTAATGAAAAACCGTGGGGCTTTTCACCCCATCGGGTCTAGTTTTTAGTCTTGTCACGTATCTCTCTTCTTCTTCATTGTGCAGCTTGCATGGTCGTCGTCACCTGGCTCCTCCTGGATCGATCGACCAGCATGCAGGAAATCTTGGGACGCTCCACGCGCGGTGGACGCCCACTCCACAGTCTGTAGCCACGCTCGCATCGCATCACACGCAAATCTGCTGCCGGCCGTCCTCCCTCCCTCCCGTTCACTCACACCGCCCACCAATCATTCACACTCGCAGGCGTTCTTCATTTCAGGCCTTCTCCACGTGCAGCAGTGACCGAGTCCACCGTGGCAGTTACACTACTCTCAACAAGCTTAAATTAGCTCCCACCCTACCGTACCCAACTAGCAAGATCAAACACGCCTACAACTTCATCATCACATTAGGGGACATTTTTCACGCCTCGTGTGGAAGTCACTGCTCCTTACTGTAATCTATGTAGCCGACGGCTCAAGGAAGACAAGAAAAGAATGCCGGTCCGATACACTGCACCTATCGTCAGTGAGAGGTTTTGGAACGTTCCATGGGCCACTATTTTCACCATCACCGAAATTAATTTTCTTGTAATGTAGCCACCACGGCATGTCTGCTGCACGTACGCACCTACCTATGGACCTCAACTATGAGAAGCTCACCACCAACCAGGCGTCACCGTCTCCAAACTACAAGTTACTAATAAGTTTCCACCAATTTCCATCTCTGTTCACTGGATCGAGTATTCAACTCCAGATACATGTACCGTGTGTGTGTTATTTTTTCTAAAAAAATCCTCCGCCCCCGGAATTACAGTGGGAAATTCACAATCAATCCACCTAACCAATTTTTCGCTCTACCAAAATTGAAGTTGCGGTCTTCTGGAACACACAAAAGGTCCCAAGCAATGGCTCTCATTGGAAAAGTGCTAGTACAGCACTTGTTGCAAAACTAGTAAACAAGTCTTTAGATATATCCAAGATAATTAATTTGGCAGTGTATGGTTTTGCATGAGTCCATTTTTACCACTAAAAGCACCTTTGGCAGCTACTGTATATATGCATGCAAAGTGTTGGCCAGTAAATGGAGCTCGTCCTCCAACCGCACGGGAAAATCGCAACGCTCAAAATCCGCACAGGAATCCCACTGCATCTACCTGGAGATTCCCTGGACCCTTTCCTCAAGTGCGGGGCCCACCCGATGACAGATGACACGTCATCGCCCTCCTCCTCCGTCCTTTGCCCCCTCCTCCTTCCTCTCCTCTTCCAGCAGCCTCCAGCCCGGCACTATATATAAGCAGCAAGGCGGCATCCAAACCCAACACAATCACTTGGCCGCCCGCACAGGCCAATGGCGACGCCGGGCGCGGGCTCGCTCCGCTTTCTCGGCCTCCTCAAGCAGCCGGAGTCGGGCCCTGATTCGCCGCCGTTCGAGCTCGACGAGCGCGACGTCGTGTGGCCGGCGGCCGGCGGCTGCCAGGACGGCTGGGCCGCCCCGCCGGTGCCCGAGACGCAGCCGCCGCCGCCGCGCGCGCGGCGCCGCGCGCACACCGTGCCGCAGAGCTTCGGGCTGTCCTCCCTCCTCGCCGAGGGCGGCGGCGGGGAGCAGCGGGCGGGGGTGGCCGTGCCCGTGAGGGCGGTGGCGCCGGGATCGGGCGCCGCCGTGCCGAGGCAGTCGGCGCCAGTGAGGGTGCCGGTGTGGCCGGGCAAGGCGGCGGCGGCGCGGCGGGCGGAGGACGGGCGCGGCGGCGGCGGCAGGAGGTGGGCGGCGGACGAGTCGGACGAGGAGGAGGATGGGGAGGAAATGGTGCCGCCGCACGTGGTGGCGGCGCGGCGCCACGCGCGGTCGTCGTCGGTGCTGGAGGGCGCCGGGCGGACGCTCAAGGGGCGCGACCTCCGCCGCGTCCGCAACGCCGTGCTCCGCCAGACCGGATTCCTCGACCTCTGAATCTCCGATCGATCGGTGCCGCTTCAGCAGCAGCAAGCAGATCTGTCCATCCTCTAGTTTCCAGTGTAACAAAACCCGGAACTTATTTATTAATGTCTCTCAACACCTGAATTGAATTCAATACATTCAATCTGATTGGTTTGAGAAATTGTTGTGCACGAGATCCTCCAAATTTCACCTGAATTCAGCGCATTCACCTGGATGTTGACTGCATATCAAATCAGATGGCCAAGGGTCGATCTAAGCCATCAACAAGAAGAATCATCTCATCATCTAAGAACTCGTTTTCTCTAAGCTGATGAGGCACAACAGTCGCAGTCACAATTGATGTTCACTGCTGGCTGCCAATACGTGCATTAACCAGGTCACTGTTCGATGCTCATCTACTCTACGATCAAGTTGGGCTCATCTGGCACTAAAGAAAGCCGTGATTTTGACACGGGCAATACAATAAGGAGCACCAACCATCCTAGAAAACTAGAAAATTGCAGCATCTGCAGAGCTGGGTGGTTGTTTCACACCAGCATGATGCAACGTAGATTGTACCCATTTGCCTAATCAGCCATTGTTTTTGGGTTGGAACATGGGCGTAACATGGACGCCAATAGGCTCGTCAGGTATTCCAATCATTCTTCTATAGCATACTAGTAGCAATATACAGCATGCATTCCTCTTCTTCCTCCTCTGCTCGGCTCGGCTCATCAGGTTTTGTGGTGGGGTTGGTGGCGCACGTACAGCGGCCCTGCATTATTCTACTCGGCGCCAGTGGCGGCGTGACGGCTTGAATCGGCGATCAGATCCCTATGCCGTCATTGTCCTCTTCGATCCACAGGCTCCAGATTCATTGCTATTGCTATGCATTTTTTTTTTTCTCTTCTTGTTGTTCTTGTGTGTCAGTGTACTATGTGTCTGCCATCGTGTGTGCCTCTCGTCGTTTGGTCCAGTCCGGGCTGTCGCTGTCATGAGTACTCATGGACTCGTGAGTGAGTGGGACGGACGGGTTAATCTGTCGTGTTCCTCTTCGATCAGTGATTGGTTTATTACCATTTTTACCGGCCGTGTTAATCCATTCCTGTGCGAAATTAAACTCTGGTTGGACGTCGATGAGTCAATGCCACGGCTGATGGACACGGGAGGGTAATATATTGTATTATACTGCGTTTATACTGCGGCTATGCTAATCCTTTTTGTGTTTGGATTAGGACTAGGGCGACACACTTGGACAGTGACTTGTCTAGAAAATGGCAAAGGGCGATTCTTTATCAGAGAAAAGAGGGGGCTTTGCCATCCTGATCAAAAACAAAAAAGTGATGTGCGTAGCATGATAGCAACCGCATTGTCTGTAGCCAGGCATATCCTGGTATCCGCCGGTTTCTCAGTTTTCTACAACTCTACTACACATCGTGCTGACATGCGTGGCACACGACCCAAAACTCATCGGAATGTTTTTTGCAAAGTCAGATAAGTCCAACGTCGAACTATCCTAAATTCGGACTTGCGTAACGTATGCAGGAAGCGGCATAAATATACCATTTTTTTTTCACATAGAGCTTTCATTCAGCTTTGCCGGATAAACTTGGGGGGGGGGGGGGGGGGGGGGGGGGGGTGGGGGGCTTTGAAAGAAGCTAGTGTGAAGTTGCATTGGGCGTTTCGCATTGCTTGATTCCGTTGGTAGATAAGTTCGCTGGGTGTGGCTGATTTCGACGGTTTCGATAATATTTTACGAGGGAGAAAAAGATAGAATAATCTCGATGTGGCTAAAAAACAAATAAACAGAACTGGCTATAACATATGTTTTCCCTCTATTCGAGAGTTCATGAGATTTTGTAGCTAGGCTGCTTTATATCCCCCCTATGATATGTAGCTTGGCATGTACTAGCTTTTAGGTTTTGGACAGCCCGCGTCCAATCTGATCGTCGATGCTAGCTTTCACTCGGGTAGGCTCGATCTGCTAGAGATACAACGAAAATGACTTTGGCATGGTGCGGCAGGAGACGACGAGAAATAGCGAAATATGATGGGGGTGACCTCTTTGGTCATTTTCCTCCTTTTGTCATTCTGTAACCACTCAATCAGAGGGAATGTCATCCATATAAACGCAATAATAATCAGTATAGTTCGCCACTCTGTTCAAGCCTTCAAGGCCGGCAACGAAACACATCATTGGTTTTAAAACACTACCCGTAAGCATGTTTGCATCATCGCAAGATGTGCACGCTGGCAGCTTTGCTGTTGCTCTTGGCCGCCGCCGTATCGTGCTTGGTTTGAGAAAGACTTCCTGTTGGGCCAGACCGTTATTGGATTAGAAGAGCACTCGGACTCTTTTTTTTTACGGAAAAGTACCTTGCATCGTAAGGCCTAGCCCGCACAGGCCCACAAAAACACACAAATTGCGGAAGCGATGGCCCAATAATCCTGTCCGTCATCGTAGCAACGGTGCGGTGCGACCGAGTCCCCCAACGGTCGTGGATATCAGCAGTTCGAATTCCAATCGCGGGGCAACGCAAGCAGAAGAGAAAGAAGAGAGAAGAGGCAGCAGCCAGCAGCAGAGCCAAACCCCAAAGCATTCATTCCCAAATCCTCCATCTCTTCCCAGTCCCTGAATCCACCCAGATCCGTCTCACGCCTCCCCTCTCCAGCTCGCCGAAGCTCTCTCGGATCCCATGGAAGGCGCGGAGGCGCAGTGCCCCGGCGGCGGCGACCCCATGGACTTCTCGTGGGCCGCGCACGAGGAGAACCCGCCGGTGGCTTGCGCCAGCCCCGACCGCGACGAGGAGGATGCCCCGGCCCCGGCGTCGCCTCTTTCTCCGCGGGAGGTGGCGGAGTCGATGATTCTCGTGTCCGGGCCGCGCGTCGTCACGTCCGGCCTGAGCCAGGCCGACTGCCGCTCAGGTACCGTTCCTATACCTCCCTCTTAGGGTTCGCTGTTGTTCGATTAATTCGCATCGGATCGTTGGAGCGCGGGGGTTTTCCTTGTGTAGGAGCAGACCTTGAATTGGTACGTGTGGGAGGTGGTGGTCGGGGGAACAAACCCTAGGCACTGCACTGCGCCCCTCCCCAAATTGGTTCCTCCCCACCGTGAATTTTAGAAGCTAGATCCTCTCCGGATTCACAGATTGATTAGTTACGTCACCTGCGCTGATTCTATTTTCTCCAATTACAAGCTCCTGGGGTTGGGGTGTTGTGCTGCACTCACCAAGATCCTCTTACAGAGTTGATTAGTTTTCAGTGGATCTGTATGCGTACCTGATTTTTTATTCCCACAAACTGAATGAAGAGCAGCACTGAGATCTCATCATATTGCAATTATGAAATATTTTTACAATCTTGTTGGGTTTCAGTGGTTGAATTGGGTGACAGCCACAAGGAATTATGGATCTTTTCATAGTTATTTCTGAATCAGCTGCCACACACACACACATTATGAGAGATTGTTCCTGATATCAATGGCCCCTCTTACTTTCCTCTGTTGCATGTCACGAAACAGATGACTCCGTTCTGTTCATTAATGCTGGTGGCGGTGCAATTGAAGGCTGTGATTCCTATGTAAAGGTTACTGGTGATTCATTCTTTGAAGGAGGGGACGTGATAGAAATCCCAAATGAAAATATAATTGAAGGTGGTGATTGTCCCTCTATTTACCACTCAGCACGCTATGGCAGTTTCAGCTACAAGTTTGACGGTCTTGCCCCTGGAGACTACTTTATAGATCTGCATTTTGCGGAGATACACTACACTTATGGGCCAAAAGGAATCAGAACATTTGATGTCCTCGTGCAAGATGAAAAGGCAAATATACTAACTTGTTAAAACACTCAGAATTATCTCTCTTGGTTCCTGTTCAGGTCCAGCTAAGAAAAACACTTTTCCATCCACAGATATTATCTCAACTCGATGTTTATGCTGTGGTTGGCGGAAATAGGCCCCTTCAAGTGCGTGATATTAGGGTTACTGTTGAGATGAATGGTGCTATCATGGTCAGTTTCAAAGGAGTAAGAGGAAGTCCAATGGTTTGTGGGATATGCATTCGAAAAGCACCACTTTTAACTGGTAAGGAGCTGATTTTATGCAATTTACTTATTTTCAGAGAGATAAACTTTGTCTTACACTTGTGGCAGCAAACCCAGTTACAGATGGAAATGTCTTGTGCAGAAGATGCACAGCAGATACTGATTTCTTAACTACCCAGGTTAGAACTTACACATACTGTTAAAACTTCACATGTGATGTGAGCCTTATTCATGGTCTATGACTATGCAGACTAGGACAAGTAAATTGATCTCGAAGTATGAGAAACAGATCGAGGAGTTAACCAGCCAATGCACTATGAAGTCCAATGAGTGCTCTATGGCGTGGTCTTCAGTAGACACTGCAAATCTGGAGCTTGGCAGGCTTAAAATAGAGCTTCACCAAAAGGGTGCTGAAATGGAGAATCTCGGTACGGATTATGCACTGCAGTGATCACATTCCATCCTAACTGTTTGCATATGGTCACTATTTTTATCAATTTGCCTGCAGAGCAAGCTCTAGATAGACACAGTGACCAACTAAGAAGTGTTTCCCAGAAATACGAAAATGACAAGAAATTGTGGACTGCTGCCATATCTAATCTGGAAAGCAAAATCAAGGTAAACACGATTTAATGCATGCTTCATGACAGCAGCAACTGGAATTGGTTAGCTTTCAACTCGAATGATTCTTTCACTCCTTAATCCTCAGGCCATGAAACAAGAGCAGGCTCTATTATCTCTTGAAGCACATGATTGTGCAAATGCAATTCCTGATTTAAGCAAAATGATTGGAGCAGTTCAGGGCCTAGGTAATATCTGTAGTGGCATTGTTGTGCAACCTTTGCATTGCAACTGTTATAAATAATCACTGTATGGTTTAATTATTGCAGTTTCACAGTGTGAAGATTTAAAATTGAAGTACCATGAAGAGATGGACAAGAGGAAGAAACTTCATAATATTGTCCAGGAGACAAAAGGTGTCTATTGTCCTTTGTTGTTTATTCAGTTGTTTTACACTCACTAATGTTTACCTGAGAAAATGAATTTTTCACACTCCCATTCTATCTGCTTTTCTCTACTATTTCAGGAAATATCAGGGTTTTCTGTAGGTGCCGACCCTTAAGCAAAGATGAGGTGTCATCAGGTCGGAAATATGTAGTGGATTTTGATGGGGCCAATAATGGGGACATTGTAATTACAAACGCTGGAACAACCAAAAAGACATTCAAGTTTGATAGAGTGTTCACACCAAAGGATGATCAAGGTATATTAACCATAACTTTTTTGTTTGAATGAGACTGTAGTTCTTACAGTTGTAATCCTGTCACTGCAGAGTCAGTTATTTGAGTTTAACATTGTAAGGACAAGATTGGCAGCTGGTTACTTAATACATGCCTGCTAAATGTAAAACTGCCAAGTGCTATTAAGCTGCATTAAATAAATTCCCTTGCTTTTTTTTTCTTTGAAAGATTGACTTCCCTTACCTGACTTGTCTAATGTGCATCTTGAACTAATGAACAGATGTTGTGTATGCTGATGCATCTCCGCTGGTCACATCAGTCTTAGATGGCTACAACGTATGCATCTTTGCTTATGGACAGACAGGAACAGGAAAGACCTTTACCATGGAAGGAACTGAGACAAACAGGGGAGTTAATTATAGAACTCTGGAGGAATTGTTTAAGATTGCAGAGGAGAGAAAAGAAAGTGTCACATATGACTTATCTGTTAGTGTTCTTGAGGTTTACAACGAACAAATCAGGGACCTTCTTGCCACGTCTTCATCTAAAAAGTAAGAAAGATTATTCGTTTGGTCCTGAATTCCATTCGCAATGGTACCAGTTTGTGTTAACTCTACATTCATCAGTTTGTGTTTACTCAACATTCATCTTTTGCATTTAGGCTGGAGATCAAGCAGAACAGTGAAGGCTATAATCATGTGCCTGGACTAGTCGAGGCTAAAGTCGAGAACATAAAGGAGGTTTGGGATGTTTTGCAAACTGGAAGCAATGCAAGGGCTGTTGGTTCCAACAATGTTAATGAGCACAGCAGTCGCTCACACTGGTTGGTCACTGTTTTTATTATTCGTGAACTGATTGCTTGTTGTCAAAATGGTCCTTTTTCACCTTTTAACTTGCCTTCAGCATGCTATCCATCATGGTGAGGGCTAAGAACCTGCTGAATGGAGAATGTACAAGTAGCAAGCTTTGGCTTGTAGATTTGGCTGGAAGTGAGCGCTTAGCCAAGACTGATGTACAAGGTGAGCGGCTTAAGGAAGCACAAAATATTAACAGATCACTTTCTACATTGGGTGATGTCATTTCAGCTCTTGCTACGAAAAACAGCCATATACCCTACAGGTTGGTGTTATTTATATAACTGCATATGCAAGTATGTAGCCCATTTGTTTTTATCGCTCACTATGTCCCTTTTCTGTTTAGAAATTCCAAGTTAACACACTTGCTGCAAGATTCTCTAGGTAAGATTATCTGCTTGCTCAAGGAAAACCATTCCCACAATTCCTATATTTATTTTAACCACTTAGGCACTTAGCCACATGATTAATTTTGTTCCTTTGCCTTTTGACTTTGATGTTAGGAGGAGACTCCAAAGCATTGATGTTTGTGCAAATTAGCCCATCCGATAATGATGTGTCAGAAACCTTGACTTCATTAACCTTTGCCAACCGTGTTCGACGTGTTGAGTTGGGACCAGCAAAGAAGCAAGTTGATACTGGTGAACTTCAAAGGACCAAACAGATGGTGAGTTTTACTTGTGCATTTCCTAACTTGACTTTCATGATGAACTTGCACACAGTGCTACAATCTGCTTGCAGCTGGCCTAATGATATATAATTTACATTTTTCCTGCCGAATGAATGTTAGCTTGAAAGAACTAAGCAAGAAGTCAGACTTAAGGATGATTCTTTGAGAAAGCTAGAAGAAAACTTACAGATCTTGGAGACCAAAGCCAAAGGGAAAGAGCAGCTTTGCAAAAACTTGCAAGAAAAGGTACACAATTGATAAGGGTAACATTTGAAGAGTTGGTTCTTCTGGTGTTCCTTGGTTTTTGTTTTTCACTTGTACCTAACAGCCTTTTGAAACATATATTAGGTAAAGGAGCTTGAAAGGCAGTTAGATTCCAAGGCACATTCTAAAATTACATCGGAGAAACAGCAGCTTCAGCTTTCTGGAAAACTAAAGGAGAAAGAAGAAATGTGTACTGCCCTTCAGAAGAAGGTACAAGCAAAAGTAGTTACTGTTGTGTTTGCATGCTGGAAGCATGAATGCTATTGTTGTTGTAGCTTCTTAATTTGGAAACTTGAAATCTTCTTTTCAGATGGTGGAGTTAGAGTGCAAACTTAGACAGCCACACCAATCAGAATCTGTGATTTCAGTCCTCAAGCAAACGGTAATCTGCAAGTAGTTATCAATGAGATTTAGTAGCATACTAGCACGATTGGTTTTATGTATTATTTCCTTTTTCTCAGATCAAAGAGCTGGAGCTCAAGTTGAAGGAAGAAGAACATGACCGATCAGTTGTGGAGTTAAAGGTGACTCCTATAATGATAAAAGGTTTATATCTTTATCTCTGCTATATGAATCGATTTTTATCATCATCATTATTTATTTTGTCAGCTCAAAGAACAGGAGCTCATGTTGAAGGAAAAAGATCACCAGAAATCTGTTGCAGAACTAAAGGTACACCTAGAATGATGTTGCTATCTTTGGTTCTACACTTGTACTACATGACCAATCTAAAATATTATAACCAATCTAATTTAGCAGTAACCATCATTAAGATTTGGCAACATGCTTGGCTTTGTTTTATTGAATATACCTTTTCCTTTTTTAGATCAAAGAGCTGGAGCTCAAATTGAAGGAGCAAGAACACCAGCTATCGGTTGCTGAATTAAAGGTGTTGTGCTTATATATCTTTGGTTCCGCTACATGTTTCCAGATCAGGTAGTTGACCATTTTGTGCCCCCAAAAATGTAGGCAAGGGAAACAGGAATTGAACTGTTGGAAGCACAGAGAACCGAGGCATTGCTTCAGATTAAGGTAGCTTTCTTTCTCACAACTGCTATATTTAACCCGTATTGCATTCATGTGAGCACGGTTAAAGTAATGTGATGCTTGGCCTGTCCATATTTCAGCTAAGAGATCTTGAAAGCGAGACCAAAGTGCAGGACACAAACATTATACTGGACCCCATTGTTGGTACTCCTGGAGAGGCAAAGTTTGTGCCATTTTCTAGGGAGGAAGCGATGAGCGAGAAGGAGAATCACATCCTAAGGAGCTCGAATTCCCAGAACAAGCAGCAGCAGCCACTGAGTGAGAACTCTTGTCTTGCTGAGGTTCCTGAAGCAGTGGTGAACGAGAAGAAGAGAAAAGGAGATGCGAGGAACGCATCGGTGGGTGGTGAACAAGAAAACAACGGCCCTGCAGGTGGACAGAATGTTGGCAGGAAGAGGAGCCTGCCAGGCGATCGTGAGGCGAGGCTCAAGAGGAAGTCAACGGAGCCTCTGGTGAAGAACTTGGGGAGGTCAACGGCGTCGTCAAGGGCCGCTGCCGCTGCTACACACAAGGTGCCTGGTCCTAGTTCCAGAGTCCCCAGGCAGCAGCCAGGAGGGAACAAGACTAGAGGATGGGTTAGGTAGAGGATGACGCCTCTAACTGAAACGAATTCGTTGCAGCTTTAGATGACATCGCTTGTAAGACGGCTCAATTTTTTGCTGAGTCCTGCTGCACCCATCGTTGCAGTGAATGTAACTAGCACTCATGTGTAGGTTTGGTGAGCCTATTTTGAGCACATTACTAGCACGTTTCGCAGATTCAACAGGATGTTCAGAATTGTCGCTGTGTTGGTGGAGCTGGTGATCTTTGTGATTGCTGTTGAGACGTTACTTGTGATGCTAGTGTGGTGGCCTGGGGTTTTCTTCAGTTAACTCTGCTACACTCACTGATGAGGCAGTGGCATGGACGGCTCCGTTGGGAAATAGCCTGGACGGAAGAAGTTGTCAGGTTACGCATTGTTGGGAGGACATGGTGAACAGACGAAGCTGCAGCAGTTAATAAACGATGGAGTCCATCTCCCGGTGGGGGAGAAGGGCAAACGACAATGGGTTAAAACAGAATTTGGCTCGCTTCTGTAGCAGCAACAGCGCAACGAGGCTAGCAAGACGAAATCGGGCCGCTGGCGACATGTTTCAGCACCCTGAGTGTCCACCCTCTGCACACCCATACAGTACGTCTCAGGCGTCAGCTAACACTATACGTACATCCTACGGCTACGGGAGCGGGACGGCACGAGGCAGCTCAGGTTCAAGTCACGTGACCCCACTAGTCGGTCGAGAGAACAACCAAACCAAACCAAACCAAACCGTGTGCTCGCGTTTGGGTCACAAAACCCCGTGCGCCACGCGGAAAACCACGAGCCCAGCACACCCTCGCCCACCGGAAGACGACGACGACAACAAACCCAGCCGAGCCTCCCGCGCGGGCTTTATCATCACCAACCAAACCCAGCAAGCTCCAACCATCATCAGTCCGCAACGCAACACGAGCTTGCGATGTGCCGCGCCACCACGATGGAGGACGGCCCCCACGCCGGGGCCCTCCTCCTCCGCCCGTCCCCGACCCTCGACATCCGCGCCTTCTACCTCCGCCTCTCCTCCTCCTCCGCTCCGGCCGCCCAGGCGCCCGCGGAGCTCACGCTCGTCTACCTCCCGGCGATCGGCGGCGCCGCGCTGGCGCTCAACGGCCGCGCGCTCCCGCCGGCGGCGCCCGCGGAGGTCACGCTCCGCCAGGTCGCCGGGGACGCGGCGGGGAACGCGTACGCCAGCGCCGACCGCGTCGCCGCCGCCGAGGGCGCGCGCTTCGAGGTGTACGCCGGGAAGGAGATGGCGGCGGAGGGCGTCTTCTCCAGGCGCCGCCGGATCGGTGACGGCGGGTGGCGCGTCGGAGTGCCGCCGGGCGGCGCCGGCGCCCCCGGTGGCGGTGGCGGAGGTGGTGGTGCTCGCCGAGGGCGGCGTGCTGATGCGGGACAGGGCGCGGGCGGCGTCCAGGCGCGGGATGGGGTGCGGGGCCACCACGCTGGAGGGGATTCCCGAGGAGGCCACGGACCTCGGCTGGGGATGCCAGTGCGGGTCCTGGTCCTGCGGCGGCGACGAGGAGTGGGAGGTGGTCGGCGACGAGTCCGACGACGGCGAGGCGTGGAACGACGAGGAGGAGGGGGTGAGGTGGGCCATGGAGATGGGGGTCTGGGCCGTCTGCCTCGGCGTTGGCCTGCTCGCCACGGCCAGGAGGTTCCGCCGGAAGCGGGCCTTCTGGTGAACGCCGCCCGGCCGCTTCTCAGTTCCGGCGAAATTTTGCCTGTAGCTTCATCAGTGTGTAAAATCAAAGATTCTGTACAGGTTTCTCAGAGATTTCACTCAGCTTTACAAGTGCACATTTCCTTTGACCAACCAACGAAGGCTCGTCCCGCCAAGACTAGGATTTTAGTCTCTAGTTTCAACTTTCAAGTGTAAACTCCAAGATTTTAGTGTAGGTTCCTCAATCCTCGTTTATTTCACGAGTTAAGTTCCTTTGATTAGCGAAAGACAGACTTTTCTCAACTTTAGCATGCAGTACCAGTGTGTGACTTGACCTGTTGAAAAGCATCATCGCTGACTCCTGAACAAACGAATTCGCTATTGCGCTTCCCGTCCTTCGTCGGTAATTCACCGGTTTAGATGATACCGAAGTTAAAATATCAAAAATTTGACTTCAAACGTTGATTGGCAAGACGAAGACTTCTCCTCGTTTAGCGTGTTCCAAAGCACCATTTGGTTCTTGACCCGTCTTTGTTGGTAATTCAGTGGTTAGACAAGATCCAATCTAAAAATCTCTCAAAGCACCTTTCAAAAAAAAAATCTCCCAAAGCTGACCGAGGACATCCGAGATTTCCGGGTATGATCGCCGTCACGGTGCTAGATTTTTCAGTACGCCAGCTAGTACAGCGGCACACCTTTGCTTGGTCCTTATCCAGCCAGAAGGTAGCAGACAGGTGCACAGAAAGCTTGCAACAACGGCCTCGTCGACAGCTAAAACCAGCGAAAATTCTTTGGATGTGGACTCTTTTGAAAAACACGCCATTACACACAGGATTTCTTTTCCACCATTTTTTATTCTTAATTCGCTAATTTTCATCGTCAGTGCCCACAGCTTCAGTGAAAAGGAAAACACGTCGAGGGAGACCCCGACTTCCTTGGCTGACTAGCTGACAATGCAAATGCCACCGCAGAATCCGAACATTCCCAGATACACGCAATATATAGCTTGAGGTCCAGTTCCTCCACTCACATCAAAATAGCTTGAGGTCCAGTTCCTCCACTCACATCAAAAATATCTTGACAGAGCAGGCAGTTTTAAGAGAAAAACGTGCAAATGCCATTGCAGAATATGAACATTTGGTGGACACCATCCCAACCTGAGTTGTTTTCGAAACAGATACTGGATATCACAACATGAATGGCATGTTACTACCTAAACTTGTTTAGGAATCAGAACTACTGTCTGAGTCAGAATACAGTTCATATGGTCTATTCCTGTTCGTGTTTGCTTCAAGCGGTGGCAGATCGTCATCTTCATCGGACTCTGGTTCTTCCTCAACCTGGGTATTTTGTGCTTGTGTTCCCGCTGGTTCTTTATCAACCTGGGTAGTTTGTGCTTGTTTTCCCGCCTCTGAACCCTCGTTTGTTGCTGACTTGAAAATAGCTGGCCTGATATAAGAGAGATGAATAGGTCAGAAGATTAATTTGAGGATGTAGACAACATTCAATTGAGTAGAGACTAGCACTCCAGTGCTGATACAAATGCTGCAGGCCCAGACTGATATTTTATTACAAGGTCAACTATCAGCTTAGGATCTCTAACCATAACGGTTCTTCTGTGCTGCTGTTACAAAATACATCACGAAATTCAGCTGTACTCCCTCCGGTTCAGTATTAGAAGTCGTTTAGGACAGCGACACGGTCACCAAAACAAAACTTTGACTTCTCTTTTTATAAAAATATTTCTTGAATAGTTATATATGTATATTTTTATGAAAGTAATTTTCAAGACCAATCTATTTATATGATTTTCACATTTCCAAACTTAACGAGTTAAATGTTATTCATGAATTATATTCCCAATGTTTGACTCAAACCTTGTCCAAAACGACTTCTAATACTAAACTGGAGGGAGTATAAAAAATATTCTCTTCTGGACATTGATCGAATAAAGCTTGAATTAACCTATATGTGCTGTTCAAAATTATTAACCTTTCCTTGTTCATGAGGCTAAGTGATTATATATATTCAAGATGCATGAGACTTACAACAGAATTTTGGTTCCATGCCAGTGACGTATGACATCAGACCTAATGCGCCTACTGAAGAAGTAATCGGCAAAATAACCGCTTTATAAATTGGGTGGCCCACTAACATCTATACAGAATTACACATGATATAAACTGGGGGACATATTGTGATCAGTTTCAGTCACGAAAAGATCTAAACCTAGATTGGGTTCAGCAGCAGAACCTTTCCACTGTTGTTGCTTATTGTCCGCCACTCAACAGAACCCTTTAAAACAGCAGGGTTGGCAATGTGTGCACATTATTCCATACTGATTCTTCCTTTTGTTTTCCATGTATAGATTCGATCAATTAACATGAAGGAAATCATTCATCATGTGCATACAAAGAAATACATTTGGTTACCCCTGTTGTGTCACGAGACAACAATCAAATTGACACCCAAAATTGCAGGTAGGCAGGTGGTTTATACTCTAATAAGATGCACAGTGGTTTGGTTTGTGGCCTATTGCAGTATTAATTCTCATGCACTGAACCTGATCACGGCTCTCCAGTACAAAAGTATCCTAAATTTTGTGTCAATTCTTAAGCCAGAGCTATAAGTACCTGACCATTGTCTAGCATCATATATAACAAGGAAACTTACCAGTTACCAGACTTCTGCAGGGCCCGAACTTGTTCGTGGAAGAGGACTTGCGAGACAACACACGCAATCTTGCTCCCTGATTCCATAGCCTGTTCCCTCCCACTAGCATCGACGACAACGAAACTCCCTGCGCATTCAGAGCACCCACGGACTCAGACTAGCAGTAGCCGGTAGAACTAATCAAATCGTGGTGAAAAAATTAGGATTACTCACCGCTCTTGATCCAGAAGCTCTTCTGGAACTTGGCTGGGAACAAGGCCAGGGACTTGACGCCCTCGCCGTCCATCACCTAGCAAAAGCACGTCGGTGAGGAAACAGAGTGATCAGTAGAGAACTCGAAGCCCAGGGAGAGCGGAGAATCGATAAGCGGCGCCTACCTCGATGACGTTGGAGCCGCGCAGGGTGAGGAACCTGCATGATGCTCTCGCCCACGGCGAGCGTGACGGCGGCGCCCTCATCGCACGCCCGCCGCAGGTTCTTCCTCCCGGCCTTCATCTGCTCCTCTACCTTCTTCGACGGAGCAAGGGAGGCAGCTTTGCTTCGCAAAGGGGACCGAAGTACGACGGAAGACGCGGCGGCGTCGGCGGCGGCTGCGAAGGGAGGGGGGCAGGGTCTGGGAAGGTTTTGGGTGAACAGGGCTGGCTCTGTGTGTGTTCTAGGTAGGAGTAACCAAGTTGGGCTTGGAGCCTTTTGGTCATTTGGCCCAGGAGAAGAATCATGTACATGTAGGCCCATGGTGGTATTGGGTATGGTGATTTTCTCCTCTCTCGCTCGTTTTTTCCCTCCAATTTGTTTTTGATAGATATAAGATCAATGGACAATGGGTATATGGTATGGGCGCTCATGCATTTGCATAATGTACGTGTTTGGAATTTGGATTAGCAGTGTCGTGTCGTACTGGCTGTTGGAATTTGTTGTGATGTATTTTCGTTTAGAGGAACAAATATTTATGTTTGTGAGACATGGTCACGCTCGCATGTTGCAGGGCGCCCATGTCTGCTCTGTTCGTTTCGCCAGGCTAGACTGGAAAGCTGACAGGAGAATAATTTGTTGGGCTAATTCAATAGTATTCTATAAGGAGAATAATCCTTTGGACTGATTCAATAGAATTCTGTAGAAAATAATCCGCTGAGTTGAGAGAATAATCTCAAACGAACAGGGTGACGTCGTGTCTATTTTGACAATGTTACCACTTCCCCGGCACTGGAATCCACAAATTAAACCAGCATCCAGTTTCCCGAAACGGACGCCTGCCAGAGGGCAGATGCGCTATCGCAGCTCAGGACAAGGACCTACCACCATCGTGAAAGCATATGGTCGGCCGTGGCGGTGCTGGCACAGCAGGAAACGTCCCTGTTCTCAACCTTTGGTTCCCTACCCTGAAAATCTTGTTTCGATTTCTGGTTGGTTTCCGTCCACGTCAAGAATCTTTATTACCACTCCCAAGTGTTCTTCCACCCTACGAGTTGTTTTCGAACAGAGGAACGAATTGTAACCAAGCATATTTTACATTTTTCACCAAACTTTTTTTCCTTTCTCTCTCGAAATCGCCAACCTTTAATTTTTAGAAAAAGAAAAGAAAACAACGACGCCAGCCGATACGTGAGGGAGTGATCCGGCCGTGAGGCTGCCGGCTTTGCCACATGGACGACGCGGTCCCAGCGACGGCCGGCACCGGCGCGGCGGCATCCGGTGGCGGTTGTGCCACATGCGTACCAGGCATGCCGGCCGAAATGGCACTCGTCGCGCCGGATCGGGTCGTACGGCCCCCCCGAGCCCGTCCGTTTCGTACGAGCGTCCCCGGCCGTGGTACCTCGGCTCGCGAGCCCCCGCTCACGCCGGCCCGCTCTCAACCAGCCTGGATTCTCTCTGGGCGCTCAAGTGGTGACGCTTCTGTGTCCCAAGGCAGAACATATACGTAATTGTTATTAGAATTAGCATTTCTTTGGTGTACTCATACGTATCTTATGTCCTCGAGATAAATAATCGTTCTTCAGAATAACAATGCGATCAACAACAGAGCACTATTTCGACCATTTATTTTAACAATACTGCACATATCTCTCCCATTTGAAGGTTCAAACGTGTCGGCTTAAAGAGTTGGTAACAAGAGTTCTATCCTTTGGCTACCAGCCTACCAATAGGCTATCATAGATATAATGCAATATACAGTCATCTAATACTTTTCTTAGCAGCTTTGCACGTGCTATTATTTGCTACCAACATGAAGCGTATATCCTTTTCTTATCAAACTTTCAACTTTTTGAGCCATTGATCATTTGATGAAAAAAAGTTCACTTAGAAAACCGTGTCAATTCATTTCTTCTCTTTGCACACGCGGCTCAATGCAAAAAGTTTTCACCACTTTTCATCCATTTCCACTCATTTAAACACGCCCGGTTTGTCCACGGAAAAGCACCCCGCACACGATCCTGATCACAGACCAACATCGGGAGGCGCACATCTCTCAGACAGTCGGCTGCATCTGCCGCTCCCAATCACTCTCCCATCTCCCGCAGACACCACCCACCACTGACGCTGCCATCGCGGACCCACGTGTACGGGCCCACATGTCATTGAATTTGCTACAGGAACAACCCACCCATTTAGCCCCGGCTCTCGGGCCCCACGTTGGCCACGTCACGCCAAAATAATTACTCCTCCCTTTCCCAAAATCCCCACTCCGTTTTCTTCTCTCAAAATCTTCCCCCCAGTCTTCTCTTTCTCTGTTCATCAGTCCCCAGCGCTCGACACGGGTCAAGCTCCCAGCCGCCGCCGGCGATCGCCGGAGCTACGAGCCGGTGGCTCTGAGCACTCACGGCGTGTACCCATGGTGAGGAGCTCGAGTATGCGGCGGTCCTCCGTGCCCACGCCGGCGGCGGTGCCGGCGTTCACCGTGTCGCCCGGCGACTACCGCCTGCTGGAAGAAGTGGGCTACGGCGCGAACGCCGTCGTTTACCGCGCGGTGTTCATTCCCAACAACAGGACGGTCGCTGTGAAGTGCCTGGATCTCGATCGGGTCAACAGTAACCTTGTGAGCTCCTCTGCAAACTTCCTTCATCGCTCGATTCCTAGGGTTCGGTAGTGATTCTTGCTCTTTTAACGATGGGTGTAGGGGTTCATTGGACGCACCTGATATGTTATGTGATTAGTTGAAGGACCGATCCAACTGTAGCTGTTTTTTTGGGGGTTTGTTGCTGAAGCTATTGGGTTCACAATCGGGCTGTAGACTGTTTGCGGATTTGGGGATAAATAGAGAAAGTTGACCACTTCGATTCTTAGTTTTGTTTTCAATTTCCGGTTGGGTCGCTTGTACCATTGATGCTGGCATCTTGCAATTTTGCTTGCAGCTGGTTGGGAGCCTCATATATATATGCCTACGGCTTCTAGGATGAGGACACAGTCACTTTCTTACTGATCTCTGAATGACATTCATCATGCTATTATCCTGTTTTCTTTTTATTTCTTAAAAAAAAAACTGGTTCCCCATTGCTATGGATCATCATAGGTCTGTTAGCTGGCCTAATATCACCAGACATACTATTTGTTTGCTTTTGAAGTGCCAAACTTTATTCCTGTCAATGGAAACACTTCCAGGATTAATGAATGCACATATATGCCGTTTCAGTCCAATTTCGTGTCTCTTGCTGTCTCCATCTGTAAACTGTAACTAACATCTCACAGTGGTATCTGTGTATTGTATGCAGGATGATGTAAGAAAGGAAACTCAAACAATGAGCTTGATAGATCACCCTAATGTCATCAGGTCTTACTGCTCATTTGTTGTGGATCACAACCTTTGGGTTGTAATGCCGTTCATGTCAGAGGGTTCATGTTTGCACCTTATGAAGGTTGCATATCCCGATGGTTTTGATGAGCCAATTATCGCCTCTATTCTAAAAGAAACACTCAAAGCTCTAGAATATCTCCATAGGCAAGGACATATTCATCGTGATGTGAAGGTTAGCTTTTCAACTGTAGGGTTGGTTTGGGATTGTTCCGTTAGTGCATTTGCTCAACATATCACTATTGCAGGCAGGTAATATCCTTATTGATAGTCCTGGTGTAGTCAAGCTTGGGGACTTCGGTGTCTCTGCGTGCATGTTTGATAGAGGTGATAGGCAAAGGGCTAGAAATACATTTGTGGGAACGCCATGCTGGTAATTATGTTTCTTCTCTAAATCTTTCTTGCTAGTGGTCCGATAGCTATTACATTTTATAAATATATTTTTGACACGCTTTTTCTTATTTTATTCGATGTTTAGGATGGCTCCAGAAGTTCTCCAACCTGGAACTGGATATAATTTCAAGTATGTGGTGAATATCAATACCCATATTTTGTTTGCTACTGTAGAGTACATTTGGATGCATTCTACATTGCACATACTTCGTTTTACTGATCATAACATTGTCATTGCTTTATCACACAACCATTTTTAGTTAACGCCTCGATATGAACTCTGAGCTAGTTTTATGCCTTGACAAATAGCATTGTTTTATGAATCTAATATCAAGCAATATTGTTTGGGAATCTAGTTTTCCTTTACATGTTTAAGTATAGTTGGATTAGATCATGTGATTGTAACTCTTCTCCATAACTGGGTGGTCATTCAATAAGTTCTGATGGTTCCCGTTTGAGGTTCATGGGCAAACTTCCCTATTAATTTTTTTTCACTAATACTGCTTTGTGATTTTACTAAATTTTTTTTTTCATGGGCCTACCCCAACTTGCTTGGGACAAAAGGGTATGTTGTTGTTGTTGTACTAATACTGCTTTGTGATTTTACTGATGTGACAACCATGTTTCTTGCATTATAGATTTTATATTTATATATTTTTTGTTTTCTTGATTGCTATTGTAAGTGAGATCTTCTAACAACTATTGGCCCTTTGTACAGAGCGGATATATGGTCATTTGGAATAACTGCACTGGAGCTAGCACATGGACATGCTCCCTTTTCAAAGTACCCTCCCATGAAGGTAAGTGGTCATTTTCTCTCTGCAAGTTAATATGTTAAATCTTTTTCCCTTTTGCTCTTACAGACTAGGGCATTGTGTTGAAGAAATGTTTCCAGGAAGCATGAATGTTTGAAAGTTAGTGCAAGCATATGTGATCTTTATCATTTATTTATCCAATACATGCTAAAAATTACACTCTTTCTGCCATTAGGTAATTTCACTTTATGCTGCAAGCTACACGTGCACACATTCTTTTGTGAATACTTATTTGGACTTACTGAATGCCAGCAGTTTGTAAAACTATTATGATCATGAGTAGTTTTATCCGTGAAGTTAGTGATCCAACTTTACAAACTTTATGGTTCAATGATGATTTCCATGAAGTAATGCGTGTGTATTCAATGCTAACTGAGGATTTCCATGGTGACTCAGGTTCTTCTCATGACACTTCAAAATGCTCCTCCAGGTCTTGATTATGACCGTGATAAAAGATTCTCAAAGGTAGTACTAGTCCTTTTGGTTAATGCTTGGGTAGTGAACGCTTTCAAGTTTTCAGGCACTATCTTTATGTTCTTGAGTACTTGTTTCAGTCATTATTTATGGTGTTTGGGCATTATGTGAGACTATTGTTTTTAGTCTTCTAATGGAAGTTTTCAGTTGTAATCAGTCCTTCAAGGAAATGGTTGCGATGTGCTTGGTGAAAGATCAAACAAAGAGGCCAACAGCTGAAAAGTTACTTAAGCATTCTTTTTTCAAGAATGCAAAGCCTCCGGAGCTGACTGTTAAGAGTGTTTTAACTGATTTGCCCCCTCTTTGGGATCGTGTTAAGGCACTCCAGGTTTGTTTCTGTGTACTTTCTTCTTGTTTCTTTTTTACTTAATGCTTGTGAATTGTGACACTGCTTCTTAGTGGATGACTTTCTATTTTCCAGCTAAAAGATGCGGCACAGCTGGCTTTGAAGAAAATGCCTTCTTCAGAACAGGAAGCACTTTCCATGGTTCGTGAAAGCGTACTTTTCCTTTTTTTACTTTTCTCCACAAACTACCCCCCCCCCCCCCCCCCTCCCTCCCGCGAAGCAGGCTTGATGTATCCATTGTATAGGTGAAATTTTTGCTTCAGTTTAGTTGGAAATTGGACCATGACCATGTTAGCATTAAAGATGCTTCAGTTGACATATGCGGCTTGAAAACAAATTTTATTAAAGACAGTCGGAATATGAAATTTAGATTGTAATAATAATAATACTCTGTCAGTCGCCTGCTTGAGTGTGCTGGTATTTCCCAGTGCTTATTGGTTGAACAAACACTAGTGGAGTGATTTAGAACCATGCTATGAAGTAGGACTAGTTTCAGAACCATATGATGGTAGTTTTTCAGGAATAAAAATTGATGCTGAAAAACGATCACGTAGATGATGTGATTTGTGCTAAAGAATATGAATGCTCAAACATGTTTCAGCAGAAGCAATAGTATGCCCAACCTCTTCAGAGTTGCAGAAATTTTAAATCACAAAACAATGGTAGGTTCCGGAAGTTAATCCTTTGAACGCTTCAAGATTTGTGTGACTCCAGTATATGGACATGGTGGTCGCATGGCTATCAGCTATGTATTTGACATATAAACAATTAAATAACATTAACTTTAAATTTTAGTTCTAAGATAATACTCTGGCTACTTGTAAGATGTTTCTTTTTTCTTCTTATATTGTTTCGTTACATACCACACTATTATGTGTTTTTATTTGCCTAGAGCGGTAGACTCAATATTTACTTCTGTGCTTAAACACATCTGCGCGACTAATTCTCATGGTATGATGGTTTATGTGACAGAGTGAGTACCAACGAGGTGTTAGCGCATGGAACTTTGATATTGAGGATCTAAAGGCTCAAGCGTCATTGGTAAGTGGTAAAGCATTATATTTCTTTTCAGTCTTCTATTGCTCTTGTACCTTACACATGTTTTATGTTCTAAAAACGGATGTATTTTTGCCTCACAAGTAAGCTATACAACTTTGCAGATCTGTGATGATGATCCACTTGACTTAAAAGAAGATGATAACAGTACTAGAATAACAGACATCAATAAGGTTTGCTTGACTTCTTTTGCTTTTATTTAAGAAAGACCTTAGCCCTGTTCACTAGTAATAATGAAAGCTTCATAAGAAAGCTACGGAGTCATAAAACAATATAAATTGCAGTGTAATATCATAGGTGTATCTTGATCTTGGAAAAGATTATCATGTGTCATTTAAAAAAGAAAGGAGAAAAGATTACAATATTTTGAATTGAGACACTAAGGCGTGTTTATGTGGGGCCAAAAACAATGAATGCTAAAATTGCTTCTCTCTATATCTGTGGATGTGTTTCCAGACTTTCTTTGTGACACTGGTTTTTTCTCGTCTGGGTACATGAAAGAGATCTGCTACTGAATGGTTCCTCACTTTTTAAATAGAAAAAAAAACTACTATGTTGAGTTATAGCTGGGTTATTATATGCATGAGAAGTGTATACACTACATAAAAAAAGGGGGCGTACCCAGTGCCGTAGGCTCCCGCACTATGCGGGGTCTAGTGCACAGCCTTTCCTGCACATAAATGTGCAGAGCCTGGGGCTTGAACCCTCGACCTTCCGGTCACAGGCGGTGAAGCTCTACCACTGCACCAAAGGCCACCCTTTTAATTACATGGTTGATGTAATTACATCCTAATGCTCTATTGCCAGGATACATCTTCTGACAGTCGTTTTGGAAAGCCAACACTGTTGAATGGAAATAACTGCAGGTTGGGCAAATTCTATAACATTTTTTGCATCCTTTGGTTTTCATTATTAATGTTATTTCCACTCATTCTTCTCTGTTTTTTCATTCTCCATAATGATGATTTTGAATCAAATTTTGTTCTACAGAGGGATCGGTGATCCTCCATGCATAGTACAGTTGCTGTATATGTTTCATGCCTCAGTATGGGTAGTTCATTCATAGTCTTTTGTTATATTTCAGTGAAAGGGCTGCAGCAAATCAAGGTCAAAATGACTCCGAAATAAATGAAGCATTGTCTGCAAATAATGGTACTGCCCATGGTGAAAAGAAGGCTGATGGACCCAGAAACCCAGGATCAGAAATTGATTCATTGCCCTCTACATCGCCAGATGGGAAAAAATGTAGAAGTGAATTAAAGCAGAAACAAAGGACGTACTCCGGTCCAATTGTGCAATCTGGTCTGCATAATAGTTCAATGACTGAAAGGGGTCACATTGCTGAAAGGTGCGTTTAACAAACTTTGTCGAATTTCTTAGTTCTAATTATAAGATTTGCTTTAATCTGACTTATCTTTTGTTAATCAAAACTCTTCCATTTCAGTTCTCAGTAATCCCTGTTATATTTTGATCATGGCTGAATAGGATTTCTCAGTCATTACTAGATACTTTTGGATATATGAGCCTTAAAGCACTGAACACCATTTAAATTCTTATTTTCTTGAAAAATGCATGTTTAAGCAGTTAGCTTGCGCCTTGTATGCCTCAATGTTCTTTTATCATCATTGTTACTTATGACAGGGATGTAGGAGGTCAATCTGTATCTGATAAACAAAAGAATGGTACAAGAAGAACCAATAATCTTAGCGGTCCTCTGTCACTTCCAACTCGTGCTTCTGCAAACAGTCTGTCTGCTCCTATTCGATCATCTGCAGGTAGGATAAAACCTTAAACTGTTGATCTTTGTTTATGTACATAATAGACCTGCATGCACATTCTTGTTAACTGTAGCATTGCAGCATAGTTAAGTTGTTTTTGACTTTTGCAGTGTACATCTAACCTTCTGTTTATTGTATCAGTTGCTCTTGTTATTTTTGCACTGAAAAGGCATGATATTCTGTTGATTGTTACAGGTTATGTGGGCTCTTTGGGTGATAAGCCTAAGCGTACTATGGTGGAAATTAAAGGCCGCTTCTCAGTGACATCTGAGAATGTGGATCTTGCAAAGGTGGGTTACCCTCCCTTGACTGAACAAGATCACTTCAAGCAAATAATCTAAAAATAAAGTCTACTTCGCAGGTTCAAGAAATTCCAATCGGCAGTGCCTCACGGAAATTGCAAGAGGTAACAATTTAGGAGTGATCTTTTGTTTTAAAGCACTGTTACACTCTAGTGAGATGCTTGCATTCGTCATGAGTAATACTGGAGCTTTTCAGGGACCTTCGCTGAGAAAATCAGCAAGTGTTGGTGATTGGTCAGTTAATGCGAAGACAATGGTACATTATCTCATTCTAGAATTGTACCACTTTTTAGATGCTAAAAGCTTTTAAATACTTACAGTGGTAACAGATTTAACTAACAGATTTAACTGAGTTTTTGTTATTGCAGTCTGCTAGTCATCAACGGAAGGAAATCTGCAATAGCTCTGTATCTTCATCTATTCTGATCCCCCATCTTCAAAACCTTGTAAAGCAGACTTCATTTCAGCAGGTATGCAACCAACTTAATGTACTGTAAGCATCCATCTGTCTATACTCTATAGTATTGTAATAATTTCTCATTTCCTCGCTCCAGGATCTGATTACAAATCTACTAAGTAGCTTACAGCAAAATGAGAGAGTTGAAGGTACATGTTTCCTCTGTATTGCTGAATGCTCTTTTATTTTTCTTTTTTCATTTGTTATTAAAAAACATTGATTTTATCCAGCAGCCCAGTCAAGAGTTCAGAGTATGGGAAGTGGTACAGTGGTAAGAACCTCAGCATAATATCATAAATTGGTCTCATTGAAAATTTTTGATGATCAACTCATCAATCTATTCATAAAATTTTTGGCAGGTTGAAGCATCTACGGCTGAGGGAGAACGCTCCTTACTTGTTAAAATTTTTGAATTACAATCTAGGTAGTTCCATTATGTTGCATATTCAACAATTCAAAACTTCAAAGTTTGATAACTTTCCACTCTTGTATTTCCCTGCCTCATTCCATGCTTCTACCTGTCATTGGTATCTCCCACTATACCACTTCATGGTGTTAGTTACCATAACATGTTATAACATCATCTCAAGATGTGAGCTGCTGCCCTTTGTTTGCTGTTTGCTTTACCATTAGTCCCAACCCAACTGCCACACATTGCCGTCATCTGCACCAGTCACCAGAAATCTGTGTTGCCACTCACCTCATGCCATCATCTGCACCAGTCACCAGAAATTTGTGTTGACCGTGTTGAGGAATGAGGTCGTGGGATGCGGGTTGATACTACGCACACCTTACTGTTTTTCATTACCTCCTTTGCCTCTATGATGATGGTATTGCACTTCATCATTTTTACTGCCTGGCAGCACTTGAAACATTTATCTCCCTCCTTGAGCTGGAATAGGAGGCCGTGTCTGTGATGGTGTTCATGCTGAGCCACATGCATTTTGAATTGATTTGTCACCCTAGGCATGAGCATTTAGATATAGTGGTTTAGTTTCTATTTTATCTGAATTAGGAAATCATGTGAACTTTAGTGGATTTGAGACTTGTATCTTAAACTGATTTCAGATCAAAATGATTTAAGCTGTGTGTAGAAATTGGTCCTCAAAGGTTACTATACAAACACCACAACCCACATAACTTGTTTGTTAGTTTGTTGTGCTCGAGAAGCTCGAACCATGATTTGGTTTGAGATGCTGCTTTTTCCTTTCTTCACTAATTACACTATTCTTTGTAATAACTATTTTGTGATCAATAATTAAGTTTAAATTTCTCCCTTGCAGAATGATTTCTTTAACTGATGAATTGATTGCAACAAAGCTGAAACATGTTCAGGTTTGTATCTGGCTATTTCTGGTTACTTTTCTTTGCTGTGTAAGCTGTTGGAAGCACATATGTTATTATTCACATTATTAAATAGCACCATCTAGAAAAATCAGCAATAGTAAGACTACAACTTTTGGCATCCAAAATGAATTTTAGTTTGACTGCATTTTGGTGCAGACTACAGTTGCTTGTAGCGAGTCTTTACCCATGCTAATAAGATAGTCCATTCCTGTTATGGCTCCCGAAAACATGTTTTCAGTTATACATAATGTAACTAAAATGCTAAATATCCTAGTACTCCATAAGTGAATAAAATTAGACCTCATGCATATTCATGACTTATGATCCTCTGTATTTCTTTCAGCTGCAAGAAGAGCTAAATGCGCTGTACTGCCAGGAAGAAATCATTGACAGGAGAGAGTATGAAAATGAAGAAGCATGATGTGTTAAAGCCGGCCTTTTCTTACTAGTAGGGGAGGAATTAAAGCAAGATGTTCCGGGCTCGTGCAACCGAGGCTTGGCTAACTGGCTGTCCTAAAGGTTTTTAAGGTGCATTGGTGCTGGGCCAGCTAACTCCAGGTCTCGTCAGAGAAGAAGATTGCTGCGCAATTGAGAGAACCTACGATGAGTTTGAAGGAGAGGGGAGAGCTCTCCGAGGTGTATGATCATCGATGGTCGGATGGGATTGGCCCGTTGCTACAAATACATGTACATTAGGTCAATCCGCTCTAGTGAGTTGGGTTTGGTTGTTTTTGCGGAGTGCGTTCGTTTTGGTCGCACCGATCGTTGAGATGGCAGGCCCCTGATATACTAGTATAGCCGTATAGCATCACTGTGCCACAGAAAAGACTGGGAGAATAATCTCATCGCCTCGCGTCTAACAGCTGAACAGCGGGATGTATATGTAGACCTACTGTATAAGTTAACAATGTTTTTGGAAATACAATTGCTGCTGTTTCGAAACACCTTTTTATGCATTTACCCGCTGCGCAAAGCGAGAGTTTATTCATTCTGTAGTATTTTAGATCCCGTGCTGGTAGGTCTCCTGATAATTTCGTTTAAAATTTTGGCCCTTGTTTGACCGAAGTCATAGCCATAATTTTGTGTCAGAATAGTCAGCAAGCCATGCCCATTGATTGATTAAGGGGTACGGATGCGGGATGCTCTAGTTTAGTCGACTAAACCTACCTGTTCCTATCAAACAAACGTGCCGCTCGGGCATGGAGCATGCGGATCGGTCAAGCGAAAATTTCAACACCTAACCGGGGTCCAAGCCCATCCATCGCATTTGAGTTCGTCCTCGTCCGCGACCTGCCTGAATGCTGACCAGGACAGCACTGCAGCGATTAACAGTACAGTAACCAGCAGCAGCAATCATCAACGAGGACAAAAGCTTAGTGAAAAGCTGTGAAAGAAGATGAGGATTGGTGTGCCTGACAAGCAATCCCCGCGTTCACGGCTTTTCAGGTTTCAGTAGATTGTCCCATGCGCCATGCCTGCCGATTCAGAGGCGAATTCAGTACTAGCACGAGCCAAAAGACCACCGCGTGGCTTCTCCGGTGAAGAAAAGGCTGGCGTCAAATTTCGAGTCCCGTCAGGCGCCCCATGTGTGCGATCATGGTAATTTCTGTTCCCCAAAAGGTCTACATTGGATGGTTATATGGGCTAGTATGCTTTTCTTTTGGTTCACGTTCCTCTGCTAGTACCAGTAACTTACGGCAGACGTTGTTGTACTGTAGGAGTATGCACACGGACACCGACTCGGACAGTTTTCAATATCCACGATCGAGATTCTTTATTGTGTAATCGTACTCGTATAAACTTGTTCGTTCAAATAAAAAGTAGTACTCGTATAAAACCTTTGTATGATTGCAGCTTCCTGACAAATTTTCTAAGACCTCCCCTTCATGTCATCATGTGTAAACATGACATGCATGCGCTTGCATCCCCTTGATTTCTTTTGGGCTGCGCAGTGTATCAAGCAGGCAGTGTGAGCTTTCCAGTTCACAAAGAAAGCTTCAAGAACTGGACCAGCTAAACTGACACTAAAGCCATACAAGCACCATCTTGATTCATGAACAAACAAATGCTCCAAAACAACGCCCAACCAATCAGTAGCAGCACCCACTGTATCTCCGGTGCCGCCGGACGGGGGAACGGCCGGCGTGGCGGCGACGGCGAGGAGCATGCGCGCGTGATGAGTGGCCATTTAGCCCATTATTAGCATGGTCCCTGGCACTGCAGAGAAAAAGAAGGAAGGTGGTGCCGCGCTGGAGCTGGACGCCGCGGAGTCGTCGCTGTCCGATGAGGCGCAAGTTGCAGCGGATAACTGCCTGCCCCCCGCGATGGCGATCGAGTCAATTCCCCAAACTGAATGCTCATATTTGGGACCGGGTGTTGGGAGTTGGAACTGCACTGATTTTTGCTCGATCTGCAAGGAGGAAGAAGGCGCCTCTGGCGTACAATCTTTGATGTAGATGGCACACCAAGTGGTTAAAGTTTCGACATAGAAAATCTTCACTAACTGACTAAATTGCTTGCAACGAGAAGAAAAGAAAAGAAAATGCGTTTTTTTTCTCCTTGGCTGACCACTACAATACAATCCTATCATCCGGCAACGAACGATCAGCGGTCAGCGCTCCCTGTCGTGGTTGGCCGGCGTTGGCGGGCCGTGCGCGTCGCCTTCGAAAGGCACGACCCCGGAGCCCTCCCTCCGGCTCCTGATCCTGATGAGGCCGTACAGCTTCTTCAACTCCCTCATCGGCGGCGCGTCCTTGCCGAACACCACGCCGCACGCCGGGGGTGCTCCGTCGTCCTCCGCCGAGGAGTCCGCGCTGCCGCGCGCCGGCTGCTCCTCCCACTGCTGCTGCCCGGCCCCGGACCAGCTGGTGTTCCGCCTGTGCGTGGCGGAGTGCCGCGGCTGCGCGCCTCCGGACGCGTTCTGGAGCTTGGTGATGACGGTGCGCAGCGCGCGGGTGGGCGAGGCGCGGTTGGCGAGCATGATCTCGCCGAGCTCGGCGGCGCTGAGGCGCGCGCCGGCGGCTTGGAAGCCCTCCTCCACCTGCGGGTAGAGCTTGTGGTCCCTGAGCCCCAGGTAGTTGCTGGCCAGCGCCTTGAACGCCTCGAAGTCGCAGAGCGTGAACTGGATGTGCACGTCCAGCCTCCCCGGGCGCAGCACCGCCGCGTCCAGGCCGTCCTTGCCGCCCCGCATCGTGAACACCATCACCCGCTCCTCGCCGCAGCACGACGCCACGCCGTCCATGAACCCCACCAAATCGTGCCGCTCATTCTGCTGCAGGTGCCGGTCGAGGTCCTCGACGAGGATGAGCGACCGCGGCGTGGTGCGCATGAGCAGCGCGCGGAGGTCGCCGCCGCCGCCATGCTGGGCGGCGCGGGAGAGGTCGAGGTCGTAGACGTCGTAGCCGAGGAATCGCGCCATGGCGGCGGCGAAGGTGGACTTGCCGGTGCCCGGCGGGCCGTAGAGGAGGTAGCTCCGGCGCCAGGCGCGGCCGAGGCGGTGGTAGTAGGCGCGGCCCTTGAGGAAGCTCTCGAGGTCGGCGCGCACGCGGGCCTTGAGCTCCGGGTCCATGGCCACCGACTCCAGCGTCGCCGGGTGCGTGAAGGGCGCCGACGCCCACCCGCCACGGGCGTTGGCCAAGTAGAGCCGCAGCTCGCGACGCCGCTGCTCCATCTCGTCGGCGACCGACTCCACGTGCTGCAGGTAGGGGCGGAGCACGCGGGTGCGGTCGTGGCGGCGCACGCGCAGCACCAGCCGCTCGCTGCCGGCGTTGGTCCACGCGAGGCGCGCGCCCTGGAACGCGTCCCGCGCGGTGTGGCCCGGGCCGAGCTGGAGGGAGAGCCCCCCGTTGGTGCGGGACGCCGACGAGAGGAGCACGGACGCGGCGTCGGCGTCCTCCAGCGACGGCAGCGCCGCCACGTACGCGGAGGCCTTGCGGAAGAGCGGGTTCTCGGTGCCGTCGCAGGCGAAGCGAGGCACCTCGTGGTACTGGTACGCCTGGGCCCACTCGTCGGCGCAACGCCACAGCCGCCGCACAGCGTACACCGCCGACTTGTACGACAGCACCAGCCGCAGCGCCGCCACCGCCACGGCGGCGTAGGCGACCGCGGCCAGGGCGCCCTGCAGCGACATGGCGGCGCTTTTGGGGTTCGTTCTGTTGTGTCGTCTCGTGTGTGCTTATGCTCTGCTCCTCGTCCTCCTCCTGTTGCCGGGGCTTTTCAAGAGGAAGAGAAGTGGGCCACGCCGCCACGGCGTTCTCGCGGTCAAACAAGGTGGGGGACTTTGCGATACAAAAAGACAGCGTCAAATCTAGGCAGGCAGCGTGGTTTCGCATGTCATTTTGGGGTCTCAGTTATCACCATAAGATTTTATCGTACCTTACTGGGTTGCAAAGAAATATACTGCATTTTGAGTCCGAGGCTATTAGGTAGTAAGCGGAGCATCACAATAACAAGATGGGGGTAAACATGTATAGTTGGACGAAGACAGCTACCCCACTGCAGCAACAGCCTCAGACGTTTTGGCCTCTGCTCTTGCCAGCAAAGCAACCACTCGTTATTTGTTGCCTGTACTTTGCTGGACTTTAAATGTGACAGTGACGATTGGCTTGTTTAGTCAGTGGACGGCGCCACGTGGCTGGAACCGTGTATCTTTGGAACACATGAATTTCATTTTTTTTTTCTTTTGGCGAAACACATCAATTCCATTTGACACTACAACTCAACTTCTGCCGTCATTTTCCACTTGTTTGTCGCGGGATTGTAAATAGTCCACTCCCGACGCTCTGTTTTAAATATGGACGGCACATATTTTGGTTTGCTAATACAATACGAGGCGTATTTCCTATTAACATTGCGTGGTTACATCCATACGATAAAACCTACTGTAGTAATGACTAGCGAGGGGTGTGGTATACGCTAGTCATCTTAAATTGGTATCATGGCTTTTGTATAATTAAAGCAGGTAAAGTATTGCTTCTAGGAGCTGAGTAGTTTCAAACGACTGGGTTATATTATGAGCTAAAAGGTCAAGGACCGAGGCAAAATGCCTGAATGATAAGAGGCACGTGCCGTGCAGGTGTTATGAGACTCGTCAAGCTTCAAACAATTCTGGCTGCTGGTCAGACTGGACCTCTTCTTCTTTCCCCTTCTTGGCTCGCCTCGCCTGCTCGCATAGATTCTTCACCTTTTCCTGACCATACCCGCGGTTTTCTTTGTTCAATTCGTTCCCGGGTCACGAGGTCCGCTTGGCGCTTGCAATGGTAGCAGTTGTAGACAAGTGTGTAAGACCTCTACTGCTGCTACTTGTGCACATTTGACATCTCTGGATCTGTACAGGTACATGTACGCGAGAATGAGATCTGTCCACATGCATTTCGGACACTTGTAGGGCTTCAAGGTGGACAGTGGTATTTGCAGACATTAACAACTAGTAGCTGGTACCACGTACAGTACAGTATGTAGGGCACTAGTATCGGACAATCTGAAATTGCACTTTACTAGTAGCATCTCCCAAACAGTTCAGAAAAGAAGCATGGAAATGGAACAGCCTGTCCCTAGCACGGGAACTGCGAATCGATCAACAGATACCAAAAGAAATGAGGGACATGGATGCATGCGTACCCTGGTGATTTGCGTAACGCAAAAGGCGGCGAAAAAAACTAGAAAAAGAACTCAACGTTGAGCCATTGAGCACCCAATAATTACAGTAAGCCAGTGCCCAATTGTATTTTAAAAAAAGTCATCATGTTTTTTTGTGTGTGTCGTCATTGTGCAGGGGCTGTGCTGATGTTTTCTTTGTTTTTACAAATTTTATTACTGGATGCCTCCAATCCAAATAGACTAGTCAGACGAATTGTTGTATGTTGCTGTCCATCAGCTCCGAATTTACGATAGAGATCATGACCTGCATATTTAGGTCGAGTAGTCAACGGCATGCCTTTCGGTATCAGGAATGAGCCGGACATCGATCTCCAATAATATATGTATTGCCCTTGACTTTATGCAGTGCACATCTAGATGATAGCGAGCAGGTCGGTACGTACTCTCCATTCCCAGCTTCCACTTGTGAAAATGCATGGAACGGCGGCCGGAAAGCGGTGCCGTGCTACATGAGCCGTCACGTAATGAGGTCTTTTACGGTACACAATACTAACTTGTACTACCGTTTAGAAAGAACTCGTACGTAATAAAAAAAGACCTATTTGAAAGATCCGACAGCTGAAATTAATTTTGTAGTACCGGTTTTTTTACGGTAGTATAGGTAGTATTCATAGGTAGTATAAGGGTATGATTGGAAACAAAAAATAATATTTTTGTAATAAATGAAATCAAATATATGAAATGTTTTATCTAGTCTAATCTCACGTTATTCATGAATTCTAAATAATATATTTCTGTGCAAATTACCTTTTTATCCAAAAAAACGCTTATACTATCATACTACCATTAGGTAGTAGTGGGTACCGTAAAAGAGCTCTTAGGTAATACTGAATAAAAGCCTCTCCCAGCCTCATCTGACCTCTCCTGCATTCCCTGTACTGGTTGACCTTTTCAGTTTCACCGACGGTGTCAAAGGCGTCGGCGGCGAGCCTAATTATTGTGAACCAGAAAGCGCCAAACGCCTGCCCCACGGCATGCGTTGAGATGTGTGCATTCCCGTGGTGGATTTCTCCGTCCCTGCTGCTTTGCCAGCCCCCAACCGCAGCCGAGAATCTGCACAGGTAGCCAGATTGCCCGGCACGGCGTTGCCGGATTTTTGTGCCGCCATGGTCGACCCAACACTCGAGCAATTTTTAATACTTCAACATGACGCATACCAGACTAGCCAGTAGCGCAGCGTGACAACAAGGAAGAAGAACCCTATCTAATAAGGACAGTCTCAGTAGGGGTTTTCATCGACACACTTACCTAGAGTGACACATCATGTAAGAGAAGTTTGAAACTATGATGAAACACCCTTCCCTCAATGCAAAGTTTCATCTCGTGTTGTTCCCAAACCAACATGCAAGACACAAACTGTCTAGAGTACCATGTAGAGAGAGTTTCATGAGGATGAAACTCATTTCACATCTCTCTTCATTAATACACTGCCACACCATCAAAAATGCTGATATGATAGCCTATTTAATGCTGATGAAACTCCCACTGAGACTGGCCTAATAACCCGGGGCGACATTTTCAAGAACGCCCGCATGTTTGGAATAATTCTTCCCAGTCAGATTTTGGTCTGCAAGTAAAATTATTCCCGGTCAGATCATGAAGCAGAGCGAACGGCTTTTTTTTTCACGAGGTCAGCATAGAAACTTCGGCACGTGGTTTTGATTTTGAATTGCTTTTTTTAGAATCTTTGATTTTGAATTGTTGGGCAAGATAAAACGCCGCCGCGGCGTGCGAGAACAGGCAAAGGCATCCCATTTTGTATTGATGACTGAATATACTGGCTGTAAGAAACTGCCGCCAAGATGGTAAGTGTAGCTGTCACGAAGGCACACGCAGCGTCAAGGTATACCTTGACATGGAGCGCGCGGCAGCCAAGAATAATGAAATACACACACGTCATCGTCGCAGGGGAAAACTAAAAAGGGGAAGTGGTTTGCAGAGAAGAGAACCTTTGTCTGTAAAACACTTGAAAAAATCACGCAATAGCTGATGAGGGCTGATCCATCAATCAATCATGCAGAAGCAGAATCCTGATCCCATGCTGCTTGTCCCGCCTGTGCTTTTAGCTGGATGCTGACAGCGCCACATTCCTCCCGTGTGCTTGGCAGCTTGGGAAGAGAAGGGCATCGACCTCTCTCCTTTTTTTTTAACAAACTTGAAAATGACATCTTCGATGATCCTTAAATGTTAAGAAATGCATGATGATAATTCTGCAAAGCGGCGAGCGTTTTTGCTTCTCTCAGTGTCTGGCCTAGCTAGTACGTACTTAGTTGACACTTGACAGTGTGTAGTGCAAATTTAGCTAGCACCAGGTTGTAGCTTTTTCAACAGCTGGGTCGAGTCATTATTAGTGGCTCTAAGAAGTAGAAGCTGCACGCCCGTGTGCAAAACCTTTCTCCCGATCATCATCAGTTGAAAACGATGCATGAACGAGGACATCCACTGATGGAATACATGTATATATATCAGAGGCCATCGTGTTCTACAACCGTTGTGCCTGATCCTGAAAGCGAGACCCAACTATAGTATACATGGACGCCCACTACATAAAACATGCAGAAAAGAAATCGTGGCTTCTCTCGTTACTTATTCCTTCCTGGCCTGGCCGGGGTTTCATTTCACAGTATGCATGCGTCTTCTTCTTTACTAATAAGGCCCAGCGCGAGGAGTGTCGAACGGCCCATGCGATGTGAGATACGTGCGGGCCGCCTCGTGGTACGGCCCGTCATAGTCTGGGCTGTATCCTTTTCTGCCTGCCTGAGATCCTGAGCTACGGCTACGGCCTCTGGGCCTCTCTATCCCGCTCTTAGCACTTTGAGGTCCGTCTGAACTCTGATTTTTTTTTAAAAAAAAAGGTACCTGAACTCTGAATATGATGGTCGCAGTAATCCAATCCGGGACATCCTCCGTCGCCTAGAACAAAAAACCGGACCGAACCAGTGGTCCAACCGGAAAAACCGTGAACCGGTGACCGGACTGGTTCGGTTCAGCTAAAAGACCGGCCATGCAATTGAGCCGGTGTGAACCGATCGAACCGGCCGGTTTTGTGTTGAACCAGTGAACCAGTGACCGGTTGAACCGGTGGTTTTTTTTTATCAAACTAGTGAACCAGTGATTAGTTTGATGTTTAGGTAAGAAAACATATATATTTCTCATACAAATCATAAGAAATAAATATTTTACTAATAAATAATGAACCACTGGTTGGACCAGTGAACCATTGGTTGGACCGGCAAACCATTGAACCAGTAGCCTGACCGGTTCGATCTCCGGTCCGGTTTTTTGTTCTATGAGTCCGTCGGGGTCGGGGATGATCCGCTAGAAGAGACGGAGGCATCTTAGGAGCATATAAACAAGGACTATTTTTAGACCCGGTGCTAATGTGTCTTTTAGCACCGGGTGTATAAAAACCTGGTGCTAATGTGGTCTTTAGCATCGGATCTAAATGTTAGGAGGCTAAAAGAGAGATGAAAAGACTTTAGCACCGGTTGTTGACAATACCCGATGCTAAAAGCTACTCATTAGCACCGGTTGAAGTCAAACACCGGTGCAAATGAGCTAGAGGCGCTCCTCTTGCCGCACTTGTGACAGGCCTCTTTTTTTTATCTCTCCTTCTCTTTCTCTGTCTTCGTTCAACCTTATCTCATCTTCTTCCTCTTCTAACTTTTCTTCTCTCCTCATCTCTTCAGATGTGTGGCGGCGGAAAGACTGGCGTGGGCGTCGGCGGGCAGGCGGGCGCGCGACGCGAGGGCGGCCGGCGGGCGCGGGGCTGCACGGGCGCCAGGACCCGACGGGCAGGCGGGCTCATGCGGGGCTGCACTGGCGCCGACGGACGGAGGGGACGGCGCGGGCGCCGAGAGCCGGCAGGCTGGCGCGCGGCGCGCCGGCCGCCGCCGGCGCGGGGCCTGCGCGGGCGCCGGGACCTGGCGGGCTCATGCGGGGATGCACGGGTGCCGGGCGCTGGCGGACGCGGGGGACGGCGCGGGCGTCGGGAGCCGGCAGGCGGGCGCGCACGGGACGTTCCTGCGCTGCCGGCGGCGGCCTGTCCCCGGCGGCCCCTGCAGGCGGTGGCCTCCTTTTTCCGTTTTAGATATGGTCTGAATCTTGTCTCTGTTGGCCTTCTCTGTTGGATGTTGCATGTTGTAATTTCCGGTTCAATGTTATAATCCAAGTTTGATCTACTCCTCATCTCTTTTTTTCTCCATTCATTTTTCTTCCTACATTGTATCTTCTTATTCTTTCTGTTCTTGGAGAACCAGAACAAGTTCTTGAGGACGAACAAGTTCTTGGACGAACAAGAACAGGGAGGAAAAAAAGATGCGTTGACAGCAAGAAAAAGATGAGAGAGAAAGAGATGAGAAATAGGATTTATTTTTTTTTACGCATAATTCCTTTAGCATCGGTTGGTGTTGACATCCGGTGCTAAAAGCAACCTTTAGCAGCGGATATTTGACCCGGTGCTAAAGGATTCCCCTTTAGCACCGGAACATTAACACCGGCACCGGTTTTCCAACCGGTGCTAAGAGAGGTTTCCAACCGGTGCTAACGCCGTCTTCTCTTGTAGTGATCGATTACTTCACTTGTTGAGAGTGCGGCTTGCCGACCTGCGCTAGCTGAGCGGAGAGGGTGGAGCAGTGCATGGGAGCCTGCCTTCTGATACCACTCAACTCGACTCGGCAACAGTTTTGGTTCTTGTGGAACTCCGGCACGCTTTGACTCCGTAGAGTAGTGCCCTGCGGCCGAACATGCAGCTCCGTCCGTATCGTTTGTGCGTGCTCTTGACCAACGGCCCTGTTTAGATGTTTTACGAAATTTTTTTCGAGTATGTTCCCTCACATGCATGACATATTAAATGTAGTCGAAAAAAATAACCCATTATATGGATGGAGTGTAGTTCGCGAGACGAATCTAATGAGCCTAGTTAGGTCGTGATTAGACAATAAATTGCTACAGTAAACATGTGCTAATGACGGATTAATTAGACTCATTAGGTTCGTCTTGCGATGTACTGACAGAATCCGTAATTAGTTTTGTAATTAGTCTATATTTAATACTTCAAATGTGTGCCCGACATAACCGAAAAAAATTTCGCGAAACATCTGAACACGGCCAAGATTTCCGATGTCGTTGACGGGGACGGCCAGTTCCGTGCCCCTTACTCGAGTACTAGTATAAAAAAAAGACGACGATCTGAGGCGCGTTTGACCGATCGACCCACTCAGCCCTTGTTTAGTTGCAAAACGAAATCTTTTCACCCATCACATCAAAGGAGAATCTTAGATGCATGGAGTATTAAATGTAGCCGAAAAAGGTGAAAAGTTACATAGATAGACTGGAAATCGCGAGACGAATCTAATGAGCCTACTTAATCCATGATTTGCAACAGTGATGCTACAGTAACCATCCACTAATTATGAATTAATTACCCTCTAATTACCGTCGTTAGATTCGTCTCGAGATTTCCAACCTATCTATATAACTTTCCACCTTTTTCGTCTACATTTACCACTTCTAAATTGGTAAAATCAAAACTCGAAATCTTTTCACTGAAATTTTTTCGGGAACTAAACACGGCCTCAAAGAAGAAGCGATAGGGGTCTGGTACTCAGAGCCAGGATCAAGAGTCGTCGAGTGGACAGCGAGCGAGCCTTTGCTCTTGCCGACTATGCCGGCATTCATTTCCCCCGTGACAGTGAGCTGCTGCATCAAAGGAAGGTAGATCCGCCGGCCTATCGAGGTGGTCCAGTCCCCTTCGCTGATGCGCCGACACTCATTGACGGCACAAGAGGTGGTGTGAGTGTCACTGACCCTGTCTTCTGTAAAGGTTATGCTAGTCAATGTCACTCCATTGTTAGTCCAGTGTATCGAGGTACTTACTCCGATCCAAATTATAGATTATCTTAACTGTTTGAGATTTATAGATTTTATTATTTACTTTGATATAGATTATGCCATGATACATAAATGTTATGTATTTAGAAAAGCTAAAACGATCCGTAATCTAGGACGGGGAGAGTATTCGGTAATGGTGTACTAGCTATATATCTCTTGAAAAAATATTGTGGCTTCATTAACCGGTGTAAACACTAATTATGCTCACCCGTTTTACGTTTTTGTGATATCCTTGGGTGTTTGCATACGTACCCTTTTTTTCTGGCATGTTTTTGTTTGCTCGTGCCACTTGAATTCGAGATGAGGCAAAAGGGGATTTTTAACAAAATACCTGAATTCGAGGACAAATTTAGCTTACGAGCATTGATATTGTGCGTTGAAAAGGAGGGGCATAAGGCCCTCTACTAAAACTAGCAAATGGATACCTACTTATGAATGAAATTTATATTTTTCTAGTGTTCTAGTTCGTTTAGTATCGATAAGTCACCAGGTTCACATAGGGACCCGCATGCCTAGTTCAAAATTGTGAGTCATGTGGCGAATTACACCAAAATACAATGATGAGCACTGATGGTGGGAGTAAAAAGCGGGGTCGGGTTTCACGTGTAATTTTTCGGGTTGGGTCGGGTTTTTTTGGTGTTTCGGGCCTAGAACAAAAAACCGGACCGGACCAGTGGTCCGACCGGAAAAACCGTGAACCGGTGATCGGACTGGTTTGGTTCAGTTAAAAGACCGGCCATGCAATTGAACCGGTGTGAACCGGTCGAACCGGCCGGTTTTGTGTTGAACCAGTGACCGGTTGAACCGGTGGTTTTTTGTATCAAACCAGTGAACCAGTGATTAGTTTGATGTTTAGGTAAGAAAACATATATATTTCTCATACAAATCATAAAAAATAAATATTTTACTAATAAATAATGAACCACTGGTTGGACCAGTGAACCACTGGTTGGACCGGCAAACCATTGAACCAGTAGCTTGACCGGTTCGATCTCCGGTCCGGTTTTTTTCCTATGGTTTCGGGTTAAAAAATTGACCCGCGCCCGATCCGTCACATGCTCAGGTCGGGTTTTTTCCGGACGGGTTGGGTCGGCATTGAAACTGCAACACTCTGCATGGCTTAAAAAAAGAGAGAGTGCATATCATAGTATAAAATGCTCATGTGTTTTAAATTTCGAAACAAAACAAAATCCCCCGATAGGAATTTCACACCAAACCCCACGCACGGCTGGTGAAAGCTACAATTAGTAGATCAGTTTCATCAGGTTCGGTGTCAAAAATCAAACCCAACGGAATGCCGCAACCACCTGATAAAAATCTCACCAACCAACCATGGGACCCCAAGCCGTCATCAGCATCCTCGGTGGCGGTGGCACCGTGGGAGTGACGCGCCGGCGCCCCCACCCCAACAGCCAGCCGGCGAGGAGAGGTGCGGCCCGGCCGAAGATTTGGCGCACGCGCACACTCAACACTGCCACTCCACTGCCCGACGAGGAATTTTCACGCGCAGGCGGGGCGCACCGCACTCTCTCTCCCTCTCTGCACTGCGAGACGCGCACGACGCACCACCCCCGGAGCCTCAATCCATTCCATTCCACCCCGTATAAATCGACGCCGAGAGGGAGCCCATCCATCAAACCAGGCGCACCGCACCGCACCACCGATCCATCCCCTCCCTCCGTCCCTCTCCCGGGGCTCCGGTGAGTGCCGGCGGCGGCGGCCATGGAGGTCTTCTACTACGTCGTGTTCGGCGCGCTCTCCACCATCGTGGCGGGGCTCGAGCTCGGCAAGAGCGGCAAGGACCGCGTCGCCACCACCTCCGCCTTCAACTCCTTCAAGAACAACTACGTCCTCGTCTACTCCCTCATGATGTGTACGTCCCCCAAAATCCCCTCTTTCTCTTCGTTTAGATCTGCGACGAATGCTGTTGTTCTTGTTGTGATTCTGATGGCGTCGCCTTTTTCGATGGGCGGATTCGCGCAGCCGGGGATTGGCTGCAGGGCCCCTACGTGTACTTCCTCTACAGCCAGTACGGCTTCGACAAGGGCGACATCGGCCGCCTCTTCATCGCCGGCTTCGGATCCTCCATGCTCTTCGGCACCATCGTTGGCTCCCTCGCCGACAAGCAGTACGCCCGCAATCCTCCCCCCGCAATCTCACTATTCCAATCAATGTGGCTTGGTTTCACCTGACGAATCCGCATTCTCGGCTACTCCAGGGGCCGCAAGAGGGCCTGCATCACCTACTGCATCACCTACATCCTCAGCTGCATCACCAAGCACTCGCCCGAGTACAAGGTCCTCATGATCGGCCGCATTCTCGGGGGCATCGCCACATCGCTCCTCTTCTCCGCCTTCGAGTCCTGGCTCGTCGCCGAGCACAACAAGGTACGGCAATTGCCCCAGATCTGCCTGCCACTGTCTTTTTTGTTTCCTCGCCCAATTACTTTAGACCTGCCCTGCCTTTAACTTTAATCCAAAGGATTTCTTTTCTTGTCCCTCTATCCAGAAGCCACGCGGTACAAGTTGTATAGAGTATGCATATCTGGAATGTGTTTATCTTAAGTAATGATTATTCCCTATCCTTGTCGTGAATAAATTAGTGCTTGTCGTTGAAGCCAGCTACCATCAGATCGTGTATGTTTGACTGCTATAATATAATAGGACACTTCTAAATGAACTGAAGTACATTAGTATGGTAATTTGGACATTTGAGAACATGTCCTGGAACACTGATGTTTATGTTTAGTTTCGTTTCTGCTTGCAATGTGTCGGTGGATCAGGTGGTTGACATCTGACATGGCCAAGATGGTGAGCATTTAACAAGCATGGCCCAGTCTTAATAATGCCCTGATGGCTGGTCTTGTTGAGAATTGTCCTTTTATTCGGCCATGTCCTGTCGGCATTACTCTCATTCACTTAATAATTGATTAATTATCAAAATAATCCAAGGATCTAGTACAGTATCAGCTGCCTGTGATACAAAACGCCATGCTCTCCCACATGTGACAAATCTACCAATACGCAATCTTGCGTTTGTGAACTCTGGGGCCTGACACATTAGATCGTGTTTATATGTATCAGCAATGCTAATGTTTGCCATTTCTTTTTTACCCAAACTGTTTGGGAGGCACTTACTGGATGTGAATATTTACCTTGCTGTTGTGTTTTCAGAGAGGCTTTGACCCGCAATGGTTGTCCATTACATTCTCCAAGGCTATCTTTCTTGGGAATGGCTTAGTCGCCATTGTATCTGGCCTATTTGCGAACCTTCTTGCTGAAAACTTGGGTTTCGGTCCTGTGGCTCCTTTTGATGCGGCTGCATGCTTCCTGGCAATCGGCATGGCTATCATAATGTCCTCATGGAGCGAAAACTATGGAGATCCATCAGATAGCAAGGACCTCATGGCCCAGTTCAAGGTTGCAGCTAAGGCAATTGCTTCAGGTATGCTTAACTCATCTCATCATCGGATTGCAGAAGAAAGAAGTATTCATGTGTATGGGGCTGACATTGCATTCTAACATTATCCACTCAGATGAAAAGATTGCATTGCTGGGAGCCATACAGTCACTGTTTGAGGGCTCAATGTACACTTTTGTCTTCCTATGGACTCCAGCATTGAGCCCAAATGAGGAAGACATTCCTCACGGTTTTATCTTTGCTACATTCATGCTATCATCAATGTTGGGTAGCTCAATTGCTTCACGCCTGTTAGCCCGGAAGCTCAAGGTTGAGGGTTATATGCAGATTGTGTTCTCAATATCGGCCGTCACCCTTGTCCTCCCTGTTGTCACCAACGTAAGATCGTCAGTCACTACTCCCTGGTTTATTGTCTGACTCTGAAAGATAGCTAATATATAATTGCTGGTAATATCTGAACAGTTTTTAGTGCCGCCATCTTCTGTGAAAGGAGGTACCATCTCATTTGGAGGCTGTCTTCAGCTTCTCGGTTTCTGCACCTTCGAGGCATGTGTTGGCATATTCTGGCCATCAATCATGAAGATGAGATCGCAGTACATTCCTGAGGAAGCAAGAAGTACGATCATGAATTTCTTCCGCATTCCACTCAACCTGTTTGTTTGTGTGGTGCTTTACAATGTAAGCAGGAGCTCTAAACTTACCCAACTATTCTGGTCTGTTTAATTCCGCAGGCAAGAGTTACAGAGAAATTCCAGCAAAAGAGTAACACTTTGGTTGTGTAAACTGTTTTTGCAGGTGAATGCGTTCCCTATCACTGTCATGTTTGGAATGTGTTCTATCTTCCTCTTCATGGCAGCGATCTTACAGAGACGGCTGATGGTTGTTTCTGACCTACACAAATCATCAACAAGTATGCTAGTCTCTCTCTTCTATTCCAGCAACTCAGCAGAAATAGAGGATTAAATTGTTTGTTTTCCGCTGATTGATTCGCGTATTTAGTTTGTTTCATTGCTAACAATGGTGTAACATTCTTTGCAGAAGCACAAGAAATGATCGGGGAAGATGAGCCACTAAATCCTTAGATGACTGTCAACGAAACCATACACGACACAAGCTGATCTCAAGACGGCATCCATACTGCAATTCATTTCCACCTGTGGAATAAGATGGACATGAGAACCCTGTAGTAGAGTCCGGCTGTTTTTGTTTGTAATTTCGCTTCTGTAGTGTAGATTTGACCAGGTCGTTAGTTCCCACCACCTTGGATTTGCTTATATCCAGAGGGCAATATATAGTTCAGCAAGCATTGAGCTATTCCTACGCCCTGAGATTAGATGAGTTGGTGAATCGATATGAGCTCTTAGCATTGTCGTTTCTTGCTATTATTTCAAGCGTGACACTGTCCGTTTTAAACGATGTGATATATATGTATTATAGAAAGTTATATTACTGCATTTATGACAATGGCGATTGATTTGTTGTAGAAGAAAAATCTGCTGAGTTGTGTGGAAATCTTCAAATTTTGTGCTTACATTCTTTTCGTTGGAACTACCCGTGATGTCATACAGAAATTGTTATACCTCAGCTTGCTTTGGCTTTTCAATCAGTATCAGCCAACTTTTTTCCCTCACAGACCAGCCAGAATCAGCCAACTTTTCTACCAGCCAAACGTTAGTTTTCCAGCGTTTTATAGTTTTAAAGTTCCTGACGAAGCCATCAGGCGAAAGCCAACTGTTGCTGAAATACATGAACCGTGGCAGCTTCTGCTGAAACTTACAGTTTGAATCATATCAGCATGGTGGCAACATCAGGCCATCAACAATTCAACACATGCATTTCATCTTTGTGTTACATTTTAAAAAGTCATCCTTTCTCCAAAAAAAAAAAGTATTCCAACTCAATGAAGACTGAAATTACATTTCATTTCAGTCGAGTACATCCAGCACTAAATTGGGGACACAGAAAGTTGAAAATACAAAGAAATAAGGACAACAAGCCTAAATTGGGGACACAGAAAGTTGGAAATACAAAGAAACAAGGACAGCAAAGCATGGCCGTGGAGCTCCAGTGAAAGCAGTATAATACAAAGAAACAAGGACAGCAAGCCTAAGTTGGGGCCACAGAAAGTTGGAAATACAAAGAAACATGGACAACAAGCATGGCCGTGGAGCTCCAGTGCAAGCAGCAGATGCTGCAGTTGCCACAGCCATAGAACACGAAAAATATTTCAATAGGTTAAGGGATGATGTACAAATCAAACCATTTAGCACATAAAGCTCTTCTGCAACAGCAGCTTAAAGTCAAGTCCAATCCAATGAATTTCTCAAATTGAAACAAGAATGCAATGACCAGCGAGTGATATCCTGAATCATATGAAACACCAGATCACTGTTTTACCATAATCAGAGCATCAGGATGTATATGCAATGTGAAAACAGCAGCTCAATGCTCAATGAGAAAACAGCAGCTTACAAATCAAGTCCAATCCAATGGATTTCTCAAATTGAAACAAGAATGGTCAGCGAGAGATATATGCCGTCCGAAACATCACATCACTGTTTTATCAAATTCAAAGCAACAGGATGTATTTGCAAGGGGGATGAAGAACAGCCAGGATCCAAAATGAACAAAACAGAGAAGGGTAGATCGTAGTTATCAATATGGATCACTTGTGAACGATATCCTGTGACTCGAACAACTTGCTACCAAACTGTGCATGAACCCATGAACGGCGTTTGGTTTCTCAATCTTTCAATGACAGATCAACACAAGCCTTTTTCACAAACAATGGTTATGTGAACCATTTAATCTTGAGAAACAAAAACAGCGATTAGACTACACTACACTGAAAATTACATTTCACAATGTCATAAGTTCTCCAGCATAATGCAAATGCAGTATTACTTATTGTGTCGATTCCAGCTAGCTAGTGTTACATTGCAAGGCAGGCCAAAAATGTTCTGATCGGATCCGATCAGATCGTTTACAATATAGTTACAGCATATGGCTGTAAATCAATACATAGAAATGTTGAGAAGAACATGACTCTTCTCAAATACAGCAGTAAGCAGCAGAACAAGAAACGAAGAAATGACATCCTCGCGACGAATTGATTGGGTGATTTGATCACAGCAGAGAGACAGAGAGTACCGTAGGGGCACAATCAGAGGGCGGGCACGTATCTCTTGCCGACCTGCTTGGCGGCCGCGGCGGCGCCGGCGAGAACCCCTCCGACGGCCCCCGCGACGACCGCTGACCGCGGCCCGTTGGCGGCCCGGAAGAGCGCGCCGGTGCCTAGCCCCGCCGCGACGCTGTTGATCCAGTCGTCGCGGTCGCGGGCGGCGACCATGGCGCTCTCGATCCCGGCGTACATGAGGCCTATTACCCCGAGCGTGTTGCCGACGCGGCGGCCCGAGCTGCCGCAGGAGTTGAGGACGCGGTTGGCCCGGATCTTGGCGGGCTCCCCGGGCTCGGCGCCCCGCGCGGCGTCGCGGAGCCCCATGGCGGCCCCCGCGACGGCGCCGCCGAGGTAGCCGATGCCGGTGTAGTAGGTGAGGTTCTCGCCCCAGGAGCGGCGCTGCGCGATGGCCTCCTCCTGGAAGAGGAACTCCGGGGAGGTGGGCAGGTCGTAGAGCTGCTTGTAGGGGATGTTGAGGTCCTGGTAGGGGTTGTAGAGGCGGCGGCCGGAGTCGTCACGGCGGTCGTCGGATCCCGACGGGTACAGCCGCGGATCGGCCATGGCGGGATCCGGCGGCGGCGTGGGAGGCAAGAAAGAAATGGTAGAGGAGGGTTCCGGGTTCGGGTGGCGCACGGGAGCTTGCCGTTTATTCGGTGCGGTGCGGTGCGGTGCGGGCTATATTATTTGCGAAGAGGTCCCCGTCGTGTATGGTATTTCTGAGCCGCCGGCCGACGAACTGGTGTGGTCTGGTGGAGAACCTGGACGAAAGGTCGAGGCGCCGCCGTGTTGTATGGGCCGGGCTATTCAGAATCTCCACAGCGGAGCCGAAAGCCAGCCCATGAGGCGTTCGATCTCTGTCTGGTCACTCCTGTCCTGACTGACGATCGTCCAAAACAATTTTTTGAACAGAAGTACTCCAGATGTTATGTACAGAAAATGGTATCGATGTCAAAGCTAAAGCCTACGCTGTGCCTTATGTTAATGACGATGGTTTATGAACAACTGGGAGCAGGCTTTCTCGGTAGGGGATAAGGACGAAGTGGGAGAAGCAACGGATGGCGCCGCTGGGATGGTCGCCGCGATCGTAGTCGATTGTTTCCAAGCGGATCTCCTGGAAGCCCCGTGTTGGGGGGTGGTAGGCGTAGGCCATCCACCCAATGTCGTGCATCACTATGGTGGCGTCGTGGTCGAGCAGAGCCACCGGGCGTGGCCGGCCCGGGCGCAAGGGGTCAGCGACTCGGATGGCGTAGCGGCGCTCCCACCGCGGGCGCACGGCGTCGTCGGCCATCCACATCTCCAGGACGCGGCCGGCCGCCATGCGGGCCACGCATAGCTCCCCGCGCAGCTCCGCGAGGCCGGTCGTGGCGTAGTCGAGCCTCGGCTCGCACGGGGGCGGCGGGGTGACGCCCAGCGCCTCGTCCTCCAGCGACAACCGGAGGAAGCCCGGCGCCTCGCCGCGGCGCTCGTCGGGGGCCCAGAGCAGCGACCCCTTCACGTGGGTGGCCGTGCGGTCCGGTATGGCGGGGAACGGAGGCTGCGCCGCGATCTCCCGCCAGCAGCCGCAGCCGCCGAGGGTGAGCACCTCCATCCCGGTGGCGAGGCCGTAGCTGTAGCGGCTAGCGTCGTCGTGGTGGTAGTAGAGCAGGCGGTAGAAGAAGCGGGCGACCTTGTAGGTGCCGGAGCGAGGGTCGCGGCCGAGGCCCAAGGCCTGGTGCCCACCACGAAAGGGCAAGTTTGCTTGCGGGCGTTCGCTACCGGGGCTCCATGGGAGGGCGGCCGCCTGCCTCGCGGCCGGGTTGAGCAGGTGCACCTTGGCCCCGGTGTGCACCAGGACGAGGCCGTCGCAGTGCGCCAGGACGTGGTGGTCCGGGTTCCAGTAGTGCTCGGGTGGCATGTCCGCGGCCTGCACGAGGCTGGCTGCGGGCATGCCCTGCGCCCACCGGTAAAGGGAGATGCTGTTGCTTCTTTTGCTCCTGCTTGAATAATCGTCGTCTTCGGAGCACGGGAAGATGAGCAGCGACGAGGGTTGGTGCTGCAGGTGCGCGCAGGCGAAGGATGGGTCGTCGATGGTGCTGCGCCAGGCCTTGCACACGGACCGGAAGCGCAGCACCGGCTTCACGGGCAGCCGCCCCAGTATCTCTGCCACCATCTCCTGCGGCAGGCATGCGGACTGCGGTGTGGCCTCATCAGCCCACCTGCTCCTCCTCCTCAGCCTCTTGCTGCCGCCCATCATTGCGCCGCTACGGGATCAGAACAATTATTGTATTGTCAACTCTTCCCACACGTACCCCGGCCGGCCCCAAATATATGGACCGGCGGTCGGCCAGTCCTACTCGGACTCGGGAGTCGGGACCGGCCTTGACTCGGCAGCAGATCAGTGTTCAGTACGGAGTACACGAGACGGCACCCTATCCGTACAGAATCCAAATCATACAACATGCAGAACATCGATCAGCAATGCAATCATCGTTCAGAACATCAATCAGCAATAATGCAATCATCGTACCAACACTATCTCCAATTCCAGTTCCATGTCTACACCACACAAACGACATCGATCAGCAATGTAATCATCGTACCAACACTATCTCCATTTCCAGCTCCATGTATACACTACAAAAACGACTCGCTTATGTGCGACAGCCACGGGACTGGAACCATGCGTATAGCGAAAGCACAATGGTCCCGCACCAGCTCGCGTGAACCTGGCGTCCCTACAAGGCGCATGACGGCGTACTTACGACCATCCTCCTCGAATTGAGTGGCCATCTTCAGGTGGTGGAATCTCGGGTATGGAAGGATCTGAGCACTGAAGGTATCGACGTGGGGGGCAGTGAACTTCAGGAGGAGAATCGCGGAAGCACCATCAGCTGAGCTTCGCTCGATCATATCCACCCGCCATCGCCCGTCCACATAGCTGCCACGGTGGACCTGGCGTCCCGACAGCACGGCGACCGGTGCGCACGGCCCCTGGACCTCCTCGTACACCAGTGCAAACACTCTCATGATGGATATGAAGTCAGGCACGGGAACCCTGAGTACGGCGGTGTTTAGGGGCAGTATCTTGGACATCAGTGGCTGGGTCAGGGACCATCGAACTGAGACGCGGCACCACTGGGTCTCGTCGAGGAGTTGCTTCACTCGTAGCTCCGCGAAGCTGTACTTGCTGGTCCACAACTTGAGGTTCAAGACCGTCTTGCTGTTTAGAGGCTGCGCCGAGATCATGACATCTCTAGGACCAACGTGCCACACATTCGCCTGCCATCCGCTGAGCGCAATCACACCACCACCACGAGGGTAATGTCCTGCATATTAATTAGCGATCAGAGTTGGCCATTAAGAACAAGACATTATGATCGATCGAGCGAGCAAGCAAAATCACTAGGCAGCTTTATTTGCTAGTCCAGTTACAGTTACTCTACTACCGTTCGACGATCCAACAAATTAGTACTCGATCAGATCCTAGCATACATATAGCAGGCACAATATTACTTACGTATTATCCATGGAATGGATGGGACGAACACGTACCTGGCGCCAAGAACGACGGCAGCTCCCAAGGAATCAGCGCAGCATGGGAATCCCGCTCTATGTGGACAATGGTGTTGGAGCGCAAGTCGAGCCCAATGAGATTCCCTTCTGCGTAGCAATACACGACGGAGCTGATAAGCGGATGCACCAGAACGAGCGATTCAGGTACCAACTTGGTCTTGTATCCTGCCTTGGCGAAAATGTACGCGGCGTCAGCGCGCCCCTCAAGCTTCCACCGACCCATGCCGGTCCTGCTCCACGAGAATATCGACGCCGCCGCCGATCTGCCCCGAACCTCCGCGAACGCGATGCGGCCGTCGCTGACGTTGACGCACCGAAGGGCATCATCCGAGCTGCTGCGGCCCGGAAATCTCTCCAGCACCAGTGCGGCAACGTCCGCGAAGGGATCAAATCCGATGATGCCGCAGGAGAGGTCTGTCCACCATACCTTGTCCTCGTGTGAGACCACGCCGTTGCCACGCCACGGGCGGCCGCTGAGCTCCGCCGGAAAGTCCACCTCCTTCTCAATCCATCCGCCACCCTCGGAGTTGAACGTCATCACGCGCGCGCGGTCGGCGCCGGGGACGCGATCGAAGTCGACGACCACGTAGCCGCCGCGGCCAGGGACGGAGAGGAGCCCGATGTTCCCGAGGCCGGAGATGCCGTTCGCCAAGGGGATCTGCTTCATGGTCGCGGTCGCGGCGCCGCGCTCCCCGTGCAGGACGTACAACTTCGCGCCGGGCATGGCGATGTTGCACGCCAGGTCCTTGGGCGTGACGTTGTCCCCGAGCGCCAGGAGGAGCCCCGCGCACCGCTCCGCGGCGACAACCATCGATTCCCCAGGAGGGAATCCGGCGAGGCGGATGGTGCTGCCGCCGCCGTTGAGGCCGCCGCTACCGCCGGAGAAGCCGCTGGGGTCTCCGTGCGCGGGGTCGCTGCTGCGATCCCCATGCGCGCGGTAGATGCGAAGGAAGTCGTCGCCGTCCTGGGGGACGAGGAGAGGCCCAGGCAGCGCGACGAAGCTGGCGCTGGGTGGCTGGCGTAGCTGCACGCTCACGTATCCCCGGAGGACGACGTCCTCATCGTCGATCCGGCGAGGAACCCGGTCCAGAACCACCCAGGCAAGCGGCGGCGCCATTGGGGGCGGCGCCCTGCGCTGGGAGGGGAGGAGAGGGGCGGAGGAGATTGCTGCGGCTGGGGGTCGGTGGCGACGCGCGGCAGGGTATTGGGCGTGGGGGATTGGGAGGAGGCGTGGGGCCCGTTCGGTTGAGGCTTGTCGCGTGCTCCTGGTAATTAACAGCGGAGTGGGTCGTTCCGTTCATTTTGAAATGAGACAGACATTTCTTTTTTCACAAGAAAAAGACCAGTAATTAACTGGTTATTTCATTTCTTCAGACATCTTATTCTTCAATCACAGATAAATAGAGTTTCTCCACTCGACCTAATTCTCCATTCAAATCTCTCTCGAGGTTTTAAGGTTAGGAACACCATTTTATATAATACATTCATAACCAACTCAATCCTTTTAATTATCTCACAAGTTTTATGGTCAGGAACACCGTGTTATACTAGACATTCATAACCAACTCAATTTACGTTCAAACTATGTTTTGTGAGTAAAACAAGGAGCGTGACATTTGACGATTGTGAGGCTGGCAAGGGGAACCTTTTTCAAATATTTAGAGTGGCGATAGGAACATTCCTTGGGATTCTGGGGTTGAAGATGGGGCATTCTAGTTTCAACCCCAGCACAGCAATAACCACATGCAGCAGCTACAGCAATAACCTTTTTTCTAATTAAAACAAAAAACAAGCTGGTCGTGAATGTGCCAGCATTGGTCAAAGATACGAAGCCCCCTGCAGGGACCATGCAACGGCAGGAAGCAAGATACAAGCATAACGCTCTGAACACAGTTGATCACAATAATGGGGTTGCACCACAGATAGTTCCATCAAAGTAGAGCAAACATTACTATAATAATCTCCTCATCTACTGACATCAAAGCCACGAGTTCAAAACATCCTGGTTGACAAACACAAGCCCACGAATAAAGTTCTAAATTAAGTAGTACATTATCAATTCAGACACAAGGGCAGGCTGACGCGATAAACTTTATGCCCTTATCGTACTGTGACAATATCATCAATCTTCAAGATCATCCTGACACATTCACAGGCTAGCGTAATGGCGCTTGTGCTCACCAGTAAGGGCTGCACAACGTTCTCCTCCAGAATGTTTGTGATCTGCCCTTTCCTCACATTAATGCCTGCGTTCTTCTCACCTCTAGCATGGCGATTCCTGAGCTCAGTGACAATGGAGATTGGGTTGAGCCCTGCATTCTCAGCCAGCGTGTAAGGGATGACCTCAAGTGCATCAGCAAACTCCTTGATGCAGTAACTCTCCATCCCTTGAAGCTCCTTTGCCCAAGCAGCAAGTTGCATTGACATCTCTATTTCTGGAGCACCACCACCAGCAATCAAAAACCTCTTGTTCACCAAGCACCTGAAGCATCAAAAGGAGAAGCATTAACCAATCAGAACTTCAAGAAAATTCAATAAATGCCAATTGTAATATAAAAATAAGTTTACTTGGTTCAAGAAAATTCCCTACGGCATCACTACTGCAAATGTTTAAAGTACGTCAATTAGTAGGGAGTCCATTTCAAAAGGAATATATAGTGTGGAATTATGCCCACCTACATTGTTCTGAAACCTATAGCTAGCATTGTACCTATAATAACATGATATATCCTTAGTTGAACAAGAAACAAAGTGTAACAAACAGTCATACTGATTTTCTCTGCTTCACTGTCTGCACCTAGCCAACTAGAAAAATGAGTACACAAGCTCAAAGCATCCATCAAGAAAAGGCTTCATCAATGCATCATGGAGATGATGCTGCAGGACACCAATGTACAATAGTAATCACACAATTCCAAGACCTATATGCCATGAACTAGGTAAAGAGGATCCATAAATTGCTTGGAAGCATAAAACTGCACAAAGCTAATCATTCTGCTAATGCAAGCCAATTCCCACAAGCCCTCTACCACAGCTGCCATAAATGGAGCAATAAACAAAAGTTGAAGGGTTTCAAAGCTACAAACGAGGCTCGACGTCTATCTAGAGGTAGAGCTTAAACCTTATGACGCGCCAGTTCAATCCAGGCCCCAGTTGGCTTAACCATAGACTACTATAAAGCACCAATCATTTTGTAACAGGGGCAACTGCTACTATGCTAGACCAAGGAAAAATTTTAATCACCATATCATGCACACACTCGTTCCAAAAAGCTTTTTCCAGACTAAACCGCATCAAACACTTTTTTCTTCGCTAAATACACAAGCAAACATCGTTAGCACACCAACATGGGACAAAACTATTACTATATGTATGCTTTTAATGTTCACATACGTATAGCTGCTCAGCACTCACTAGCTCAGTCAAGAAATCTTGTTGTTTCTTACAATGAATACCCAGGTTGGAAATCCTGTCGACGCTACTACTCACCAACACTTCAAAACAAGAGCCGCTCTTCCTTGTTAAGTATGCCCATGTAATTTGTTATATTCCCTACTGTTGAACTGTGGTGAACTGAATGCTTTTTTATAATACATGGCTAACATACATATCATATACATGAAAACTCAGTTAACCAAAAGTGAAGATTAGAATGACTTTAAATTTAAAGAATGTTACAAGGAAACAGCAGCATCCTAGTGTAATTAATGTACAGATGCTTAGTACTCACGATTTTTTTACTGGGCATAATATCTTTTGTTTAGCTGTTTACGTATACAGAGCACACTTTTCCCAACACAGAAGTGTACAGAGATATTCAAGCAGTTATGTGCATGCATGAACATTGAATTAACCTTTTGCTATACCCAAGCAGTTATGTACTTATGTGCGCTAAAGTTGACCTGTCACAAAAGCCTAGGACCATGCATGCATGCAGCTAGATTAACTGCTACAAATAAGGAGTCAACAGGCTAGCAGACCATATGCACTACCACTAAGCAAGGGTAATACTATCCACTGTGCAACGCCCTAGGTGTTTGAAACAAAAAAAAAACATGGAACCCTCTAAATTCGAAGGTAGGGAGTATGTAACATTCAAACCACCTAGCATAGTTTAACATATCGTGCGGTTAATAATATAGAGGAATACATTATAGAAATTGACATCACATCACCATAGGATAAGCAAGCACCAAAAGTTTGTAAGGGCTGTATATTATAATCAAGACAGGTAAGTTCCCATTTGGTTATATAGAATGTATAGATGTGGTAAAATTTCAAAACAACCACATTAAAACACAACATTCACAGCCACATGTCTTTATGCACAGCCAAACAATCACTAAGCAGTAAAGAACAGTACATGATAAACTAAAGATGTTCTTTAATGCAACCTAATGATTAATAATTTCAGAAAACATATTTTGGTAAACAAATAGCACAGCCAAACAATCACTAAGCAGTACAGAACATTACATGATAAACTTGAGAGGTTAGATTACAGTTCAGAAGCAATTAAGCATATAGTTGTTAGATTAGTATCTCAACGAAAGATGCAGTTTACCTGATGACGCAAAGGGCATCATGGAGACTGCGTTCAGCTTCATCAATGACCAACTGGTTTGACCCCCTAACAAGTACAGTTGCGGTCCTCCCCATGTCCCTGATACCAGTGATCTTCACGACCTTGCCCTCCCCGACAGAAACTTCCTCAACAAGATCTGCATACCCAAGCTTATCCGTGCGGAAGTGCTCAATGTTGGCAATGGGAAGGCAGTTGAGGGTCTTGGTGATAAACTCAATCTCATCTCTCTCCACATCCTTGACCACCATAATCTTTGCCTTAGCAAGATAGTGCAGAGACAGCTCAGTGACGGCATCACGCAAGATGCTCTTCTGAATGAGCAAGACATTGCATCCAGCAGCCTTGATCTTCTTGACCATACCAAGGATATAATTGCGCTCCTCACGAAGGATGCGGTCCATCTGTGCATAGTCGGACACGATGACGCTCTGCTCAATGTCAGTCTTGGGTGGAGAGATTTGGAACTGGATGACAGCGATCTTTGCATTCTCCACCCGAGTCGGCCCCCCGGCAGCGTGGCTAGCCTTCTTGTCGAAGATGAGGCCGCGGACGAGCTCAGTGTCGTCTACAGTCCCACCGAGTTTCTTGACGATGCGGATGTCACGGAGGTCGAGGAGGTCCGGGTGAGCGGGATCCACCACGGAGAGGGCGGCGTCGACGGCGAGGGGCGAGAGGAGGGTGGAGTACTGGGAAACAACCTTGGAGTTGAGGGCAGTGGAGGCGGATTTGACGAGTGATTCCCGGTCGGAGAGCTCGATGGGGATGGCCATGGCGTGGAGGATCTCGATGGCGCGCGTGGCGAGGCGGTGGAGGGCGTCGGCGGCGGCGGTGGGGTGGGCGCCCGCGGAGAGAAGCGACTGGGCACGGCGGAGGAGGGATCCGGCGAGGACGACGACGGTGGTGGTCCCGTCCCCCGCGGCAGCGTCCTGAGAGCGGGAGAGCTCGGCGAGCATGCGCGCGGCGGGCTGGATGAGGGACATGCGGGAGACGATGGTGGCGCCGTCATTGGTGATGATGACCTCCTGGTCCCCCGAGCAGATCATCTTGTCCATGCCACGGGGCCCCAGCGAGGTGCGCACGGCGTCGGCGACGGCGCGCGCGGCGGCGATGTTGGCGCCGCGGACATCGTCGCGGCGCTTGGTGTCGGTGTAGGTCTCCGTCTTGCGGGACGGCGCGGGGGCGGCGACGGCGGCGGCCATGGCGGAAATCTGCTGGCTGCGGGATCAGGAGGGAGGGAGATTTGGGGGCTAGGGCTTTTCGACTTGTTGCGGGATGGATGGATCTCTCTCGGCGGCTGCGTGGGGTGAGGTGGTGGTTCTGGAACAAAACTGCGGTTGTAGGGTTGCGAGATGGGCTTCGGGACTTTAGGCTTTCTTCGGGCCCAAACGTGTTGCAGGCTTGGTTGGACAATTATGGCCCACGAGAAACCGCCTTCGTCTAGTATGGTTTTTATAGATCACACTCTCCAACATAACGTCACCTAACAAAGATAATGAACCCGAAAAAGACAAAACAATCTATAATTTAAAATAGAGGTAGTATTAGTTAGATCAATACAAAGACATTCTTAAGTTACCAAAATAGCACGAGGACTTTCAAATTTTGAAGGATTTTTGGCCCACAACCCGAACTATAGGTGCATTTTAATGTCTATTGCCAGTCAAAAATGTCGATTCATTTGCTATACCTGGCGAATGGGTGAGATATAGCTCATGTTTTTGAGCCTCTTGAGCTATTTCAGGATCGTGAGGCTCACACGCTATCTCCTTACACCTCCTTCAATGGTAAGCTCTTAACCGGTTCATATAATATTTTTTATATTTTAATAGAAGAGAAAAGTGATATCTGTTGATTATAAGGGATAGCCTCAGTGTCTCACACACACTTCGAGTTCACAATGGGGAGGGCATGTGGGCCATTCATTTTTTTTTTTACGGCAACCGGCAGGGGAGGCCCCTACCTCTTTTTTATATATGAAAAAAGGGGATATGTACATTTTACAAGGCCTCAAGCCCAAAAGAGAAAAAAAATCTTACATGAGACTACTCAGCCAGATATCTATTTTCAGCCTAATCTCTGGTCTAACCCTTAAGGAAACCAGCTTGAGCTCCTTGATGAAAAAATCTCTCCATCTTGCAAAGGATAGAGCGACACCATAAAAAATTAAGCTGTTTCTATGGCACCAAATCGACCAAGCAGCAACTATCACTACCTCCCTGAAGATGACTGATCCAAAATTCTGTCTTGCATTAGATATCATCTCATACGGCTGAAGGGAGGTGTCCCAATTTATGTCCAAGAAAATCCAGCAAGCTTGGCTGAATGGGCAGGTAAAGAACATGTGATCAATGTCTTCCTCAGTGCCTTCGATGCACAGAACACAAGCATAATCAGGGAGGAACATGTTCTTCCTCCTTAGCATACCCCGGGTGTTTAGCCGGTCTTTCAGGAGTAACCAAAAGAAGAACTTGTGCTTATTCTGAGCCCGTGATTTCCACATCCATTTGAATAAAGGGGAGGCTGGTGAAGTTCCATGCAGGTGCACATATGCTTTCTTACAAGAGTAGATGCTATTTCCCCAGATGTAACTTCAAATGTACTTGTGATCTTCATGAATGTCAGCTAGTTGCAGGTGCTCTTGCAATTGTTCAAGTTGTTCAGAAGCTTCCAGGGAGAGAGGATGCCAAAAAAGATTCTCAAGAGACCCAGCACAAAATTCATTAGCGAAATGTTTTGCTTATGTGCAAAGGAATGCAGCTAAGAGAATTTCCATTTGAAGACCTAGTTATTCCACAAGTCATCCCATAGAAGAATAGTGTCGCCTTTGCCTGCAGTACAAGTTGCAATCATCATGAAGTTTGAAACTAGTGTCATGATGTCTCTCCACCAGAAAGATCCCACATTTTTTCCTTGCATGAGGTGGAACACCATTTTTATATAGGCATTTCCAAGTAAGCTCAACCCAGTGCAGATCTTCCTTATTATAAAATTATGAAGGAACTTGAGTAACAAAGCTGTGTTTTGTGTCCTCAAGTTGATGATTCACAGTCCTCCTTCTGCTTTGCTCTTACAAGCCTCTGTCCAGGCAACTAGGTGGCCTCCCTTCTTGTTCAAGTCACCGCCATTCCAGAGGCAATTCTTTCTGTATTTGTCAAATTGGTCCAAAATCTCAATTGGGACCTTAAATGTGCAAAGATAGAAGGTGGGCATAGAAGTGTAAATTGAGTTGACTAGAATTAATCTCCCAGCATAAGTTAACATTCTGGATATCCCCATGAGATGTTTTTCCATTCTAGTTAGAATTGGCATGAAATCTGAAACATGTGGTCTTGTTGTACCAAGGGGTAACCCTAGGTAAGTGAAAGGCATCTGACCAATTTGGCATCCAAAAGCAGCAGCCAGTTGATTCATCTTGCTCTCCTCAACATTGAGTGGTACTAGGTAAGATTTGTTATAATTCACTTTTAGCCCTGTTGAGCTAGCAAAAACCTCCAGAATGCCTTTGAGGTTCAGAAGCTGATCAGTTTCTGCTGGGAGGATGAGAAGAGTATCATCTGCATACCGTACAATAGGGAAATCGCCACCAAAATCTGGTCCTAGGGGATGCACTAGCAGATTATCATTAGAAGCCTTGTTAATGACAGATTGCAATAAATCTGCTGCTAGCACAAAAAGGAGTGGAGATAAAGGATCTCCTTGTCTCACACCCCTTTTACACTGAAAAGATTTTCCTAGTACCCCATTGAGCAGCACTGAAGAGGAGCCTAGAGGACAGTATGCATTTGATCCAAGAAACCCAAGTGTCAGGAAAACCTTTATGCTTTAAAACCTGTAAGATGAAGTAACTTCATGTTATGAGCTATGTGTTAAGAGCTAAATTATTAGAATGATTGTCTTTTAAAGTTAGTTTTGGAAGAGGCCTATATGTTCGGGTCACACCGGATAAGTATAAGGATATTTGAATTTTGACAATAATTTTTGGCCCAAAGCCTGAGGTTAGCTCGTGATTTTTAATTCTCTAGATAATCTCGGTCTTAAACTTTTAATGGAGAAGTCTAGGTGTTTTCTAGGCTTACTGGAGAAGTATGAGAATTTTGAAAGATCTTTGGCCTACAGCATACACTACCGTACATGTTTTTTAGTATATTTATGCTATTATTATATATTACTGTACATTGAGCTCCACAATAAGGCGCCTTCATATTTATTGTATCTATAAAATTTTGTTATGTTATAATTGTTGTGCGTGTTGAGATGTTCGTGTAAATTGTACTTGCAATCAGTGGCGAAGCCAGCCTGGAGACTGGGGGGGCTGGTCACCTCATCCTTCCTCTCTTTTCTTCTTTTCCTTCCTTTTTCCTCCTTCCTTCTCTTTTTTCTTCTTCTTCTCTTTGATTCGTGTCAAAAAAAAATTAGGAGGGCTCCATGGGCAGCAGGCCGGTAGGGGGCTGGAGCCCCCCTAGCCCCGCCCCTGCTTGCAATACAAGAACTTTGAAACGTAGATGCACTCAAGCTTGTTTTTTATTAAAAAAATAGAATGCCTTGATCAGCAGATACTTTTTCTGAACAATTATATATTATATTGATATGCCAATTTTTTGTACCCCGAAAAACTGAAGAAAAACTGAAGAAGAGGAGTCGATTGTCGAGTGTCGACCCCTCCTCCATCCATCCAGTGGGATCTCGATTCCTTTCACGCGGTGGACCCCGTAGCACAGCCCCACGTGCCGCCCCCTCATTTCTGCCGGAACCAAACCAAAGCCAGGTAAGATTTTTTTTTTTTTTTGAGACCCGATGTGATTAGCCGTTGCTTAACGCGGCGACGGACCACTCGGTGGCATCTAATCCAACCGGGGATCCCGGCGAAGCACATGGCTCGAGCCGCGACAGCTCTGCTCGATGCCTCGGCGTGTCAATTTGTCAAAGGAAATGCAAATCCCACCCGTTGCACACTTGCCTGCCCATTCTCTTCCTCATAAATAGAGTATTACCCACCGCTGCTGCGCTGCCACGCCCACGCTTGCCTGCCGCCGGCAAAGAAAACGAGCAGGCGCTGTACACGAAAAGAGACAGGATGCGTGCGCGGTCGGCATTGGCGTCGGCGGCCGCGGCGGCGGCGGTGCTCCTTCTCCTGGCGAACGGGTGCGCGTGCGCCATGTACAAGGTGGGCGACCTCGACGCCTGGGGCGTGCCGCCGCCGTCCAAGCCCGACGTCTACAAGCGCTGGGCCAAGGGCATCCACTTCGCGCTCGGCGACTCCATCTGTAAGCAATCTCACTCATGCTGCTTCTACTGCCTGAGACTTGAGAGCCATGGATGGGTTCACTTCACTCACTGAAGAAGTGATGGCTGCTGACCTGCCTCGCAGGGTTCCTGTACCCGCCCAGCCAGGACTCGGTGCTGCAGGTGACGCCGGAGGCCTTCGCCGCCTGCGACCTGGCATCCCCCATCCTCAAGCTCGCCGACGGCAACTCCGTCTTCAACCTCACCACCCCCGGCCGCGCCTACTACACCAGCGGCGCGCCGGGCCACTGCCGGAAGGGACAGAAGCTCTGGGTCGACGTGCCCATGGCCAACGGCACCTACCTCCAGCCATCCGCCAGCGACCTCGCCGCCCAAGCGCCCACGCCGGCGGCCGAGGCGCCCGAAGGATCCCTGTCGGCATCCGCCCCGGCTGGCGCCCACCCCTCCGCCGCCGCCGCGCTCCGGGCCGTCGCCGGATCTGTCGTTGCTGCGGCCGCTCTATCAGTCGCTCTCCCTCTCCTCCTGTGATACTCACAGCTAACTGGGATCTCCATTGGGGAGTGAGTGAGTCGAATTCTTCTTGGGTTGGTGGATGATCAGTCCTTGGATCTCCAATTCTTTTTTTTAATTAGTTTCTACTAGATCTCTCTCTCTCTCCATAACATTGTACAATGCAATGATAGCATGGATCATTTTGCATCGATCGGTCACGCAGCTACTCTCATTCTGCCTGCGTTTACAGCATCAGCGACAGCTTCATCAGAACCAGAGCTAGGCTGTAAGCTGGTGGGGCAGATCAACCCAACCCACATGTGAAGTGAATGTGATAGTGTAGTAGACTAGTGGTAGTGATGAACAGGTGCTCGATCGTGTCGGTGTACTCCCTTGTTCAGAGATAGATCGCCGGCCTCGAATTGATATCGCGATCTCCAACAGTACCGGTTGTCCGCGGTTGCCTGGGCGAAATGGGAACTGTTCCAGGAGACGCAGGGTCAGAGCATGACTGAGGATGCTGGAACCAGGGGAGGACAAGCACGGATCGCAGACCAGAGTATGCAATGATTCCCAGTACGAAAATTAGTGCCGCAAAAACATACTGGCAAATTTAGGTTCGCCCTCGAATTTCATTACAATTTCAGCCGGTTACAGTTGTAGAGTTCAAATTCCAGTTTGAAAATTTCACTGAAATTCCCGGTTAGCACCAACTTAAAAAACGGAAACCTCAACAGAATTGGAGAAGCGTGCTGGCACGACAGGACAACAATGTTGACAGATTAGTTAACACAAAGATTCCGACTGCGTTAGAGCAAGACAGCAAGAGGAATACAACAGAAAACTATAACTCTATTGATGCTCAACAACAAAAACAAAGGGAAAAAAAGATGGAAACAACAGAAGAACCGTCTTGAGAAAAATGTACACTACTACTGCAGAGGCAACTTTTATATCAACCATAATGAAAAGAACAAGTGTACTCGTTAGGCACCACCTCATCACCGAGGCATAACGATATTCCAATCGTACACGTTCACATCAAAGGCGCTGGACTCATCAAGTGCCTGTCTAAGTTCTTTAGCGCAGCCAGGGTTCTTGGCAAGCAGCAGCGCAAAGCCACCACCACCGGCTCCGACCAGCTTGTAGCCACTGCAGTAAGGGTCGGCGAAAGCAAATAGCTCATCCACAAACTTGTTGCTGCAGAAAGGGTCTAGCTCTTGATGCAGCCTCCAGGCCTCCAGCATTATGCCACCGAGCTCATCTATGTCACCATTCATCAGGGCTTCCCTCCCTATTTTGGCCAACTCAGCAAGCCTCTTGATGCTGGATATCAAGATATTATCGCGGCGGAGGTACCGTTTTACAACTTTCTGCAGGACTTGGTGGGCAAGCCTTACCTGTACAGTAGTTAAATTCATTTGAGGGGGCAGTATTGCAGAAAATGTTGAAAAGATGGCACATGAATAGCATGGTCATCATATCCGCACTATAATCTGTTAATAATTGACTAAGATATTTGCACTTTAAACATTTCCGCCATCAACATCACATGATTTTGATACATGCCCAAGAGTAGTTCTTGGCTTCTAGTTATAGTGTGTGCAAGGTCACAAGGAATGGGCTCAAAAGAATTTCATGCTTCAAGCAGAAAGGATGAACTTACTTGGCCAGTAAACACAACCAGGAGACGCTGTTCTAAATCCTGAATCAACTGAGATGAGGCCAACAGTGGGGCAACTTGCAACCGCAATGGTTGTCCTGGAAAACTCTGGGTGCACTTGATTCCAGGATATAGGCCACCGATTTGATCTTGCCATCCACCACCAGTGCCCATTATTTGCTCTACCACCAGCACAGCTCTAGCAACATTGTCATCACTTTCATCATCTTCCATAACTTGAAATAGTCCCTTAACTACAGCAGCTGCCAATATGCTAGAAGTTCCCAGTCCACTCCCGCGAGGAACATTTGCCCATGTCCTAATGTTCAGGCCTGATTTTGATAATATTCTGTGGCTAAGGATACCAGTAACAATAAGAGCAGACTTAACTAAACGGAATGGATCACTTTCTTTAAACGGAGAAGAAATAGATGCTAGGTCATCAATATAAACATTTCTACCAGCATCATCTTCAACTGAAACTCCAGGATGTTCTTCTGTTGTCTCTATCATAGCACCAACTGGAAGGCTTCCTTCCAAGCTTATTGCCATGTTCAAAACACAACCTGGACGCTCCAAGCTCCACGGAGGTGTATCACTCCAACCCCCAACAAAATCCACACGGACTGGTAACTCGACAACGGCCTTCCTAGGAAGCAAGTTTCCACGGTTTGAAGACATGGAACCACCTGATGGCTCTATAAAATAATGAAATGCGTTAACGATCTAACAACCATATCAATAGTGCAAACGGTAACAACAGCCACAATTAGCTCATTGCAAATCAAGATATCATGGAATTTCAAGAAAATCTAATATAAGCACAACAATTAGTTTTGGAAATACAAGATCTTTTAGTTATCATAAATGTTTTTAGTGTAACCAGTAAACACCTTTTGATCCATATTTTATCGCTGATGCAGTTTCACTCGCTATGGAAGTCCATACTTTCTCTTCAACGATACACGCAGCGGAAAGATCTCCAGAAGCTCTAAGCAGATCCATCTTGACCTGATATTCTCTGCTCTGAGGAAGAACCCCAGAATACTGAACCCCATGACTTGGAAAAAGTGAAAGCAAATCTTCACAGAGAGTTGAACGTGAATCTTTTTGTAACACTTCCTCGCAAAGTTGAAACAGGTTACGTCCGAGTAAGCCATAGTTCATGCAAGCCTTGGCTATGTCAGCTGCAAGATCTGACTGATGCTTGCTTGCATCCATGCAAAGCTGACTGTAGTCGATAGCACGATGAAGCTCTTCCAAGCTGACCCTCTGTGATTTTCTCCACAAGGAAGCTATTTTTCCATCTGGGTCGCATGCTGACCCCATAAGCCACATGCCTACATTCAGCATTTCAGGGACAGACATGACAGGAAAAAGTCTTGCAGTCCATAAGCATTTGTCCTGGCTGGTTGAGTTCCACAGATCCATATCCTGGATTCTAAGATCTTCCAAAACATTTATCCATGGCTTGCCGCAGAATGTACCATCCTTCTTAATAGAAACTTTTGGATTATCATGAAGACCGCAGTAAACCAAAACTCTACCCGCAGAGTTTACCAAAGGTACTTCCCAGAGGCAATGGCGATCAGGTAATGTGAAAGAAGTACTAACATTGATTATCTGACTGTGCCCATAAAACTCACTTATATTCACCCCAACAACAATGGATTGCGAACCAATCCGTATTCTACCACAAAGTACTGAATCATAAACCAATGAATCCTCTCCTATTGAGACCCCAGAAGAAATCTTGGTAGACAAAATAATAGTTGTCGCTGCAATATCACAAGCAGTGGTCTCTGGTAGTGAGCACATATGCCTTCGACCTACAAGTCCTGAATAAGAACCCGCCAAATGATCAAGAACCTCCGCAGATGTACCAAAATGTAAAAATGTGAAGTCATCTGAAAAGGAAAACCATCACAATTTAGCATTTCAATTGCAGGACTCAATGGAATGATGATGATAGCAATAAAATCCCTTACACCAGATGAAAGTTTAACAATTGCTCCCTCCATTTTTCAATATGATGTTTAGGACAAGCTAATTGATGAACTAATCAGTTCTACACGTCATATATTTAAAGATAGAGGAAGTTCATGGAAACTTAAAGGCATAATATAGACGGAAAAAACAAGATAATGCACTAGCTCAAAGCAACGATAGCTGCATAATTAGTAGAAACATACATGAACAAAAGCTGAAAATCCTTTGTTTTCCTAAAGCAGCAATCAGTTCGTTGCCCAGTGGACGGTTTCTCAACCATTCATGCTTGGCTGGTACCCATGCGGCCACAAGATCTTCATATAAGCTCAACTGCAGAAATTGGAGCATGATCACACAAATCAAAAGGTCAAGGTACATATGCAATTAGAGAAAGTTGCCTTATAAGACGTAACAAAGGGTCAAGAGTACAGTTTAGAACATACTTCTGATATTTCAGGTCTAGGTTATATAAATGTACTAATAGAAGATAAGATTAATGGAGTTCTGAAAATCCACTTTCACAATGGGACAACGAGAACTAACATATAATTATATTAGTGTCTCTTGAGGACATAAAAGCCATCAGTTCAGATCAAGAATACATATTTAGTTTCTACCATAGTACATGTTTGGGTGCTAGCATATCAAAGTACAAAATGAAACAAACAGATTTGCCGGTGCCTCAAAATAGTTATCTTAAGGGCTAGAAGGCTATTCAGAATGTACAATAAGGAACATCCTGCAATGTAATTGAGGATTCAGTAGTATCAAAGACTTGAAAATGATGCCGAAGATTGCAGAACCAGCATTTCTAACTGTTGAATATACAGAAAATATTTTTACAGAATAATCATATTTCTTAATGCAATGAGCATAATTTCAATAGAATTGAATTAACCAGTTGTGTAATATCCAAAAGTGCCTTAGGAAAACATAAGAAAGGAAACACATGCTTTGATAAATGCTATAGCTCATAATGCTAGAAATAGTAGCTGACCTCTTTCCTACTAGTCATAAGCTCCTTGATCATGGTCTGGCTTGATGAATGTGCGAGTGTGACAAGGTCCAGCCATGCTTTACCCCTTGCTGCTATTATTCCCGTGTCAAGTAATGCTCTCCCATCATCTAGGATGGCATGGCCCTCTGCAAGCTCGCTCACTGTCGGCTTCTGCAGGAGACTGTTAACCAGATATAGAGAATAGTTCTCTTGATCAATCCCATCATCCTTTGACGCTACAACCACTCCATGATTAGCAGCAACATCTAGAGTGGTGGGCACCGTCACAATGCAAGCAGCATCGTCAGGAAGAACTAGGTTTGAGGCATCAAAGCACGGGAGAACATCCCCAGTCATTATGAAGATCCCACCTGGTCATCTACAAGCAATTAGAAATGGGCACAAAAGGTGGCAGTCCCTTCATGTGGACAGAAGTGCTAGTGGTTTTTCTCTAAGCTACTACCTTGGTTGTTGAAAGCTTGCCTTGCACTGGATGAAATCGCGAGAATGTGATCAAACAGAAGTGGAACAGGTCCATCAGGATCGTCTGCAGCCAAGTAAGGCAGAGGCAGGAAAGCCTTGCCCATGGGATTCGCCCATGGAACCCTCTTGCTGTCGCCACCGGCGTGAAGTAAGAGCACGTGCTTCTTCGACATGAAGCTCGCTGCCGCGGCAAGTGAGCTCTCATCCTGGCCAGAACAGCCATTTGATTCGGGAAGGAATTCAGCAATATCTTCCTTGGAAGCCTGCAAAAATTCAGATATCCTGATTGGTAGGGAGAAGCAGGAGGCTAGTGGTTGCACAATCAAGTTCGCGCTAGGCCGGTGGTAGTAGGACCTGTGCGGCGAGGTGCCGAACGAGGGAGGCGACGGCGTGGAGCGTGGCCGCGCCAGAGCCGATGCGGGCGCCGTCTGGGTCCGGGACGGCGATGGCCGCGGTGGAGGCGGGGAAGCGACCGAGGCTGCGGGCGCGATCGAGCTGGCGGTTGTAGAGCGCGGCCTGCTCGGGGCTGGCTGCCGTGAGCACGACGGCGTCCCAGGGGGGCACGCGCGCCGGGTCCCGCGCCGACAGGCGCAGCCGGCACCACGCCTTCCGCAGCGTCGACGCCGCCTCCTCCGCCGTGTGCGCCCTCCGCCGGCGCAGGCGCCGCTGGCCCGACGGCGACGGCGACGAGTCCATGGCCTCTCGCCGCGTCGCCCCTAGGATCGGACGGGGGCGTCGGCTGAGATGTGAAGTGTTTGGGCCCAGACGTCGACGGTTGCTTGGAGCCGCGCCGTGGCACGGTGCACGCTGCTGCTGCTGCCGTACAGCCTGATCCTGCAAATCTGGATGGAACGCTACCAACAGACGTCGATGGTTCCTGGTTGGCTCTGTGGAATGTGGATTACTCTGACCAAGGCCATGTTTAGTTCCCACCCGAAATATTTTCATCCATCACATCAAAGGAGAATCTTTGGTGCATGAAGTATTAAATGTAAACGAAAAAGGTGAAAAGTTATATGAATAGACTGTAAATCGCGAGACGAATCTAATGAGTCTACTTAATCCATGATTTGCAACAGTAGTGCTACAGTAACCATCTGCTAATTATGGATTGATTACCCTCTAATTACCATCGTTAGATTCGTCTCGAGATTTCCAACCTATCCATATAACTTTCCACATTTTTCGTCTACATTTACTACTTCTAAATTGATAAAATCAAAACCCGAAATCTTTTCACGAAATGTTTTCGCGAACTGAACACGGCCCAAGTTCAGTTCATGGATTTCTCAGACTCTTGTCATGTTCAGTGATGTGTGCATTTATCAGATTTACTGTACATTGCAAAAGAAGGGTAGACCAAATCTGAATACATGAATGATCAAGACATTAGACAGAATGCGCCTATTTACAGCCTGAAGTATGCAACGCTGCAAGAATGGCCCTCTTTAATTTCACTCAAAACGCAAAAAGTTTTCACCTAGAGAACCGTGTAAGTTTATTTCTTCTCTCTGTGCAAACGACCCAATGCAATATTACATTTTGCACGGTTTTACCGGATCAACAGCACCAAAATGTTCAGTGACAATATGTTAAAGAAAACATGTTCAGTGACAATGGACAACCGTGGTTGCTCCAAACTGAGATCCTCGACGTACTGACGATGGTTAAACCCGAACTTAAAGTCAAAGGGCTACCAAATTGGTTACACTTCGACCAAGTCTGCAACGCAACTCCTATTACCCGTGGACTGAGGCGCATTGGCGCAACGCTCCCCAGTCCCCACGCGATTTATTCATGGGCTGGACAGTGTCGTCTATGCTGTTTTCCATTCACAGGATCCCCAGCTTCTCAGTCCCACTTGGATACTCTTACAACTCAGTACAGTACAGCAATGTGTCGAGAACGATCAGGCCATCAGCACGGTGGCATATCTGCAGTCTGCTTCTGCTTCTGTGCCTTCAGCAACGCAATTTGGTTAGCTCCTCTCTTCTCGAGAATCCATACATCCCTTATTGGTGTATGGAGAGCTATCTCTCGAGCACAGGTTGAGGTTGCTAGCTTTTCATAGAACCTGTTATCAAAACTTTCAAACTTCTGCTTTCAATATGGATAAGAGACTTGCTGCCCAGCCCTAGGAAGCTGGTAGGAGTAGAACATCTTAACCAGACAAAACTGACTCAAAATCATTTTTTTTCCGTGGCAATACTGAATATGAGCCACAAATAGATGGATTGCCTGCCTAAGGAACTAGTTGTTGGACCAGCAGGATATGGAAGCAGTTCTGGACATTTGGTTTCCTTGCCTTCTGCCGCCAATTGGCAGTACCCCTTTCGGTCAGACCCTGTAACGACTTCCAGGCTATATTCTCCGAAAAGCACCTCTTGCACCCCCCATCATCTTTGTCCAACCTTGGAGTAGGAGTGATCCGGAAAAGGAGTGATTGTAGTATGTATTATTTGCCATCAACCTCAGAAACTGGTCCCTGATCCAAGAACAAGATATACACTAATATCAGTGAATCAACATGGGATAATCAATATGAGCTCTTCAAACAGTGAAAATCTGGAAGATACTTACCAGCAACTTTTTATCAAATCCACCAGCTTCCAGCTCTAACAACCTAGCAGCTTCATCCATTCCATTTGCAGTGTATGCCTGAATCATGGTGGCATAAGTTACCTTGTCAGGCTTACATTTCTTATCCTTCATAAGCTGTAGCATTTCTTCCATTATTTTGATATCCCCAGATTTTGCATATGCGCTTATCACACAGTTGAAGAATGGAGTATCTAAGACAACATCGGTGTTCTCGGTCTGTCGAATAATTCCTGGAACCTTGTCAACAAGCCCGGCTTTACTGTACCCATTAACTAGGGAGCAGTAGGTTACGGGGTTGGGTTTCACACCCTGAATTTTCATGAGCCGGAAATAGTACTCCATCTTTTCGATGTTGCCAGCTCGCCCAAAACATTCTATTACTATGTTGAAGGTAACTGCAGTCGGTGAGAAGAATCGTCTCTTCATGTACTTGAATATGGACATCATCTTGTCATACATGCCAGCCTTACCGTAGGACTTGATCATGATGTTAAACGTCTTGGTATCTGGCTCAACACCCATCAACTCAAACTCATTGTACCACTTCTCCATTTCATCAGTCCTTCCATAGTTCCCATAAGCCCAGATGATAGAATTCATCGTGTAAATGTCCGGCACATTGTCCCCGCTCTCAAGCATCTTGGAGAGCGCACTCTCCATCTCCTCAAGCATGCCGGCCTTACCATACCCGTTAATTATCGCATTGTGAATAACTGAATTGCATTCCAGCCCCAGGTATGACATCTCGTCAAGAACAGCAGGAATCAGATCGAAGCGGCGCGACTTAGCGCAGCAATCGATGAGGACGGAGAACGTGTACACATCCGGGTTGCAGTCGGTGGCGCCTTTCATCTGGTCGATGGTGGCCAGCGCCTCCTCCAGCAGGCCGCTGTGGCCGTACGCGCCGACGAGCGCCGTGTAGACGTCCACCGTCGGGCGGAGCCGCTCTGAGAGCATGGACTGGAAGAGGGCAGTCGCCGGGCCGGGCTGGCGGCACTTGCCGAGCATCATCAGCAGCCGCGCGTAGGTCTGCGACCTTGGCTCGTACCAGTGCTGCTTCCTCAGCAGCTCGAAGATCTAGCGCAAGCGAGAAAGAGGGCGATAAGCATGGTTGGGAGAGAAGGCAGCAGCCATGTGGAAGAAGGGGCAAGCAAAGGCAAAGGTAATGGGAGAGAACCTCGAGGGCGGACTCCCAGCGGCAGGCAGCGACGGCGGAGTCGAGGGCCTCGAGGACGGCGCGGGGCCAGAGGCGGGTGGACTGCTGCCGCGTGGCCGCGGCCTTGCGGGAGACGCCCGAGACGGCGGCTTCGGTGCGGAGGATGCGGGCGAGGGCGTCCGGCTGCTCGGCATCGGGAGCGGACGGGGAGGAAGGCGGCTTCCGCCGCTGACGACGGCGACGGGAAGCCGGGACGACAGGCGCACGGCTGACGAGGGGAGCCGGGGACGGCGAGTTGGTGGGCGGGAGCGGCGCCGGCGAGTGCATGGCGCTAGGCGAGACGGCGATAAGGTCCTCCGGACTCCGGAGCGGCAGCCGGGAAGAGAAGCGATGTGACAAATTCCCTAGGAACCGTCGATTCGTTTGGATTGGATAGCCACCAATGCCGTCAGATCGCGATTAAAAAAAAATACCGTCAGAACGCGTAATTTTGTCAGAAAAAAATAGCAACCCAATCTGCAAGAACACGTCTGGACTCACAATCACGACCAAACAAAGGAAAACCGACAGTCTCGATGCATGTTTGAACATAAGTAATCTCATCGCGGAATGCACATACTACATCAGTTCGCAGTTCTGCCGCGTCACGGCTTCATAAGTGGGAATGCACATACTCAGTGTTTTACAGGAGACATTACACCATTTCCAAAATCAGCACCACAAATCATGCTCGAAATAGGCAAGGCGGCAACGGCAAGCAATCCAAGCAACCATTCCTCTCAGGTATCATGTTTGTTCATCAACAACGGGAACTACAGCATCACGTTACACTGTTGTGCTATTTCGCGACACCAACACAGCTCAAAATATACTTGGCACAGGAAAATCATGTTGCCTGCTAGTCTGCCACTTCTTCCAACTGGATTCTTCTGAATCAGCTGTCAACCATCTACAAAATATGTTGAACCATGGGTTAAAAGCAAACTTCATATATGACAAAAGAATCAGACATAGCAAGATGAAAAGAACTAAGCACTTCTGAATTTATATCAGCAGGCTTAAAAAAACTCGACATTTCAGCATGTTAATTGTAAAGAGCTTCACAGAATTCTTCTTACCTAGTACTGATCATAAACAGGGCTTCTCCTCCTATCATAGCGATCATAACCAGTGCTTCTGTCCCTGTCATAACGTTCATATACAGGGCTTCTCCTATCATACATTGCTCCATCACGGCGATCATACCCGGGGTAACGGCCACGCCGATCGTAGTCTGGACTGTAGCCCCTTCGGTACCTTGGGCTAGGTGAGCGCATGTAGGGGCTACCGCGATGCCTGTCATGAGCACCTCGCTTGGGACTGCTGTATCTGTCATCTCTCTCGTTGTCATCATCCCGGAAGGCATATTCAACTGTCACCACCCTGTCCAATATTGTGCTGCATGGAATACACTCAATCAGGGGGGAATTTGATATAAAAATGTTTATTCACAGAAATCACGGCTCACAACTACAAAGACAAAAAGCATACTAATCCATAAGAGAACCAATATGGCTACTATAGCTGGCATGCAACAAGAGGGGGGAAAACAGGAAGGGGTTTCTGTGGCAAACTTCTAGAAAATTAAGACCCAAAAAGTTCTGACTTCTATTCGAAGGAAACAATGCATGTGCAAATGCATCAAATGGCTATCAGAACATAATGAAACGATGCAAAAGAAGAAAAGTATCACTTCAAGTAAAAAATGTTCATATCCATTTGTCAAACAAATTCCTAAGGCATGTTACAGGGATGCACAAGGACACAAGAACATCCTGGAGGGCCTAAGCAGATGCAATGTATTTATCATTTCCATGTTCACTCACATCTACTTATTAAAGGAATAAAGTACAAGTACAGTAGGAAGCCATTTAGAAAAATCAACATAACATAACGTGTCATTTATTCATAAGAAACCATCATCAAAATAAGTAAAAATATCTACGAACAAGCTATGATATCTAGTTCATTAAAAAAAAAAGCTGTCCTGAGTATAAGCAGAAATGGAGGCCTTGGGGAAACACATTTAGCAGAGAACTGGAAGCAATAGCAATCAAACAAAACACTGATGGCTGGAGAATGGGTAGTGGCAACACGTGGAAGCATACCTCTTATCAGTGTTCTTGACAGCTGCACTAGCTTCCTCTTGTGTCTCATACCGTACAAATGCAAAGTTCCTTCGAACACGAATGTTGGTAATCTTGCCATATGGTTCAAAATGCCTCTCAATATCTCGAATTTTAGTGCGTATGGGGTCAAAATTGATAACGAAGAGAGTTCTAGTTGGCTTTGCATCCCCAGTAGGCCTATCACGGCTCCTTGGCACTGGTTCAACTTGCTGGATAAATATGAATGATGTCAACAAATTAATTAGTGTTGCTCATAAAGAAATGGAAGGAGGAAATATCCCAGCCAGGTAGAGACAAGAAATTACCCTTGACCATTCTACAGAGAGCCTGCGCCTGTTATAGCCAAAAGACACATTGTCGAGACGCCTTATAGCATCCTCTCCATCGCGCTCGTCTTCAAAATAAATGAAAGCATAGCCTACAACAGATACATTGATGAAGAAATTGTTCAAGGACTTTGAGGATTTCCCTTCCCCACATCAGAACTAGTAGTATATAATACACATGAAGTGCAAATATGAATTTGCAAACATGCGCATTCCCAGCAGATGATTAGGCATTGCAGTTTAGCAAGGGGATAATTGCACTTATACAGATAAGATGTACAAGGTCTACTGGTTGCAGAATTATAGGATACAGATGTTCATAGCACGTTCAGAACACAAAACGCAAACTATTGCTCCTGATACAGCATTTCAGGATTAGATTCAGGACACGCAGATTTAGTAATTAGGAGTACTATTCATTGAAGCACTTGTATTGGTGGTGAAACAAGCAGCAGTTTCCCCCACAATCAAATTTGTGCACCGGACTAGTAAGGAGGGATGTAACAGGAGATCGAATATATACCTGACTTCATGTCGATACGGTGGATGGGGCCGCACTTGGAGAAGAGCCCCTCCAGGTCGTACTGGCGCGTGTCGTAGTCGAAGTTGCCGCAAAACACGGGCCTCATCGTCTCTCCTCCCTCTTCCGCAACCACACTTGACACCCCTGCCGTCCGCCGCAAAACCCCTCTTGTCCCCTTTGGGCGCGGCGAGCCTACAATTTGTTTTTTAAACGGCGAATGAATCAACGAAACTCCACAGGAGAAGATTCGGGGGGCACCAACCTGCGGAGAAGCTGACGATTCGGAAGTGGGGGCGAGAGGCGAACGGTATAAACCCTAGAGCGGAAGGGGAGGCAGCAAGCGGTCGGTGGGGACTGGCGGTGGCATTTTCTGGCAGCGATAGGAGAGGAGCGAGGGAGACGCCACGCGGTGCGCTGGTGAGGAAGGTGGAAAAGGGCCATGTTCGCGTGGGCCATGGCCCTGTACAATTTTAACGCCGGAATATCTGGGCCTTACAGCCCGTTAAGCTCTGGGCCAAATTTAGGTATCCCAGTTTTGTCTTTTCGAAGAACACACGTTCATTTTTCTTGTTGTACATACAGAGGGACAAAACACTCTGTGAATCCTTCTGTTGTTGAATCCTTCCAAGCATCGTGCGTGCTCTCGAGCCACGACATAGAAAGTATATGTATGCTGATTATTCTTGTACGGGCACAGCACATTCTAGGTGTTGACTGTTCGTTCAGAGGTGATTGATTGATTCCGATCCCCAGCGACCAAAGTTTGAAAGATTCCAAGCCGCAGACACAGAGAGAGGAACGAAGCATCTCAAGGCACGCATGGCGGCAACCACCTCTCGGTCTTCTTGGTGGCATCAGTTTACAGAGCAAACACGCAGGGGAAGAATATACAACTTGCCCGCGCACGTTCTCCGGCTCGTCGTCCTTCTTCCAGCTCCTGGGCTGCATCTGCATGATTGATCTGGTGTAGTATCTAGTAGTGGACAGTAGCCGCGGCAACATGTGCAGGAACCTTGGCCACACACGGCCGGGCTAAAGAATTGGTGACACCTGAAAAAGGTTAACGTAGCTAGCTGGGCGTGGCTATCTGATCTGCTCAAAAGATACTGTAGTGGCAGGTATGTGCTACACTACAGTAGTGGTTGGATGTAAAGGGAAGAGCATTTGCATTGTGCTAACACCTGTCCTAGAACAAAGATCCACCGTACGTGTGTGCGCGCGCGTGTGGTCCAAAAGTAAACCGAAGAGGTACTTTGATTGATTGCTGCGTGGTACCAATAATCCACCGGCACTCCGGCACCTTGCCAGTTAAGCTCGCGTGCGTTGTATGCATTATGATGAAGTTATTTCAACATCTACTATTGTTAGCCGGATAGATGTCTATATTTTCCGTAAGAATTTCTATTGTTTAGCCATTTTTTTTCAGTGCTCATGTGAAGATTAATAGAGACCCTGTATAGGTAGTAACAGTACGGTTTACTAAAAAAAGGTGGTTATTAAGTAACTTGGCTTTAATGCTGCTATATATGTGATCTAAGGCAGATGACACAGTTGCAGGTTTGCACACTGCTGAAGATTGTCGTCTGGCGAACCTGTCCTCTCCCCTGCAACTTGAGCTGAAAAAGGGAAACCAGCAGGGAGAGATCAGAATGCAAACACGCAGCTGATGCTGATTGAGTGATTGGTGTATGCACCTGAATTAGGAGGCGCGCGCGTGGTGCTAATCTGTCGTCGTCGTGTAGCTACTGCCATGCGCGTGGGCCGAAGAGAGCTTAGCTTGATGAGAAGCACATGTGAGCAGTGAACAGTCGTAAGCAACAGTACCACTACTACTGGGAGTAAGTTAGCTACTCCAGTAGTGATCGAAGCCACCCAGGCTATATCTAGCTTTTGGATCGATCGTGATATACACGTCCACGCAGCTCAATAATCAGCTGCAAAGACCCAACCAGGAGATGACACGTCGGCAGATTATATTAACCCCCAATGCAAGTTGCAGTAATTAGCCTGCAACACCGTACCTCACATGCTTGCAGGAGGGGAGCCGTACTAGGCGGCCGCCGCGGCGATACCACCATGAATTGTAAATGCCAGATGCCACAAATTAAAGCTAGCTCTCTTGCTTCCGCGTAGAATCGCTTGAGATTAATAAACTAGGGGGCCGGGGTGCAGCTAGGCAGGAAAACCTTAATGCATGTGATTAGCAGCGCTGGTCACATGTGCCCATGATCGAGATCACCACTACCTGGCGAGCTAAGCAACTTTTTTAGCACGGTGGAACCGAAAGCTGGCTGCTCGAGATCGACTTGTTGATGTTAATAAGGCAGGAAGGCAGCAGCACCTGCGCTGGGAGCCAAAGCTAATGACAATGCTGTACTTGTGTTCCCACCAAGCTCTTTGCGCTGCTAATTTTTTTATTTATTTTTTCTCCTCGACTTAATCAAGCTAGTATTAGTTTCACTGATCGAGGAAGGTGCCATGTTACATCACATCACTCTTGGCTTTCTTGCTTATTATTTAATTGTCTCACTCTTTGTTAGCACACTACTGCTAGTGATGTGTACCAACGCACCTTGATTAGAGCGCAAGGCACACTAATTAACTTAAAAAAGAAACTAGCTAGTGTAGCATCATATGATTGCTCTGAGTGAGCATGGGAATAATTTTGTAGTGGACAAGAGTACCAAGACCCACCTCATTAGAAACGTGGTTGCCGGTGATAACCGAGACCACATGTTTTTACCCTAGCTCCCTCTCGCTCCTTAATTAGTTGGTGCAAGTACACTACATACTGTGGGTGTCCGTGTCCTCCGGCCTGTTTACTCCACCAGTATCAATAATAGTATGTGGAGATATTTTACAGCGCGGTAAATTCACACAGGGAAGAAGTGAAGAGTGTCAGTGGAATTCTATTTGTCGTTTAGGGGAGGACAAGTATACTGGCCAGCCAGACAGCTAGTAACACTGATTTTACATTGTTGAATCGATGATCAGAAAATGCGTGATGGCACATGGAAGTATATACACAACTATAATAGCATGGCAGCTGTAGCCTGTACGTACGTACGGTTGATAGTATTGCTATATAAATATAAGTCATTTCAACTTTTTTTGGAGAGTCAAACTATTTTATCTTTGACCAAAATTATAGAGATGACTTCAAAGATTTATGATATCTAATGAAGAATCTAATGATACTTATTTGATATCATAAATGTTAGTACTTTATTGTATAAATTTGGTCAAAGTTGAAAAAGTTTGACTCTCCAAGAAAGTTAGAATGACTTATATTTAGGAACGGAGGAACGGAGGGAGTATTCCAAAGTTAATAATAGAAAGTCTAGTAGTAGTACTTTAGAAGTTTATAGAAGAGTCTACATATTTCCCCTTTAGTAGTAATTTGATTGATCCTAGCTAGCTAGTAATCTTTAATTTAACTATTTTCCATCAAGATCAGCATCAGCTGGCAATAATGCAACATGCATCATGTTACTCCATGCATCATGTACGTGTAGAAAATGTGACGAAATTAAAGTCTTGTATATATTCTGGATAGATGCAGTAGCAAAGCTACATATATACTCATTTCAACTTTAGAAATTGCATGGGAGAAATTAAGAATCTACGAAGATATATGAACTCGATCGAAAATCGGTTTGTTCAATTTGGCAGAATGGTCGGCTGAGAAACTTCTGGCCGGTGAGAAAGAAAAAGGGGGGCTATTAGGAATAATAACAGTCATGCATGTAGCAGCTATTTTGGAAAGACGCGCGCGCGCTTAAAGAAATATCTACTACAGATCATCAAGTTTTCTTATTGTGACACAGCAGAAAGTGATCGACCTAGCTTATAACCATCTAGGCGCAGGAGGAAGTTTCTCGGACACTAACTACGTCGTACCGAGCAGGCAGATGGAATATGATGGTGAGCATATATATATGGAAATTGTAGCAGGTTGAACAGACTGCTGTATCCCTGTCCAAATTAATAAAAAAACGAATGCTTCGTCTATCAGCCGCAGATAGTCAAACAGAGTCATCAGGGAGACGTACTGTTCAATCATGGATCCGGTCGATCGTATGTAGGCTCGTAGCTGCTGCGTGCTACCCATTGATACTAGCGGCTTTATTTGCATGCAGGTCAAATCACATCGCTGATCGCTGGTCGTCAGTTCCCTGTGATCCTGGGAGCTGTCTTTATTTGGCCGGCCGCGTTCTACATTTTGATTGTTAATTTGTTTCTGTCAAAGCTGAAAGTCCGACGACGACCGGGAGCTAGCTAGCTAATGACAAGCTTCCAACGAAGACTAGTGGTTTCACACCATCACCACAGGCCGGCCTTTCCCAACGACGACCATATCGCTCGCTGCGACTATGGCCGGCTGTCGTCTTGCATGATGTAAACTTAACGCGCGCTTGCTTGCTTGCTTGGTTTGCTTGCTGCTGATGCAGATATAGAGGTGTTGGTGCAAACAGACAATTAATTAGTGGCATGCAGATGCAGTGTTTAAAAGCGAAGCGAGACCGAGAGACTAGCTCCGAGAGGGATTGCATGTACTACTGTATATAAAGCAGCGAAAGAGATTGCACATAAAGCTAGCAGGCGAGAATCAATATCAGATCCTACTCGATCAGCTCCTACATATATATATATAGGGGGTTAACAGTACGTATTTTGACCCCTAATTCGTCTTGCTCGAATGCTCGATCGACTTTCAGTCGGTGGTAGTAGTCTTTCATCCATCCAGGAGCAGCAACTAGCATCGATCGCCTCGTCCGGGAAAAGGCTAAAAGGCCGGACAAAAGGAAAGACGACTTGAGAATGAAAATCTCTCCAGCTAGCTAGCATGCACGTACTGTTCTCCTTCATATACATGTGCAAAGGCAAATAAAGCATGCATCATATGGTCGACCGATCTTAGCTTGTGGACGATGACGAACACGTACGATAAAGCTAGTCTTTCGAAAAAAAAAACGTACGATAAAGCTAGTATAGGTTAGGTATATAGCTAAGCTACCTAGGTTGTCGACGATGGCGTGATGTGTAGCGGCCGGATGCGACCACACGAAAGCTCGTGTCGCACGGGCACGGAGCAAGCGGTCGATCGAGATGGAGCTAGTCCCGTGGCTGCTTTAAGTCCATGCATGCTGGATGAATAGATGGATGGTGATCGAATGGCTGCTTTAATTTGGTTGTGTACGTTGTGCCCGGGATGGGTGAGACAGCAGCAGCCAGCAGCGCTCCGCAGGGAAGATCCAGGCCCTTTTTAATGTTTCGCGAAATTTTTTTCGAGCATGTCGGACACACATTTGAAGTATTAAATATAGATTAATTACAAAACTAATTACAGATTCTGTCAGTAAATCGCAAGACGAACCTAATGAGTCTAATTAATCCGTCATTAGCACATGTTTACTGTAGCAATTTATTGTCTAATCACGGCCTAACTAGGCTCATTAGATTCGTCTCGCGAAGTACACTCTATCCATAAAATGAGTTATTTTTTTCGACTACATTTAATATGCCATGTGAGGGAACATACTCGAAAAAAATTTCGCGAAACATCCACAGGCCCATGGATAAGCGCAGCTATACTTGTAGTAGTAGCACTAGGCAGCAGATAGATAATTGGTGGCCTAAACTAAACAACCCGCCGTACGGTCTGCTAAACCCTCTCGCTCGTAGTCGTTGCGCGCGCAGGCTATCATATCTAGTGCCACGACCAAATTGACCACCGCCCCAGCGAGAGCGATCGCGTCGGTCGTCGTATGCAGGATATTAGATGGAAAAGAACCTTCACCTAAAACTAAAAGTGACAGTAACAACCATGGAAGAGTAGTAGTGCCACATCTCGCTCACCACGCACCATCTTATTGACTGCTTAATAAGCAAATAAAATTCTCTGTTTTTCTAAAGAAAAACGCCCACTTGGACACCAAGCTAGGCGGCGCCAGAGGTAGAGCCGCGCGTGGGATTTGATATCCAACCAACTCCAATTTTAATCAGCTGTATCTTAACGGCCATAATCACCCTGGAGCGAGAAAAATAATATCATTTTCTGAATTCACAGCTCTCGTGTCATGCCTACTTTGCTGCTTACCCCACAGATTATGATATTAATCAGTCAGAGTTAAGCAGCCTAATCAACTCTATCATCAAACCAGTGTCCCTCCTAACACCTAGCTAACTAATAACAAGCCTCGCTATCTCACCGGCCTCCTGTTGTTGTGAATTAAAGAAAGAAAGCAACTGACAGTGCTCCTTACCGACTAACACACCGCATCGCCCGGCTCTGCAGCTACCAAAATTAGGATCCCTGATGCTTAAAGTTAGTATGTACCAATTGGTATCTACACAAGATTTCATATCGGCAGCATGCCAATCACCAATAGCTAACAAAGATCGCGTGCAACCTCTCTGTTGATCTGGTCAGCAACCACTGGCTGTGCAGATGCCGTTGGAGTTGGAGAGATATAGTCATATAGACAATAAAATTCCTATATAAAACAACATTTTCATTTGGGTCCGATTATTCATCTATTACTACTCTTTGAGGAGTAGAGTAGGTATCAAACTGGGAAAGAGGCAGCAAATTAAAGTATTGTCTATCGATCCGACTGTAACAGCAAATTCCATCTCTCGATCTAAGAAAAACTAAGCAACAACAGTAATAATGTGGAACATCAGGTATTCCACCACAGAGGATCCAGATGACGAACAAGTATAGGCCATGTCACAATGAAGGTTAGGCATGTGGAACGCATAATTCTAAAATGGACGCCTCCATTGACTTGGACCAGTCGTGACCTGCCTGAAACGAGTGCGAGTTCAACTGCAAAGTCGCCGCCTCTGAGCTAGGCTCCCAAGACTATTCTAGCATCGTTTTTGCTGTGGGGTTTCTATTTGTAACAGAGACAGGCACCCAGAGTTTCTGTTTCCCAAATTTGCTGTGGTTTAATTCATCTTCACATTTGCTAATATTTTTGGTGGACCAGCTTACCGGGGATTACACGGTTTCGGATTTTGCTTTATCTCGGCTGAAACAAATCAAGGGCAGTTTGTTTCACTAAAAAAATTAATTAATGTGATCTATACTTATTTCATTATTTAATTTGCTCTAGACGCTCCTACAACAAACAAACATGTGGCGTCATATGCTGTTCTGGATGGATTCAATATTATGGGATCGATCAATATTTAATAAATCGTACATGAATATATAACGAATACATCCAGTGCGTGCTATTTGGTCCTGCGCTAGTGTGCAACTGCAGAAATTGGGGATTCTGGTTCAAGAATGTGCCAATAATTCTGCTCAAAGATGACGTACTAATAATTTGATGTCGTCCTGTCCTAACATGAGCAGCTACTACTCGCAGCTATTAAATTGGAGATTAATAATTGTGTTGCTGGACATTCCAAGCTTTAATTCCGTCTAGAAATCCCCAGTTAGGATTTTTTTTTCTCAACCTAGCTAATTTGTCTCCACCACTGGAGATATTGGATTACACACGCACCATGCAATGCTTCAAATGCCACGCGCCATTGCCTACTGAAATAAACAACGACAGAAACATCATTAAACCGTGACAGACAGACAGAGACGAAAATATAAAGAGCAATCACCACAAGCCCAATTAGAATTGCAGATTTTTCTCAGTGTTTTCGGTTTAAAGTAGGTCCACACCATATTGGAAATCACCACAAGCCCAATTAGAGCCGGGTGATTACGATCTAATTAAAAGAACTCTAATCCGATTTAGAACTACGCTTCTACGATTTTTATGTGTAAAGACCCTATGATTGCAATCTTACTAAATGATCTCCAATCCAATTTTGAACCTACCATTTTGATAACCTATGACATTGTTGTGGCTGAACTGAACAGTTAAAAGTTTCAGCAAACTTCTGATGAGAAAGGAAAGGAACAATACCGTGCGGGCAGCAGGTCAAAATAAGGTCCGCGGAAATAAAAAGGCAAGGAATTTCAGTCTTCTTGTTTGGCCCTCGTCGCGGCTTGCCTCCTCCCTTCTCCCTCCTCCGATCCGTCCCCTCCTCCAAATCCTGCTGTTCCCAACCGATCCCAGAGATCACGGTCCCCATCCATCCCACCATCACCCATCGGCCCCCTCCGTCTCCCTCGTCGTCCTCTGCTTTTTATTACTCTTCTCCACTCATTAGCTTTTGGTTGTTGTTGGTTGGTTCTCTTCTTGTGACTTGCGAGAGAACCCCCGAAACCCAACTGGTACATCATCATCATCCATCCCAAGCGGGAGAGAGACCGGACCGGAGAGGCACGACGCCAGCCGCAGTGGCCGCGCCATAAGGGAAACCACGCGCGACCCTCTCGAGATCCAAGAACCGCGAGATCCGCCCGTACCCGTTGTCTGCCGCCGTTGCCGGCGAAAATCCTCTTCCTTGATGCAGCAGGAGCGCTGCCTCGAGTTCTTGCCTCCCCGGAGACCGGCGTGGTGATTTCGTCGACCTCTTCTTGTCCATGGCGAGCTTCTTGGGTGCCGCGGAAGTGCAGGAGGAGTTCTTTGACTCGAGGGAGGTCTTGTCGCCGGCGTCCGTATCGTCGCCGGCGAGTTCCGGCCGCCACGAAGACGGGTGGCTCTTTGACGAGTCGCTGCTCGAGGTCTGGTCCAGGGACCCGTGCAGCGTCCAGGAGCGCCGCCAGAGGTTCGCCAAGTCCCTGGGCCTCTTGGATCCGAGCTCCCACGGCAACCCGGCGGACGAGGAGCCGTGCTCGAGGCCTCAGGCCACCGCAGAGATCCTACCGGCCAGCCCCAGTGCCGAGTTGTTCTCAGCCAACCCTACCTTTGCGTGTAGGGGAGGGGAGCCGACAGCATCCGGTGACGATGGCGCTGGCACGGAGTTGGAGTGCGCCTTCAAGAACCTGGACGATGGCACAGTGTTTGTGGTCGACGAGATGGGTAAGGATGGGAGCTTCCGGAGCCTTAGGGAGAGGCGGTCCAACCGGACAGTAACTGCAGCAGAATTCGAGCAGACCTTTGGCTCATCACCGTTCATCCGTGAGCTGATGCGGAGGGTCGATGATTCAGATGAACCCTCCACCCTGGACAAGACTCTGATGAGGAGAAAGAGGAGGAGAAGGCTTGGATGGCTGCGAAGGCTGGGCATTGGTGCTTGTGTTGTCGATGCAGAGGAAGACGATGAGATCAATTCCACACCCTCCAGTTCTTGCCGGAGTTGCTCTGGGAAGGTTGACAGGGTCAAGGTGAGACCATACAAGAAGCGGTCAAAGGAATTATCTGCAGTGTACAAGGGCCAAGTCATCAAGGCACATGAAGGTGCTATTGTGACCATGAAGTTCAGCTCTGATGGCCAGTATCTGGCTACTGGAGGTGAGGATGGGGTTGTTCGTGTGTGGCGGGTGGTGGAAGGCGAGAGGCCTGATGACCGTGATTTTGTTGAGGATGATCCTTCATGTGTGTTCTTCACAGTCAACGTAAACTCAGAATTGGCTCCAATCAATTCCTGCGAAGGCGGTAAAGGAAAGCATAGCAAGAGTTCAAAGGGGGCTGCAGATCCAGCCTGTGTTGTGATTCCTCACCGAACCTTTGCGCTATCTGAGGATCCTGTGCATGAATTCCATGGGCATGCTGATGTCATCTTGGATCTTTCATGGTCAAAGAATAGGGTGAGTAGGAGTTAAACAGTGTGTTTCTGTGCACCTGTGGCTGTTTTGATCATCTAACTTTTACTTGCTTTGTGCAGGAATTGCTCTCTGCATCCATGGACAAAACTGTTCGATTGTGGAAGGTTGGGTGTGATAGTTGTCTGAAGGTTTTCTCCCATAATAACTATGGTAAACCATCTTCCCTTCCCTGTTTGCTGCTGGATTACACTGCCTGGCTCTTTCGTGCCCCATGCTGACATTTTGGATATTTCTATTACGCAGTGACATGCATCCAGTTTAAACCTACCAGTGACGATTATTTCATCAGCGGTTGTATTGATGGGATGGTGCGTATTTGGGATGTTCCTAGATGCCAAGTTGTGGACTGGGCTGACAGCAAAGAGATAGTCACCGCAGTTTGTTACCGCCCTGATGGAAAGGTTTGTTCAAATATCATTGAAATAATCAAGTTTTACCAAGTGATTGTTTAATGCACCTGAAAGTTAATAGTTCATACTTGTGCTGGTTTCAGTTCAGGGTGCAGTGGTTGGGACATTAACAGGAAACTGCCGCTACTATGACGCATCAGGTAATCATTAGTTATTCTGTTCATGAGAGACTATGATGTTTGTGCGGTTTCGGATTATTGGTAAACTAAATATCTGTAGAGAAGTAGCTTCAAACAACAACAGTATCTGTTTGTTAACATGTCAATATCGCCTTCTTTCATGTGGATGTCATAGATGCATATGCAATTTGCCAATGATGGTAATACCACATTCCGTCCTTGATATGGGAATAGTGACGGTTGAGCTATTGCTAACTTTTGGTTGCTACATATATTGTCTCAGATTTGTCTATGCATACAAAACCCAATGTCCTGCAGCAGCGATGTTGCAGTTAGCTTCGTGATATAACTGCTTTAGGCATTTTGCTAAATGTGCTCGGCGAAAAGCTAAGGCTATAACATATGAGATTTCTTAGAGTCATAATCAAAGAGTTCTTGTCCTTCTGATAGATCTTAAGAAATATGTAGCACCTTATGATGGCTGCCCTTCTGTTACCATTAGGACTTTGTGTTTATGTTACTATATCGATCAGTAAGTTACTGATTAAGAATTTTGGAAAAATAGTAAACTTTTTTTGAAAACCTAAGAAAGGCATCACTGCAAAGAGCTGAGTGCAAGAATCATAATTTCCTTAGCTGTGATATGTTTAATGTGTGTATATGATGTTAATCAAAGCATGTACGTATCTAAGTTCTAATTCATTATCCATGTATTATTCAGAAAATCATCTAGAGCTGGAATCCCAAGTCCCCCTGTATGGCAGAAAGAAATCTCCACTTAAAAGAATAATTGGTTTCCAGGTATGGAGCTATTGACTTTGTGCATCCTTGCACACTTGATTTTTTTCTTTTTTGTATTGAATATTCAGAGTATCTTTAGGATGGCCAGCGATTCTTATATATCCTTTTTCATCACTTGCTTGAACAGTATTGCCCATCTGATCCAAAGAAACTGATGGTGACATCCGGTGACTCACAAGTTCGCATTCTCGATGGGGTTCATGTAGTTTCTAACTACAAAGGTACCAACACCTCTTGTAAGATTACTTCTTGAAGTGTTTCATTGTTGGCCCCTTGAGTTAACATGCATTTTTTTTATACCAGGATTGAGAAGTTCAAGTCAAGTTGCCGCATCATTCACACCAGATGGAGATCACATTATTTCTGCTAGTGATGACTCCAGTATCTACATGTGGAATTATGCAAACCAAATTGCCCCCATCACAAGCCGTGTGAAGACCACCTGGTCATATGAGCGCTTCTTCTGCAACGACGTGTCTGTTGCAATACCATGGAATGCCTCACCTGCAAAGAGTTCTATTTCTCTGGCTTGCAACATCCCTTCTTCACGGCAAGAGGTCTCTGATGAGTTTCGCAACTTGCAAGACTCTACGACATACTGCCATGCTGAGGATTCGCTTGAAGGTGATAACTTGTATCAACTGCCATCTGGCAATTTCACTCTGAGTAGTGCATTCTTCACCGAGTCAGTGCCAAGGGGAACAGCGACATGGCCTGAAGAGCAGCTACCATCCAATTCAGTGACACCATCATCTACCTTGCGTAAATCTCAGTATAAGTTCCTGAAGACTTCTTGCCAGAGTGCGGCCACACATGCTTGGGGTCAGGTCATAGTCACTGCAGGTTGGGATGGCCACATCAGGTCATTCCAGAATTATGGTTTGCCTGTGCAAGTGTGACATGGTACAAGGGATGCATCTTTTCACTATTGCTTGATCAGTGGATATCCCAGGGACGGCAGCTGAGAAGTCCATTGCAAAACTTTTATGCCTCTAGAAGCTTGGTTGGCTGAAGTTGACGCTCGTCCAGATTATGATTACAGTACAATGAGTCACATGGTTGGGTGCTTGTGCTGAATTGCTTGTGGACCAGAAATTGTATGTAGTCCAGTGGTCCTGCAAGATCTCGACAGCGTCAGCACATTGTGGGAGGCCCGGAGAAGATAAGATGGGATCACCTCACGAACCAAACTTTGCACAACAAGTGGGGTTTGGGCAGCAATTGCAAATCTGCAATGCTTTGATGTCGTTCCTTTGTTTTGGCTCCCTTTGGGGTCCTTCGTAAATATATATATAGTGGATGGATGAAACATATTTTTGCCCATTTGAAGTCCCCTTGCCATGATCTGAGATGATCCACAAGGCGAGTGGGGGAGGTAGAGTTAACTGTTGGATAGGAAAATTCAGTTGGAGGGGGTGCACATATTTGATTCATTTCATTTGTTTACATGACATGATCATTCACATGATAGCCTACCTTTATGATGAACTGTGCATAGTTGATGCTTCCATTTCTGTGTGCTGGAGGCGCCATTGCTTTGTGGTGGACACGGTCAGGTGGCTGTGGGGGACCTTTGTGCAGGCCTTTCTGGATAGGGATGGTGCAGTTGGCTCTCTCCCTGATGGGTTTCCTTACTCTAGGGACCGGCCTGGGTATGGGAGCATGGGGACTCATGGCCATGGCTGTTTAAAGCTGAGGCCGTGTCCAGATCTTGGCCTTTTACTCTCCTTCATCGTTACGTCCCTTTTCTTTCAGATCCTCCACACCTTGGTGCCATCTCTGCCTAGTAAGTTGACATTCGATAAAAGTTTTGCCATAAAAAGTTACTACTACCTTCTGCCCAGCATTTTACACTTTGTGTTGCTGTAAAGCTTCATGTTCTTCTATTCAAGAGTTGCAAGTCCAATTACCCGCAAGTTCAGAAGCAAGGGTTTCTTGAATTTTATGCCAAGATGTGTATTCTATTATTGCTTGTGGCTCCTAAACCTGAAGTCTGAATGCGCCTGCTGTGTGTATGTTTGTGTATGATGCCTAGTGCAGTGCTCAAATGTTTCTTTCTGCCAGGGCTCAGTGAGGGAGGCTATGACAGGAGTTGCCCACAAGGCGATGATGCCAGGGCGGCAGTGCCCATGCCCAGCTCGGTGAATGAAATGATGGTCATCAATCTCGATGCTGGCCTGAGGCCTGTCTCGTTTTATCCAGCAGATGATGATGTTCCAGTGGCCGTGCTGGGGATGGGGGGGCGATGCTGCCGATGCCATGGATGGATGGATGGCCGTGACTGTGACGATCCCCATGCCTTGACCCCTGGGGCCGGGGGGACAAGCCCGTGTGAAGGTGAAGCCAGCGGCTGTAATTTTCAGAGGGGCCTGGCCTGCCGCATCAGAACTGAACTGAGATGATGGCAATGGCATGGCGTCCTCTCATCTCATCTCCTGAACCCCTGAAGGAAGTTTTTGTCTCGATCCCTGTGACTGTGAGCCCATCGCCGGAAGGGCGCCAAGGGCATGGGGGTTGAAGAAGAAGTGATCCAGGACGGTGATGAGCCGCTTCAACTTGCGTGTGCTTGCTTTCCTTGATGCTGCTCAGATGGAACGTCCTTGCGACGATTTGGAGCTTGGCATTTCCAGATCAGAGGCGCCATGCGGGGTGCAGTGCTGCTGCTGATTCTGGGCTCAACCAAGCGGTAAGATGCACCCCACTGTTGGAAGTGGTGTAATCCACTGCACTGCACAGCCGCTGCAGCAGGAGACCGCAGGTGATGGGGGAAGTTGCTCCACTGCACTCGTTTTCCTCTTTGGTCCCGTCCTTTGAAGCTGATGTATATGCCACTGTATGGGTGTACTTGATGCCATGCTCGACATGATAGGATCTCTCCTGCTCCTGCCTGCTTTTCCTTTCCTTGATGAAACATGGCATCCAGTTCCCAGGTCACTATCCGGAAACCCGTGTATGCTCTGCGCTCTGCTGGCTCACAACTGACCAAATGCAAAATTCTCATCGATTTGGGAGGGCATATTCTCAACCGGACCACCTTAATTATATTGGAACTCCAGTGTTTGGAAACCGAGATTAGTTGTTATGTAACAGTGGGGCAAAGTAAAACTGTTGAACGGTAAAGGTGTTAATCGCTGCTATGGGTTGGCCCTTTTACATGACTCCAGCAGTAGGAACGCCGGGCCATATCGTATGAGCAGCAGATCGTGCCATGTTTGTATACAAAATATTTCGAGAAACGGGTTTACATAAATTTCTTAAGCCTAGATAAAATTACAGTTAAATACTTTTAAAAAGGTTAGGAAAAAAGAAATCCTTGCGTATGAAATGTTTCTGTATTCCTAAATCCTGAATTCCAGACGGAGCATGAGGTCGCCGTCCTTGTCCTCGTAGGTGACGGCGAAGTCGGAGGGGTTGACAGCCGGCGTCGCGTCAGCGCCGGTGCCGGAAAAGCATAGGAACATCCGTACATGGCCTCTCTGAGCTCACGATACCCCTTGTACATCTTGAGGTCCGGGTAAGGCGCTCCGTCCATGCTCAGCTTCATGAACAACGTGTTGCCCCCGACGGCGGCGGCCGGAGCCTTGTTCTTCTCCGGCGCCGGCGCTGCTGGTGGATTGCTGCTAGAAGCAGCTCTTCCTGTACGACCTCATCGGCGGCCATCGCACCACCTGAGCCAATAATTTCAAAGCTCGTTTCAGGCTCCACGGCCTCATCGGCGAGTATAGCCACATGTCGGCATTTCAGCGGCCGATAGGTTCCAATTTTTCAATAAAATAATATTATTCCTTTTACAAATCCCCCGCGTGGGGCCCATAGAAGACTAACGAATCTGGTCCGTTAATCTGCACCCGCTTCTCCGTCTTTCGTGAAAGTGCGCGGCGGCGAGGAGGGGAAGCGGCGCCAAGCAGAGATGGCCGGCGGTGGCGCCGCCGCGTCGGCGCTTTCGAGCCCCTGGAGGGCGCTGCTCCAGCGAGCGTTGGACGCCAACGCGCACCTCAGGCACTCCACCTACTTCCAACTCGTACGCTTCGAACGCCTGTTGCCCTTCTCCGTATTGGGGAAAACGAAATTCGCTCAACTGTCGATTTGCTGCAGGCTACGGTGGGCGCCGGCGGTAGGCCCGCGAATCGCACCGTCGTGTTCAGGTATCCGCGATAGCGCGGGGTTCTGCGCCCTTCCCCCTGCATTTTACCACCCGTTTTGATCTGGAATTTGAATTTGTTATTACAGGGGATTCCAGGAACACTGTGATAAGATTCAGATTAACACGGATGCCCGAAGCAGCAAGGTGGGTTGCTATATGCTTGTTGCTGCCTACCTCTCTGTTGATCTAGCGGTTCATTTCTCTATTTATTTTTGCTGTTCACTGGTTCCATGTTACTTGATTGAACAGATTGGTGAGATAAGGATTTGTCCCTTTGGAGAGGTGTGTTCTGAAGAATTCTGACATCCTTATTTCTGTATAATCCAATAATCAAGATATATGAAAAAGCATTACAGATGACAGGTTCATATAGAGAAGGGCCTGATATTGCCTAAAACTGCAGATTTGTTGGTACTTCACAGACAGCTGGGAGCAATTCCGTATCAGCGGAAGCATAGACGCAATTGATGGCTCCAGTGCAGACCTTGCCAAACTCCAGGTTATTTTATAATCTATATTGAGATATGTTAGAAATCGAAGTGTGCGGATTTGGTTAGTTGGACAACAGACAGTTATTTTAGGAGTTCAGTTTAGTTTAGTTGGTTTCAGTCTAGATTAATCTAAAGAGATTGTTTAGCTCATGTTCACTCCTGAGGTTTATTCATGTCACTCAGACTGAAACCATAATTTACTGTCACCTCAAGTTTCGCATGTGAAAGATTTTGTATGTGCATATCCGCACTATCACTATCTCTTATCCTGTATTATATTGCCGATATATGCGAAGCTCTATGTTGGATACATGGTAAATGCTAAACAATGGTCCGTCGCTTCTTTTTACAGCACAGGGAGAGGGCTTGGTTTGCGAGCTCAGTAAAGTCGAGACTGCAGTACTTAGGACCTCAGCCAGGTATTCCTATATTAGATGAGGGGCAAGTTAAGGATGTTCATATCGATCCATCAGCTGGCCCAATAGATGCCTTTTGCCTTCTTGTTCTGGATCCAGAAAAGGTTAGCAGCAATATTTTTCAATTCTTTAGCGTTTCCCACGTGTTTTGCTATACCATAGTTCACTGAACTTATGCACAATTGCTTTCTTTACTGTTTTCATGCAGTTTATTGGTCTAAAAGTTCGGTTAGGCTATTGATAGGAACTAGCTATTCAGTCCCAACGGAATAATATATACTGGCAATTCGTTTGGCTTATTAGCCTAGCGCAGCAGATTTTCTCCCTCACAGAACACCATTGAGAATCAGCCAAAATCGACAGACTTTTCAGGGCATCAGAATTATACTTTGAAATTTAATTTCTGTCTCCCTAATTGCTGGTTTATGATGGTTCCCTTGTTATGTGTTAGCATTAAACCATTACATTGGAAAGATAGCATGAGAAAATGATGAGTTCAGTACTAATTTGGAATAACAAAGCTAATGCCGCTATAGTGAATTAATCTAGTATATTTTGTCATGTATGTTATGTTTCTTATTATTTTGAAAGAACCCGAATGATTCTGGCATATCTATCTATACTATAAAGGACGACGAAATTTTCGTTTCGTCCGTCGTCATTTATATCCTACACCGTCGGATTTTATGATGATCGAATGCTCTAGATTAATGTAAAGAGTCCATGTTGACTACATCTCACCTTTGAGCCTACACCGTCGGATTTTATGATGATCGAACACTCTAGATTAATCTAAAGAGTCCATGTAAGTATTAATAAGGATGGAAAATTTGACATATGCTAGTGACATAAACATCCTTTAGAACAAATCATTCAAAAGTACAAAAACAAAGTAAAAAATTATGTTGGTTAAAAAAATTATGTTCCTTTATAAGTGAATCCACTGCCATTGAGAACCACAATAGCAGAAAAATCTTGGCAAAACATAGTAGTGTTCTATTATTTATTTGATAGGCGCAAACCAGACCACCTGGGGCATAGTGTTTCATGCTAGCCAGTTATGACCATTACTTGGGTACTGACTGTACCCATATGTTAATATATATGATGAACCAGTACTTGGGTCCGGGCGAATTCGGAATTTGAAACTTTCGTTACATGCTTCATCCATCGTTATTCATTCAGAAATCAGCATGTACAGAAAATTGCAAAATCCAGGGCTGACTTTTGTTGATAATACAGGCAGTCTTTCCTGTTATTAATCATCTAATGATCATTGTGCTTGCTTCCTTAGGTTGATTACGTGAATCTAAAAAGTAACCAAAGGTTGATATTCACAAGAAGCCAAAAGGAAGATGGCTCCAGTGATTGGATGGCTGTAAAAGTTAGCCCATAATCTGCAATTAGAAGTTTGTTTGTGAACTTATCAAGGTAAAAAGCTATCATGGTTCTTTTCTCTTTTTTTTTATTTGTGAGCATCATTTATACATTCAGATCTTTTGGATGCTCACACATTTGAGATATCAGGAATCACAGTGATTTAATCTCTAAAAAAGAATCACAGTGATTTGTTATATAATACCTGAACATACAGGGATAATGTAATATTAACAACTACTGTTAATAAAGGGATACGTTCATGTGTCCAAGATTTTCTACTCGGCAATTAGATTCTTATGGATACATATAATGTTTTGTTTGCCTTTGCTCACATCAGAGGGTAGGGGCTATTGATAGTCTTTTATATCATATGCATGATTCCCGAGGCTTCCCTTTGGGAACTTATAGAAGACAAAGACTGTAGAGATTGAAATTCAAAGGTTCTATTGTTAAGGTCTCAATAGGGAATTCTTCTTCCTGCCATGGATCCTACCCTTGAAACTTGATGCCACTTCAGTGATCTTGTTGCTTTGGCAGTACCAGCGTGAGCAGAAACAACGTTTGGCCATAAACCATCAGCATATGGGAAGCATTAAAGCGGCATGTCTATCGTTACATTGATGAGCAGAGCTCAAGCTGCTGGACAGTTGGAGAACTTCAGGTCACTTGAGCACGCCTTGAATGCAGCCTTCCAATTCAAAAGATGCTTGCTGTTACCATGCCATTCCAAGGCAGACACATCACATGACCTGCCCCTTCTTTCTAACAGTGCAGAGCGATACACTGATTACTGAAAGAAGCTTATGGCTTCAGCGGGCAGTGGGTGCTCAGCTCGGCATCTGATTATGAACCGTTTGAGGTGAAACTTGCCAATAGCATTTTGTCATTGCAAAAGCAAAGGGGAATTGAACTGTTGCAGTCATGTTCTGCTTTGAGGCCCCAGCTGCAACTTGGAGTGTTTGTTGGTGATTTCAAGTCTAGAAGCTTTTATTTTGGGACCATATAACTATTGGTTCATCTTGACCACTAGTATATCTCTGCGGACTCAATCATCTGGCGCTTGCAAGGAACAGATAACCATGAAGCAATCTTTCAGGATCAGTCAAGTGCAACTCCTTTGCACTGATTGGAACGAAGACTTTTGGCAACCTTTTCTCTCTTTCTCTGTTCTCTTCTTGATCTGGTATTCTTGCGGTGCCGGACAGAAGTCATGCCTGGTCAGTGGTCGCTTATCCCTGCGCTTTGCAGCGCACACAAGGGACATGTTTGGGCATAAAGCGGCTGTTTGGGGTCAACTGCAAGGCTGGGCCGCAAAGTTGTTAATGGTAGGTTCGTTAAGAAAAGGCTGAGAAGGCCTTGTGGTTTCGTCTTTCTTTTTGCCTACTGGGCCTTTGTTGGTCTAAAGGCCTGGAAGCTGTGGGCCATTCACAGCTAGACATTGCTCGCTCCACTGGATACCACTCGACTCTTAAGTCTCTCGAGAACATATCCAAGTCTCTCTCTATCTAGTCTGTCTCTCTCCGCAAGGTACCGTGATCTTTCTCATCTCTTTGGTTTCAATACTGCGAGGTTGCGAATGACTTTTTCCTCAGTTTAGTTTACAGTGTTAACTGCCTGTGCACCACATCTTTACGTTCGGTTGATTAATTAGCCATAGAAGGGAAATGAGCCATCCACATCAAACACATACTTATCTAGAGGCTTCTATGCACATAGAGAAAGATTCTGTATCGTGCAAGCATCTGGTTTCTATGTTTTGATAGACCACGCACCTAGCCGTTGCATGATCTGATTACCCTTCTTTTTTTTTGTGGTAGGACCGATTGATTATCCTCCTCATCATCCAGAAAAAGAAAGAGGAAGAAGTCCAATGGATCGACGTCGTCACCTAACCATCCAAAAAAATGCGGCGTCACCGTCTCCTCCCGCAAAGCAAAGCAAACTCCTTCCGAGAAACATCCAATATCCTCCGATGACCAGCGCCGAAACGGCCAAAGGCTAGGGGTACAATACAAGCAGGCCGCAGGCCAAAGCTAGCAATGATTGGCACGGGCGGGGGGTCATGGTCATCGCTCGTCGATCAGATTCACCAGATGGATCCGAAGTCGCCCGGACGCCAGCAGCCACTCCCAGTCATCCTAGAAGAGCGCAGCGCACGCCTGGCCGATGCATCCATCCAATCCAATCGAACAAGACAATTCGTGCATCCACCCGTGCGTGTTGGTGCAATGGTGCTGGTGCTGGTGCGGTGCATGCACCAGCAGCAGGCCAGGAAGGAGCTTGTACTTGCACGCAAGCGGGGGAGACGCTGGCCGGACGAGGGGCATGTTCCACTCCAATCATGCATCCAAGCGCAAGCGTGCGCGCGCCATGTCTCGACTTGTCACCTTTCCTTTCCTGACAGGAACGGATAAACAGATGGATGCAACAGGCCGGATCGCATCGCATGCATGCGCGCGTATCTCACTGACAAAAGGAACCATGCATGATGCATTGCGCGCTGCTGCTGCTGCTGCTGCTGCTTCAGGACAAAAGCAAGCGCACGTCGTATGTACAGTTGTACACTGCCCACGTACTGTGTCACCGGCCGACCACACACGATGTACTAGTGAGTTGAGAACGACAACTGGGCAACTGGCTAGCCCAGAATTAAAGTTACATTGTTCTACAGGTAATTAACTGGCTCTCCTCTGCAACGTACACGATCGCTAATTTGCCAATAACAGTGTAACTGGAGTATGCTACTAGTTGTATATATATCATATATAATGCTACTAGGATATGTATAAGTATTGTACAAAGTAGCTGGCAGGCAGTCAGGTTCGACCTCCAGCTGTCTGCGCCGGCGGAAATGGTAGCAGGTCGTGGTGATGCTGCTGGGCGTCGATCATGGCCTCGGAGATTTGCCAGAGGCGCGCGGCCTCGTGGCGGTTGGTGGCCGCCGGCGACGGCAGCGCCTCGTTGCAGTCGGCGAAGTAGCGGCCGGACACGCCGGCCACCCTCGGGTGGGCCGCCACGTAGCACGTGGTCGCCGCAGCCTGCGCACGCAGGGGGAGGGAGTTAGATTGACCGGCCGGTCAGGATCAGATGTGGGGTTTACTACTGGAGTAGTGGATTACAGCGGGCAATAATTACAGACCAGATCAACAAACCCCATTGCTCGATCTCTGCAGGTTGCAAGAGAGGAGCACGGGACCCAACACATGGCGCAGGGCATAAATTTAAAGGGATTTGGTGGAGGGGGCACGTTAATTAATCACCTGAGGGATCGTTTTCAGCAGCTTGGACAGCAGCAAGAACACCAGATCTGCAAGACGGGCGTGTTTAGTGGAAGGAAAGAGAGTATTGTTTGTGCAGTAGAGTCCATTAACAATTATTTGCAGGGGCCTTACCTGTGAGGACTCCTTCGCGGTCGCGGTTGAGGCGGGTCCTGACGATGCCCGGTGGACGCAGTTGACCGTCACGTTGGCGCCCGCTTCCTAATCCAACCCGAAAAGGAAAAGCTCGGGTCCAGTCAGTTGACATGCATGGGCATGGCATATGGCATGGCGGAAAACTAAAACGAGCAGCGCACCTGGAGGCGCGCGGCGAGCTCTCGGGTGTGCAGCACGTTGGCGGCTTGACACCGCGTACGCCTGCGTCGCGTCGTAGGGTCTGCGCGTGTTGCACGAATTAGCCTACTTTGATATAGCAGGAAGGCATCAACGAAATTAAAAACTGACATGCTTCGGCTTGTGACGAGGTGGACGGTAGTCGGCCCAGTCGCCGGCGAACCATCCGTGGACGCTGGAGGACACGTGACGATGCGGCCCTGCACGCCCGTCGCCGCCGCCGTCTCCTCCATAACGCCCCAGCAGCAGCTTCGTCAGCAGGAAGTGCCCTTAATTTGATGCATCCATCCGTATCAGAGAAGGGAAGATAGGATAGGATAGGATAGGATACAATGCAACGTGTGCATGCGATGCGCGTGGTAACCTACCAAGATAGTTGGTGGCGAATGTCATCTCGACGCCGTCCTCCGAGAGCGCGAGCTGGCCGTGCGAGAACTTGCCGGCATTGTTTCTGCATGCATATATAGTACAAGACAGCAGAGATCGGCGATTATTCAGCACACGCATGACATCACATACAGAGGAGGTCGATCGAGGAGAAGGCGTACATGAGGAGGTTGAGCGGCAGGCGGAGCGCGAGGAATCTGCCGGCGAAGTCGCGGACGGAGGCGAGGGAGCTGAGGTCGAGCGGCAGCACGAGGACGTCGGCGGCGGGGCACTCTTGGCGGATGCGCGCGCGCATCTCCTCGGCGGCCTTGGCGTTCCGA